>CM034351.1:61367042-61967042 GCA_019925275.1 Mytilus edulis | reverse complement strand
TATACTTTTTCTGTCTTTCTTTATAGTGTACCGCTCTTTTTATTACATTTGTGTCGGGGAAAATATTTAAAAGATTGTTTCTGACAATTTCGGAAATATCGAAAGCAGAATTTTTCAGAATCTATCCTTATAAAGGTTGAAAATTCATATAACTATCGCTTCCATTTACATTATAAACAAAAGTATTTTTCATTTATTATACAATGCATTGATAAAGAAATCCCGCTATATGTAAGTTTTTTTTTTTAAGAATTAAGGTGTGTTCGATTATGAATTGTTATGTATTGTTTAACGGATATGCTATCGGAGTCCAAATACAAAAGATATTTTCAGGGAATATATTTAATATCTCTTGAAGTGAACTAACTAAGAGAATTTTATCCATTTTATTGATAAAGAACTAAAAGGGGTGACCGAATTCATTTTAATGTGTAAATAATCATTATATTAACGGAAATGTGTAAGGTAAGTAACATTGAACAACATAACATAATATGATTTTGTTGTCGGATGCGAATCCAAGATGCATCATAAAATGAATAAGCTAGATACGGATATTTATTTAAGTAACATACAAAGTGTAAATCGCAAACAACTGATCCGAACAAGGGGTCATAGCTGCGTTTTTTTTTTTAAACGAACTTACTTTTGGTGAGCAAAGTTTTGAACAGACACGCAGCATTCCTACATTTTATGGAGTACTCTTCTACCCTATTTTATATAAGCAAGACTTAATATAGTTCTCCATTTTATTACATGTATAATCCACATATGCTGACAAAAATTTAATTTACAAAGTTAAGAGACATAGTAGATCTTAAACTTATTATCCTCAAATTTGAAAATTTTTTTTTTTTTAGAGGAGGTCATACATATAATTTTGTCGTTCAGGAACCTATCTTAATTCTAACACTTAATCGAATACTGAGATTTAGGCCTTTAACCAGAAGTGTAATTGAAATATTTTGATTAAATGCGCACTAGAAATATATTTTAATGATAGAATTCCGCAAATCTGAATTTTCATAGACAGTATGTTTTTGTCAATGTTTAAACAAAGATGAGGCTTTAACTGCTAGGATTCAAATCATTTGCCTCACCATAAATAAAATCAAGTTACGCTTCTGTCAACTGATTGACAGTTGGTTGCTTAACGTCCAGTAGCAAATATTTTATGCACCATTTACGTGTAGTGAGCGTGACATGATATCTAACAGAGGCATCGGATTTAACTTCCGTATTCTGACCGGACAGGACTGCGTACATGATCATCCCGCACATCTAACGGACTTCCAACTTTGACAATGGTTACACTGCTAAACGGAACAAGACCAATGGTGACCATATTTCTATTCCATTGATATCTTTGAGAGGTTACTGTCGACCAAAGAGACAGTTATTAAACGCCAACTATTTTAGAAAAAAATAATTTAAGAACATTGACGTTATATTACACCTACGTTTGTACGGGCTCTTCCTAGAATCCATGCATCATAATAATTAAAGACAACGTATATTATTAGAATTATCTGATTTAGTAACGTGTAATCATAATTGTTCTATAGATGCGTCCTCATAAATTCATGTGTTAAAATTCTACGGAAAGGAGACACAGAGGCATCAGAGATCTGATTTTTCTTTTATCAAAGTAGCTTGAAATAATTCGAGTTATGCTAAAAAGAAGAAGAGGCAAGTCGTGTACACCTTTTACATTCCGGCGTTTTTGAAACTCTTTTCTTAATCTTATAACTTAAAAAATGTGAATATGATCACGCTTCATATTTCATTATTTTTATTTGTTCAAACTTAATTTTGATTTATGAGCTTTAAGAATTCACAGTTTAGAGATAAATATATGGGTCAATTGAAATGACGAAGTAATGATCGGTGTGTTTGATTACCGGTTACTGAACTAATTATTCCCTTTAAGGTTGTTTTCGATAAAATCACTGCAAATTTGATAACAAAATATGTAAAAAAATAAAAAAATAAGAATTGTGCTAGTTTTTAAATAATATTTATTTCAACAAAGTTTGTGTATTCAACGAGTCAAAACTTCATACAGTTTATGGTCCCCTCCGTCGACCTTCACTGCAATAGGCCGAGATATGGTCAGATAGGTCGGTTATGTCGAGTAATGTCATTTTATTGGAAATCTCTAGTATGACGTGTACATGTTAAAAAAATCTGATGTACAGTAGTTGTCGTTTGTTTATGTAATTTATACGTGTTTCTCGTTTCTCGTTTTTTATATAGATTAGACCGTTGGTTTTCCCGTTTAAATGGTTTTACACTAGTTATTTTGGGGCCTTTTATAGCTTGTTGTTCGGTGTGAGCCAATGCTCCGTGTTGAAGGCCGTACATTGACCTATAATGCTTTACTTTTATAAATTGTTATTTGGATAGAGAGTTGTCTCATTGGCACTCACACCACATCTTCATATGTCTAATTGATATGAACATAAACCCTTCTTTGTTCTAGATTCACACGCTGATCGAGCTTGAGTTTTAACGTATTATTCATAGGGTTATAGTCCAAATAAATGTACTACCCTATCTTGACACACGATTTAGACTTAGTGTCGACCAATCTTTGCTTCTTTACTCCCGAATTACTCTGTCAGCTAGAAACAATGAAATTACCAATGATTCTTTAGATTCTGAAACGGCCAATTAGATACATCATGGTTAATATAACTCGAAATATAACATGTGTGAGGTCATTACCTAGCTGACTGCCATCTATGGTTGCATTTCTGTAAATATTGTACCACTTTTACTCTGAAGTTTTGAAAAAATCTGATCCTAGAATTGAAAGTTCATATGCACTACAATTGTTTTCAAAGGTCAAAATATAGGGCTGTGCGGCATATTTTCAACGTTCATATGCCCTGACCTTTTCAGAGTTTAAACTAACACTTATTTTCTAAACTACCCCTACTTCGAATGAAGGGTTACCACAGATTTCCATGTAAACAATATGCACATGTATATTTACTGGTAACATTCCCACGTTATGTCTCTATGAGATGGAACACAGAGAGCATAAGTGGGAACCAGTATGTAAACAAAATTAATTTTCTATTAATATTCTAAATCTCCCAAAAAGAGGCGTGGTTTGAGAAACAGCTGTATTTACAAAGTGCAACCTATAACTACCAAATATTATTATTTATTCCAGAAGCTTTACAAATTGATAAAGATTGTCCTTGGAGGTGTCGTAATGGTATTGTCATGTGGTATAGCTTATTTCATTTCTCAAACAAAGTAAGTACTTAGAGCAAGGATATCACGACACCTAAATGACACTTTAAATTAAGATGCCTGTTTAAAGGTCAACGACAATAATCAGTAGAACAAAGTAACAGTGTCTTCATAGTTGTTCTTATATAATAACAACTGATTGAAGGTCTTTAGAAGGAACTAAAACAAATATTTGTAACAATCAGATAAAGACGCCCCATAGTGTGGACCTTTAAAGAAGTGAAACTTTATAAGGGAGTACTCTTCTTGAATGAATTTTGAATGTTCTGTGTTACTGTGTTTCTCTGCTTTTCCGACCCTAATACCAATGTGAATTAGAATCGAAACATAACTTCAAATCCTGTCACTGAAAAATTGACCGAATGACATATTGCAAAATTTTGTAATTCATTAACAGTCAAAGTAAAAAAAACAGACTTCGAATTTTTTTCTTTCTCCAATTAGGGCAGAATCTGTAGATACATCATTGTTGTTCATACTGCATATTCAAGTCATGGTTTTTCTCATAAAATTTGTGATGACATTTAGTTACTTTTTGGGATCATAATTTTGAGGACATATGCCAAAGTACATGTAATTTTTTCGATGTAATGCTTCTGTTTTTTTTGTTGTTTATCCTGACACGTTTCTCGGTCTTCATTTGTAGTGAAATAAAGAAAAATGGCAGTAATGCAGAAAAGCTTCTAGCCAGTTCAGTTCAAAACATGGACTTACATGTCGGTAAGTGCCTTTGAAGTTTTTAGTTTCTAGAAAGATGTTTTGCTAGAAAATAATTCCATTCTTATCTGAAACGATCAGAGCATTTCCGCTTATCAACAGTTTGATTGTGTGAAACCATGGAATTCTATGTGACTTTCAAACAGTTGCATGAAAGATTTAGCTAGCTTTTAACCCTGTAAAATTAATCTACAGCGTTCTACATAAGGAAATGCCTGTACTGCATCAAGAATATGGCATTTTTTTTCTGTTCGTTTGATGTATTTAACTTGATTTTTCCATTTGGTGAACGACATTCCTATTTAATTTTCCTTTCATTGCAGTCCTATAGTAGATTCTTGTCTTAAGGGGCAGTGATTGAACCTGAAAATTTGCCGCATTTATTGTAATGCTCATCTTGCTGTTGTGTGTTTGTCTGTCTAAGTTAGACATTGCATGACTGCTGACAATTGTTGTATATACTGTAAACAAACATTTTTTCGTGATCGATTAATTTTCACGTTTTTCGCGAGATGAAACAAAAACGCAAATATTAATCGTCGCGAATATTTCAAAATTGGATTATTCACTAAACTACTGAAAAGCAAAACACAGCGGCCATCACCAACTCACAAGGATATTTTTTGTAAAGCAAGGTTTTTTTGGCCCTCCATGTCCTCTGAAGCTAGAAGATAAATGATGCAAAACCATATGCCAGACATTAGTTATATCTAAGAGAACAATCGTGCCTTTCAACGAAAGTTTCCGAAAAAAACCCCACCCCAAATAATAGCGAGTCGACCATAGCATACATTATTAAGTACATTTTTGCTTCAAATTTGCCGACAACAAATTCGAGCATCTAAAATTAAAATATAATCATTTGAAGCCTATTGGACATTTGAATAGAAGTTATCAAACTGCTATTTAGAAGCATCATTCTAATATTAATTTTATTGGCTATGATAAGAGATCAGCAGAATCTGTTAGCAACCAAAATGATCAACAATACTTTACAAAACTTTGAAGTTTTGAAATACTAAGGCATTTATACCTTAGCTGTATTTGGCAATTTGTTTTGGAATTTTTTGTCCTCAATGCTCTTCCACGTCGTACTTTATTGGGCTTTCTAAATATTTTTTTGATTTGAGCGTCACTAATGAGTCTTTTGTAGATGAAACGGTCGTATGGCGCAAACTTAAAATTTAAATCCTGGTATCTATGATGATAAATTTTAAAAAAGAAAATGTGGTATGATTGCCAATGAGACAAATTTCCACAATAGACACACAGAAATTAACAATTATAGGTCACCGCGGGGCCTTCAGCAATGAGCAAAACCCATACCGCATAGTCAGGTATAAAAGGCCCCGAAATGAAAAATGTAAAACAATTCAAACGAAAAAACTAACGGCATAATTCATGTACAAAAAATGAACGAAAATTAAATTTGAAACACATCAACATACTACAACCACTGAATTTACAGGCTTCTGTCATGGGACAGACACAAACATACAGAATGTGGCGGGGTTAACATGAGTTTATTTATAAACAAGATTTTTACAAATACTCAAATATGATCAGCAGTATCAAATAATATTATCCATTGACTCCCTAATGGTTACTCAGTGGGGGCTCATTTGAAATGCAAAGGAACAGGAGGATTGAAAGATTTTGTCTTCAAACAATTGATCCTGATTGTTTTCATAAATAATTAATGTGATCCTGGTACTGAATAAAAACAGAATTTATTGACACTGATTCAATTTGCATTTCTTATTGCGAAAAATATGCAGATTAAATATATCAACTTGCAAAATTTGATATATTAGCCTTTTCAGATTAAGTAACAACTGAATTTAAAATTTCCATCCGTTTGAACATTTTTTTCGTTATGTTGTAGCCATCAGAGGTAGAACTTTGCATTAAGATATTAGTTTTTCTCATTTTCTTTCTTTACTTTTATGTCTGAACTAACTGATTCGAAACGTTTGACGATGTAATACCTCAAGTTTTAGGTTATACCAATTTAGATTTTATTTTTGAAGTTGTGGCCCTAGAAAATAGAAAATCGTTAAAATATTTTTTTTTTAGGATTTGATTTGGTCAGTGAAATAAAATCGAAAGATATCAAAGAGAATTTAAAATTCAAATGTCAAAGACAAACCGACAACGCAATGACAAAAAGACAAGAAAGAAATCTAAAGAATGAGCAACTACCAACCCACTAAAAACCAGGGTTGATCTGAGGACCTACTAACGGGTATGAAAATCCTGCTCCACAAGTGGCACATGTCGTGTTGCACATGATACGTACAATGATGTAATAACTAGAGTAAAAGGGGTCATTTTACTGAATATCTAATACTTCAAAATGGCCATGTGCATAGGATCAATCTGATGATTAAAATAGATAAATGCAACAGAAAATCCGAATTCATTCAACAAGTTCGTATGCCGCACATACGATAGTACGGAACATTGTGTTGTCAAGTCTGTGTGATGGTTTTTTTTAGCAGTGCGAGCTCCATTTCAAAACCTGAAACGAGTGCAACTTCTCGTATAAATTGCATATGATTTTAGCATGTCGGGGCCAATTATAGCTTGTCTATGTGTTAATCATTACTGTACTCTCATTCCACACCTTTATATTTTTTATATCAGGTGCTCTGGATAAATCTTTTCGTGTAACAGAATACAGCAAATACTTGCCATTACCTTCATATGTTTAGCTCACCTGGCCCAAAAAGCCGTTGTCGTCGTCCGTTAGCTATTAGAAAAATCTTCTCTTCTAAAATAACTTGACCAAATGAAACCAAACTTGGCATAAATCCTCCTTGGGATTTTTAGTTCAAAATAAAAATATATCCGAACCAATATGGCAATCTAAAAAAGGAACATGGGATAAAATGCAGTTTTTGGCTTAAAGCTCTGAAACTAAAGCATTTAAAGCAAATTTGACCGGTATGAAAATGTTCATCAGGTCAAAACTTATCTGCAATAAAATTATCAGATGCATCTGACAACCTGTTGCTGTCTTAGAATTGGTAATTTTAAGGAAATTTTACATTTTTTGGTTATTATCTTAAATATTATAATAGATAGAGATAAACTGCAAACAGCACAAAATTGTTCAGCAAAGTAAGCTCTACAAATAAGTCAAATGACCGAAATGGTCCTTCGTTGTAAATTTTTGCAATTTTTTTATAATTCTTTATAATTTTTTACAAAAAAATCTTCTCCTCTGAAACTAATAAGACAAATGTAACCTAACTTGACCACAATAATCATTAAGGTCTCTAGCTAAAAAATGTCACATAACCCTGTCTACCAAACAATTGGTCTGACATCGCTAAAAGAAGAACATAGGGTAAAAAGCAAGTTTTGTCTATTATTTTTTTTAACCGTTATAGATAGAGAAAATCTGAAAGGAAAACATATGCTCAGAAAATGACACCTACCAACTGTCCATATATATGTCAAAATTGTTAGACACATTTTTATAGGAGTTATTGCCTATAAATGCAAAATTTTACGATACTTTTTTTGTTTCATTTTTGCCGTTCACAAAAATGATCAGCAAAGCAAGATTTATTAATAAGTCAAAGAAACTAAACAGACTAAAAGATTATTAATACAATATCAACAAAACAGAAAATTTTGTCATGGTCTATTCTTGTCTACAATGTTGGAAAGTGTGCCTTTTTTGATATGTCTATATACCAAGGTGAGCGACACAGACTCTTTAGAGCCTCTAGTTTTTATTTTGATATCAAAGAAGTATTGAACTATACGTATACATGTTATATAGTACCTGCTTGTCGAAAACTAATTTCCTGTGTTATTTAGTAGAGGGTCAGGACTTGTAATTGTATAGGTTATCATTTTGGATTTAAATAGCTTCATTGAACTTCATGCCATTGTGCTATTTGGGCACTTTTTTCTTTAAAAAGGATCCATTGCTATTTTAAAAGCATACTACCATATTTTTCAGGTATGTGGAATGAAGATCGCTTACAGAAATGTCAGGGAACTCAATTTAAACGGACATTTCCCGATGTGGACTATGCTTTCTTTGGATATAACATTTTAAAAGGATATCCACTCAATATAGGACATGACCCAGGATTCACTTTGCCAATTTTTAAAGCAGATTATAGTGAAGGCCTCCAGACTTCAGATTGTAGGTACTTTATTCCCAGAGGATTGGTTATCGTTCCGGATGTTTCCTGTATAACGGACTTTACTTCTAAAATGATACAAACAAGATATGAATTCATAGAATCGTTGTCAATCTCCGCAAACGTAAAAGCAAGTCCACCGACAAAATCGTCAGGTGGCAAAAAATCAAACTTTAGTGGAGAATTTAAAGCTAGTGGTGGGTATCAGGATTCATCAAATGAATTATCGAACAGTAAGTCAGTTTACAGTCTACTGCTGAATGTAATTACTATTTCAGTAAACTTATGACGGATAATGCTCCTCCGTTTTCCGACTCTTTCGTAAGATGGATACATAAGCTTGCAGCATCCGACGAGCAACAAATGTATTTTAATTTTTTCGAAACTTACGGGACTCATTTTCAAATTTATACTACGTTTGGCGCGAGATATACATTCGAACATAAAATGAAAACTAAAACATTTATTTCTGAAAAGCGTAAAGGGTTTAATTTCGGCATATTTGGTGAGATCTTTTCCAAGATTAATGTCGGCTTAGGATTTAATATTGCAAAAGAAGAAAGAGAAAAAGTCGAAAAGATTTCAAAAGATATTGAAACGAAAACCATTACCGTAGGTGCTCCACCTCCAGCAAACGGCGATGCAACAACCTGGGCATCCAACGTTAAGGAGAGCCCAGTCCCTATGAAATATGAACTAGAGTCAATTGACAACTTATTCACTGAAACTTATATGGCAGGTTTAAATGTAAACTACCAAAGAATATCGTTAAATATTGAAAAGAATAAAGCCGAATACTGTGAATATCTCAAAGATCTTGGGCAGCTAGATTCATGTGAGATACCACCTCCAGGTTTAGTTTTGAAGAAAACAAGACTATTCGCACACTTTAAGGAACAGAAAGTCTCAACAAATCGTCAGTGCATCGACACGTGTCTTCAGCTGAGTGACTGTGAAGCTATAACAATATGTCCGTTGTGTGTCACTGCTGACCTGGTCTGTCATATGTTTAATAACGTCTTTAAGAATGACTCTGACACGTCGTATAGAATAAGAGCTGAGACTGATAAAACAGATAAAGAATGGGAAACAATGATGTTCATATCAAAAATCAATAGTAGGATGATAATGATAAGCACAACTGTTGTGGGCGCTCAGCGGTCATCGGATACGGACACAAAAAATATAAATACCCCAGACAGATGTTATAGGTTATGTTTTAATGATGAACACTGTGTTGCATATACCTTCCATCATGGAATAGAGAATAAAGTAACAAGATGTCGCTTTTTTTCAGAGACTGGAATAACAGGATTGACTAAAGAAATCGGAACTGACACTTATTTTATACCTTACGGTCATCCATAAAGAATATAGTTTCTCGATAATCGCCTTTCGCTGTTGAGGGATATGTTTCTCGATAATCCCCCTTTATTGTTGATTGAAATACATGTAGTAATCATCGAATAAGACCAGACTTATGACAATTGAAGTCTATTGTGTACCTTACAAGAATTTTCGATATTACTCATGATATGAAACAAGCGCTTATTATTCATTAATTCTCCCAATACAGGAAACAAAAAAAAAAAAATCATGCATCCATAGAATTTCATAAATTTACAGACCTAATAATTAAGTAAAATGTATATAAAAATCTTCTCAACGTTATTATTTTTACCATGTTTTGTAGTAGCTACTCAGCATGACGAGGTTTGTATAGTTCTAAATATAGAAAAAAGAAGATGTGCGTATGATTGCCAACTCTTCTTAAGAGGCCAAACGACACAGAAATTAACAACTATAGGTTACATTTCAGCCTTCAACAATGAGCAAAGCCCATCCCGTATAGTCAGCTGTAAAAGCCCAGAAATGACAAATGTAAAACAAATCATACGAGAAAACTAACTATAACGGCCTCCTTTATGTTAAAAAAAGTGAACGAAAAACATATATGTAACGCAGCATCTAACAACAACTAAAATACAGGCTCCTGACTTAGGACAGGCACATACATACAGAATGCAGCGGTGTTAAACAAATGTTTTATGTCGGTTCTTTGTGTAAAAAAGTGTGAAAACGCATTTTCGATCAGCCACGCAAAATGCAAATTAGTATCTGTATGTTCACAGATATCGCAGATCTAAGGTTGCGCGAAACTTTGCTAACTGGCAATTTATGCAAAGTCAAACAATATTTCATCTTTGTGCTTTTGAAGTTGGTTGTATTTGATATTGATTGCTCCTAATGGCACACTGAAGTAGCAAACCGTGCACAATTCTGACATTAATATCTCAGTGATATATAGATTAATCCTAAAAAGTAAAATACTTTATAACTGTACTTATTATCAAAATGTCGCAACAAAATTAAGAATGTATGGTTAAGAATGCCATATATGACTTAAAAGTAACGAGTATGATTAAGTGAGAGATATTTTAGAAACCATAAAGTATAGCCAAATCCGCTAAAAGAGCATCATCGACAATAGTTTTGTTTTCTTGACTGGTTTCATCAATATAATGAGGCATAGATTTTAGAAGGCTCTATAGCACCATCAACTTTGTTTAGTTCATAGTACCTGTCCCTCTGTCCCTCTTTTAATGTTTCCCGCTTTTCAAAACCTATCAAGTCCACATCTCAACCTGTTCTCCCCTTTTTGCCACCGAACATCAACACGTAAGACTTGTTGTTTTGGTCTGTGTCGGATTTCATCTTTATCATTGATGTAAGTATTCCGGGTGGCATTTCAGTTTCAAAATTATTTCCTAATGGATTAATGTCTCTTAAACTGTTGTAACTTGGACAGGGTTTTTTGAATGCATTGGATCTAGTAGTTGATTCTCGCCTTGTAGGTATGCTGTTTCATTTGTAAGACCAGACATGAATCTTATAAAACGTCCACCAAATACACCAAAAATTGTGCAATGTCCTTTGAATACCTCATTTGTCTCTTATCATTTAGACCATACATTTGGACAAGTTCACAAGCGTAAATGTAATATTATCCTTTGGACATTTGTTCTCGTGGATCAGTTTCATAAAGTTAATAAAAGAATTATCGCGATCTATCTCAGATAGGTCATCCAGAACCGCTGGTAAAATCTGTGTTGCGTAAGCCAATTTTTTAAATTTGGTATCAGCGTTTTCTTCTGTGCCTACCTCATCCCTGGCTTCGTCCTGCTCTTGGAAAAAGGACTCACTGTCAGTTAATATTTCCATGTCTGGTCTTACATGTATATCTGTTGGTTGGGATGATGTGTGTTGTTGTGTTAGTAGGTTACAACTGTAGGACGTTCCATTTTCTTGATTTTTCCAAAATTGTTTCTAGCCCCGGCCATTCACATTGTAAATATCCTTTATGGCTGCTGCTCAGTAAAATCATTTTTCCAGACTTTTCTTTCTCGGTGGGGATTTGTGTATCTTGTAAAGTCCTCACAAAATCTCTTCCTGCTGTAATTTTTGGGTTTAATTCTGGATAAGGATATCCCTTTTTTTCTGTTCCCTTTAATTTTTCACATTTGGAACCCGCAAAGACAAGCAAATAAATTTAGAGGTGAACTTTTTCAGCAAGCATTACAAAAATATAGATGTTTTTTTTTATTAGAAAACTGGATTATTGAGATGTGTAACTATATATTATACTAAGAGCAATTTTATGATCTAAATTTATCGTAGTGTGTTATTACGTTACCATCAACTCAAACTCGGTACGTTTTAATCATATATGATACCTTCAAACCATATCCTCCTAGTTTTGAATTGATAAAATGATAATTAAGACATATGGCTGTACCTGTAGAAAACTTATTAAAAATGGTATTTCACATCTTAAATTTTATGGTTATAATGTACTTAAAGCGAGGAAATCACTATGTGATCCGTGTAAAATTATCGAACTTTTTAACAAACTTATAAGTAAGGGTTATAGTACCAATATTGTAATTAGATCTCTGAATATAGTTTACATTGGCACTAATATCGATTTTGTCATTAGCAAATTAAAACATAAGTAAATTGTATCTTCTTTTGAGGCGGGATGTATAGAGACATTCAGATATCGCAGATCAAATTTATAAGTTCATAGTGTATTAATTTACGTCTTTTGATTGAGTTAAGCCTGCCAATTGAAGGCCGTACATTGACCTATAATGGTTTACTTTTTTAAATTGTTATTGGGATGGAGAGTTGTCTCATTGGCACTCACACCACATCTTCCTATATCTATATATACACATCTCGCAACGTATAATTGATATATATTAATTAGTCATTTTGGAAAAACTTTTACTTTTTTGTAAGTTTATCTGTGATAATTAATATTTTTCTATTGTTATTTCTTATTTTTAAAGCTCAGTATGAAGATAAGTTTATCTTTTTAAATCTTTTTTTAAATTTTTAGAATTTGAATTTTTGAACATTTAGACTACAATGACTTGTTTAATGAAACCTTTTAACTTTTTGATTTTAGAAATGTTTGTACATAAGTGTCTCATAAGTCTACATAAGGCTGGATATTTGATCTTTTTATTTTGTGTTGTTTATGAAATTGTATATATACATATGTCTGATCAAATATGTGACACTATAATAAAATAAATCATTATTATTATTATTATTACAATGCTAATTACGCGTACCAGTACTCATGCATAACGTGTCTTATTAACAAATAACATAAGAAGTCGGTATGACTTTCTTGTAGATTGTATCGTTATTCAACGGGTGAAAAGCTACAGTAGTAAAAATACTACTCAGTCTACAACAAAGTTGTGTTAACACATGAAGGAAAACAAAGTGAAGGGTCGAATGACATTCTCGGTTTTTTGAAAAATATAAAGCTTATGATATAAATATGTGACTTATACCTTGTGAATGTATAGCAATTCTTGATTGTTTATTACTTCTACTGCATACTCGAAGTCGGTTTAACGAACTTGTTTTCTTATTATTTGGGTATGACTTAGTTGGATTACACATGTTATATGATTGTTATTACTAGAATTGTGAGAGACGAAGTTCTGATGATGTAGTGTTGTAAAATTGCAACGTTTATGCATTTATTTCTCTTTTTTTGCATATATTAACTTTGTATATTTATACCCCGCTCAAGCTTTGTTATTGTTAAGGTATAACTCTCTTCCTTGTTATAACGACTCAATGCAGATATTCAACCTCTGTCTGCGTGTTTTGGTCATTATAATTATGTTTGAGTTTCGTTATATTTGGACGAGGAAAACTAAAGTTAGTGTGCAAAAACATAAATGGGACGGACAGACTTAAAAAAAAAATTAGTCAAGGGAAGCACTTCGTGTCATAATTTCCTACAAAGAGTACATAAAAACCTATGATGCGGATCTTTTTTTGAAGTAAATATTTTACGAAATATCACCTCATTGAAAAAAAAACCTAACTCAGCTGTTCCTCATTCCATTAGTGGAAAACAAATTGATTTGAAATCTGACTTTTTTTTAAAGTTTTAAATTGTATGTCTATAGACCCTTAAAGGTAGACAATTAGACGAAAATTCTCACTTGTTACAGCAAAATATTATGATTAAATCAAACCACATAAAAGGCTGTTATTCTATGAATATTTGTCCACATTAAATGCGAACGACCGATATACAATGTCTTGATTAATTATAAATTACCTAAAGTATAAGGAATAAACGAGCATGTGCAAATATGTTTAGTCCTTAAGTATAAAGTTTAACTACACGTATTACCAACGTGTTTTCAACTGATCGGTTGGAGCTTATGTTTTAATTTGCATAAGGACAGTCTATTTGAAGATATGTGTGATAAGGATGATTGCCGTTATAATACTAATTGAATTCTAATCACTAATCAGTGTCACCAAACGCATACACAAAAGGACTGATTGTATAATACGAGACGAATAACTGGACACTTCATTGATGAACTTATCCCAAAACTCCTATCTATAGATGGACTGATCTTAAATGAGCGAACTTCATAAACTCCGCCCAGTCAAGTGAAATAAATCTAGTAATATCACTTTAACATATTTGAACCCAGGAAAATAAGATCAAGGTCAGATAAACCGAACTGGAAATACATGTAAACATTAAATACAATCATTCCATACACAGAATATAGATGACCTATTGCTAAAAATAAATGTAACAGACCAAACCATGGAAATTCTATATTGACCAATGAACCATGAAAATGAAATCACAGTCAGATGAACCTTGCAAGACAGACATGTACACCATAAAATTAGTCCATGCATCGAATATAGTAGTCCTTTTGCTTACAGTATCCATGAAACAAGGTTTACAAGGAAAACTAAACATTGACTAATGAACCATAAAAGTGACGTGAAGGTCGGATTATACCTGCAAGACAGAAACCTATACCTTACCATCATTCCATACACCAAATACAGTTGACCTATAGTTTAAAGATTAAGAAAAATAAACCACAACACAAAAACTTATCATTAAGCATACTGAACCATTAAAATGAGGGCAAAGTCAAATAAAATCTGCTAGACTGACATGTACATCGAAAAACCGTGGCTACCATACACCAAATAGAGTCGACCTTGTGATTGCATACCATATTAGAAAAACTGACCAAAACACAAAAAAAATAAAATATTTAGCAATGAACCGTGAAAATTAGATCAAGGTCAAGTAAAACTTGCCAGACTTACTAGTACGTACATCGTAAAATATTTCTATACACCAAACATAGTTGACACATTGCATTTAGTATTAGAAATAAAACAGGCCAAACCACAAAACCATAACGTTGACCACTGATGCCAAGATTGGATGACACCTGTCCGTTGGACGTGTACACCTTACAATAATTGCATACACCAAATACAGTAGACCTATTGCTTATAGTATCTGAGATAATTATTTGACTACGAAAACTTAACCTTGTTCACTGATCTATGACATGAGGTCGAGGTCGAGTGAAAACTGTCTGACATGTAGGCATTAGGACATTGCAATGTACGCGCATACCAAATACAGTAATCATATTACTCATAATACGAGAAAAAATAACATTACAAACAAATCTTAAAATAATAAGCTTAACCAATAAAAAGTAATTTAAATGTTGTAATTGGAACACCAAATTGTATTAGGATTACAGGCCATCTATAACAAGAACTACATGTATTTTTAAAAAAGATATCCGACGTATTAAATTTAAATTTGAGTATATGTTTAAAACTATCATTTCGATAACCTTCAGAAGCACATAGATACCATTTAAATAACGTTTTCTCTGTTTGTGTTCAGTATTCTCGGTCCTCGTATCTTTCTGTTTACATTCACCAAAACCCCGCGTAATTTTCTCACATGCGTATATAGGTGCGTTCTAAAAGTCATGTACGTTCGTACAACAAAGTTTACATTAAAAATTATATAATTGTCCCGAATAAACAGCTGTCACGGATGCAAAGAAATATTGGAGAAACAATTATTTTAACAAAAATATAAATCTTTGTAAGATCTAGTACAAATATTTATAGTTTTTCACTTGCTTTCCATCACGATAAAATTAACAAGACTTTTTTTCAAACACAACCAAATCACCCACCATGACATCATTTTGTCCAATCACAGAAAGGATTTTCGAGCATGCGTATTCTGTTGCCATAGTTAAGCGTCCTTAAGTTCAAAGGGCACAAACTGGAACTATACCGACTACGTCGGAAAAAGTACTGATCTATGAAAATGTCTTGCAAGGTTATCCGGTAACATGATTTGACGCTGCCACAAGCGTAATACGTCAGGGACGGTATGAACCGCATTCGCCAATTCATTCCTCTGCTTACTGTAAATTTCCCGTTTTTAACAAAACGAATTTATGCACATATTACAAAAAATGCACACCAATAAGACCATCAAAATAAAAGTAAGACAACTTAAGTATCATAATCATACGTATTGTCTCTTTTGCCACCGTTAGATTAAACTAATATTCGATGTGGTTTGAATATATGATGCAAAACTATTCCCCAAACACCACAAACTTTATGACATTAAATTAAAAATCCTATGTCAATTATAAAATCACATTGGACTGGAATCACACGGCATTTATACTTTTATGTAATACTTTGCACTTACCCAACAAAAACAACTTGAAAAAAGTGCTCGTAAATTTCCAATTTAACGTAATATTTCTGTTACACCAAATGGTAGCAATATTTGACGTTGCGTCACATATTTTCCCTATAAAAAACATAGATTGTCTGTTGCTTCGTGTTCAACCTCAAATTACGGTGTTATTTACCGCCACGCAATGCAAAATGTATACCATTTAGATAACCCATTGTATCCAACAGCTTTGGAGGATTATCCGACCCTATGACTGTTCTCTCCCACAAAATATTTTCCTCAAGACTTGAAATTGGTTCTGCCTTTCTTCGACTCGCGGCACCTAACCCCTCTGCGGATCTTTTTTTCATCATAGAGTCCAGTACTTTGCGACACTTGACATAAGTAGGTTGGGTTAGAAGATTTACGGATGGATCACTCAATCTTATTTGTCCTTGTATAGCCACAAACAACTGGAACAAGGACGCTGACGGGTAGTCATTTCCATCGGTTTTTTTTAGCTTCAGCCAGGAAATACTGCAATGCTGTGTCCCTTATACATGGTTCCATTTCAGTAATACTCTATAATTGCTTCGACTGGCCATGGGATGGGTAAATTGTCGCTAACTGGGCGAGCCCTCCTCTCCTTTTGCCAATTACTGAAAACGTTATATCCCCATTTATAATGACATCGCGTCGATTGAGGAATTGCTGACTCTATTAAATTCGAAATTTCTTCAGGGGTCACGGGTAGTTTATGTCTATACTCAGGACCATTTGCATCCACACGATTTGAGGTTGAATCAGTTTCTAAAATTGAAAAAAAAAAAAAAATTTTGAAATGTATTTTATTCTTGAAATACCGAATCTAACCGTGTTTTAAGATTTTTAATTTCGGGTCTTCATATTGGTCAACATTAAGATAACAAGGGTCTACAATTTGACTAATTAGAAAAAAATGAATCTAAGAAGTTCTTGAAAGCTGAATGCAATCGTATATTTAGGTGTTATTTTACTTTAGGATTGTTTTTTACGCTAACGTCCAAAGGGTCCAAAGCTAAACTTCTAGGGGTTCTTTGGTTTGCCGAATCCAGCAGTGTATTTAGAGTTTTGTTTTTGGGTCAAGCTTTCAAGTTTGTCCAAATCGGGGTCTAACATAAAGCTTTGTTTAATTTCAACACAACTTGAGTATAATATGAGGTTCTTTAAAAAGCTTAATCTAAATGTGTATTTATGAGCCGTGTTTCTATTGATAAAGATTTGAACTTTCGAATTCTCCAGCGGTTTAAGATTTAAATGTGTGTAACAGTACAGATTAGATCTGTCATAGATACAGACTTAGAACGACTGATGAAGTATAGCAAAATTCCACCTAAATTAAAGTAATCAAATCAATTAAGAATTACTAATATTTATTATATATAATTACACAGGCTTGTATTCAAGACATAATATATATACAAAAGAAATAAAAAACATAATATAATACAAAATACAAAATATAAAATTGGCGTTACGGGCAAAATGCTACTTAAATCATGAAATACTTAAACTTAAGTTACATAAATCTTTTCAGCTTTTGTTATATGATAAATTTAATTTCTAAGCTAAATGATAAGTATCATTTGAACAAATAACACAGAAAGCAATAAATTTATTTTTTGTGTTGAAGATGGTCTGTATGATTATGTATCTGTGGGTACCCTAAGAAACCACAAAATTTTGAAAAACGTGACCACGGGAGCATACGACGACATTCATGATTGGAAAATATAATGATTTTCCAATAGTTTGCATATGAATATAGCCGTGTGTTATCCGTTAACTTAAACTCGTTAACTAGACGTCTTTTTCGATACTGGGCACCCCACTAGTAGTGACGTTTTGGATTTCAATGAGCGTAATATATGTATTACTGGTAACTTATTAAGTCAGGGATTTCGTTACAAAAAAAAGGTTAAAACCTTTATTAAATTCTACCATAGATACAAAGATTTGGTTTGCAAGTTTACCTGTACCTTTAAAAAAAACCATTTCAGACGGAATAGCACATCCTAAATTGTATGGTGATGTTGTTTGCCGAGCCCGGAAATTCAAATAAAGTCCGGGTAACCTTATCAATCCTCTAAATAAACTTATCCTTAAACGTTACCCATTCAACACTGTATATCTTTGAATATTGTTTTTATTGGTATAAATATTGATTTTGTTATCAATAAATTAAACTCATAATAAATAGTTTTGTTATAAACATATGTACTTTAACGGTACTATAATCATTCGATACCTTTATTTTGGCATTGCGCAAGGTCATGTTTTTCTGTGACTGTTTAAAATAGTGGAGTGACCAAGCCAACAAATTTTCAACTTTAATGGACCACCCTACCTGCAGGCTATATCATGACTTTTTGGAAAGAGAAATGTTTATACTTTAATTTGTGTCTGGTCGCAGAATGGAAATATTGTGCAATTTAAAAAAAAATAAGGTTCAAGGTTAGTGATTGAGTTTTTCACTTGTGTTAATTTATTTCACAAGCGGTTATAAAAAGTCAGCAAATAATATCTGAATTGTTACTAAAAAAGAAATTAATAATGAAATAAACTGTGACACTTCATTTTCAACTAAAGTTGAAAATAA
This sequence comes from Mytilus edulis, assembly GCA_019925275.1. NCBI lineage: Eukaryota > Metazoa > Mollusca > Bivalvia > Mytilida > Mytilidae > Mytilus > Mytilus edulis. The sequence continues at coordinate 61,948,171 of CM034351.1, read as the reverse complement.
TTAAAGCAACTTATGCCCATTTTAAGGGGAATCCAGACTAGCAACAATAAGAAAATACAAGACGGAATTAACAACAACCGACTCTCAATTCATTTTTCTTACCTAGACCGAAAAAAAGAAGAATTTGTGTCGAAACCTGTCAGTGCATGTGAAGTTGGTAGTAAATTACAGATTGAAGGTCCAAGCGACCGACAGATTAATGGACTGGTAAGAAATGTCTTCCGTCTTTTAAGTTTGATACGGGTCCCGTTTAGAACCACAACTCCTCAGTATTTGCAAGTTTGGGAAAATAGTGAACACAGAGCACTAACATATCAGTATCAGATGATTGTACAACAATACTATACGACCTTAAGTTCTATTCGAAAACATTTTATCATCTGCATACAACAAATGTAACAGTATTCGAGTGTCTGCCTCTTCCTGTGTGCTTTATAAGTCAACAGGCACGCCGTTACATGAAATCTTTTTTACCACCTCTGGATTATTAAAAACAACCATGAGAAACAGCACTGCATCTCCCTCTAAAGGGGACTCTTCAAAATACTACTCGCAATACTCACCAAGTAATCTGATCAGTTACTGTTGTCAGATCATTAAAGATTGCATATTTTGGCGTTAATATTGATTCACTTATAGGGTCTTTGCATCGGAACTAAACACATTTATTCAAAAACCAGTTGTTGGCATGACACGGGTTATGTTCTTCTCATATATGTTATGATGGTATTATACTAAACCCCTAACGGGAAGGATTGTGCCTGATGTTCATATGATGAAATCATAATCTTTCAGTCAGTTTAATTGAAGTCTGGAGCTGGCATGTCAGTTAACTGCTAGTAGTCTGTTGTTATTTATGTATTATTGTCATTTTGTTTATTTTCTTTGGTTACATCTTCTGACATCAGACTCGGACTTCTCTTGAACTTAATTTTAATGTGCGTATTGTTATGCGTTTACTTTTCTACATTGGCTAGAGGTATAGGGGGAGGGTTGAGATCTCACAAACATGTTTAACCCCGCCGCATTTTTGCGCCTGTCCCAAGTCAGGAGCCTCTGGCCTTTGTTAGTCTTGTATTATTTTAATTTTAGTTTCTTGTGTACAATTTTGAAATTAGTATGGCGTTCATTATCACTGAACTAGTATATATTTGTTTAGGGGCCAGTTGAAGGACGCCTCCGGGTGCGGGAATTTCTCGCTACATTGAAGACCTGTTGGTGACCTTCTGTTGTTGCTTTTTTCTATGGTCGGGTTGTTGTCTCTTTGGCAAATTCCCCATTTTCATTCTCAATTTTATGATCAGTGATTGTTTATTTTCTGCATTACACAGAAACTTCTTCCAATCTGGAATTGCTCTTCCTACGATAACTTGATACACTTTCTGAGCTCCGAATGACAAAGTGCGACGGAGTCCTTCCGCAGATTTGATTGAATTCTTTATATCGTAGCGATCAAAAACATCAATCGCCGTTCCAGCATTGAAAAAACATGCCAACAGAATTTTGAGGTAGCTTTGTACAATATCACCAAATGTGCTACATTTCTTGGCATCCATACTGTGAATAATTCCCATACCATTGCGTATCAAAACTGTGTGCGATTTGTCATAACTTGGAAGATTGAAAGAAGAGCAAACTTCCTCTTCAAGGAGGTGAATTATATCAGATTTACATCGCTTCCGCATGGTACCATCATCATGGAACAAAGCTGAAGGTATGGGACCAATAGAATATGCCAAGATCCTATCTAGTCACATCGTCTCGAACATTAGGAAGAGCTAAAGCACGACAAAATATTATTTTTGGGTTTATATGTGCCTTAACAAAGTCACCTGATTTACACTTTAGTTTTGAGGTCTTGGTCATATCATAGAAGGTTTTGAGAGGAGACCTCGAAATAGGACTGTAGAAGACACGGATTTTAGACTCATTAAAGCGGCCTTCCACAAAAGATTTAACCACCTGGTTGCCACGTTGAAGAGATTTGACAAAAAAGCGGATTTTACCGTTTCAGGCAGATTCAACATATCCAATATGTAGACTAGTGTTCACCTAGCATCGTTCGTCCAATTGGTAATGAAAACGTATGGCAACATTGCAGCTACTGTTTGCAAAGCAAAAGTTGGTGATAGTTTACATGAGTGAATTCTAAATATTCAAACAATGGCAACATATGTTTTTTAAAAACAGAAAAGAACTGTTCAATACATTCAGTGCTTTCGGATGTTTCAGCAAATGAACTGTGACAGTCTAAGAACTCTTTCCATACATTTGGTTCAATATTGTTTAAACGGTTTTCGTCTTTGCACCAATTGAAGAATGCTTTAATCAAAAGAGCCATGAGAGGCTTATAGGCCAAAGTTAATCATCGAACACCACGATTAAACTGTTTGCCAACAAGCATCTGATTTACCGTAATAGGAGCATACATTCAAGAGTCAAAAAGTAAGTCATGAAGCCAGGCTGATGCCACTAACTTGCCAACTGTTGCTATAAAACAGGAAAGGCCATGAAATCCTCCAAGTCTTATAATGTGTGATTGAAAAACGTCTGGCATAGACCATTTCACTTGTTGGGCAACAGCATACAATTGCTGGTCATAGTATATTGTTGACCGGCAAGTTTTGACATATCTAAACATTGTTTCATATTTGTAAATACTGTTGCCATGTCGCTAGACTTAGCATCTATGACCGAAGCATAGGCTACAAACGAAAATTCAGATTTAACTTCTGATAGCCTTTTGCAAAGGCCGGTCCAAAGTGGAACAATTTGTTCAGTGCTTTTTGCAGAAAGGGGAATCGAATCTAAGTTCTGTCTATAATGAAGTCGCAGAAATACCTAAGACATGTCAGATATATCTATATTTTCCATGAAACAAGACACAATCTTCCCATAAGCATCAGAATAAGGAGGAGGTCCATATCACTCTCAAGGCTTGTCGAAAAGTAAACATGCCATAATATTTGTATTCGAATCATCCAACGTCAAAGATCTTTCTAGTCCCCGTTTAACCTTGATGGAACTTATGTGGGCGTTTGATATTTTTTTTTTATACTGAAATACAGCTCTAGCCATGGAGTGAAAGGTATTTTTACCATCGATTGTCTCAGCATTTATGTCTTTATTATCTGCTCCCTCCTGTATTATACGACCACCTTCTCCAAATAGAGCAATACCATTAGGTATATAGGACATGTTTTGGATTCTGTCTATTTCAAAATTTGCTAAACTAGTCAGATATCTACGTACTTCAGAGTAGGATGCACAAAAACCATAGGAATTTAGATTTTCAATCAGATTTTTAGAGCCAAATTGTAATGCCAAACAAAGATGAAATGGGGTAAACATTTGTTTGTTTAAAGCAAGTATGCATTCTGCTATTGCCAGGACTTTTCGCAGTTTGTCGATAGGAAGTTCAGAAGAATAATTATCACAATTGTAAGACTTATCACCTATTAGCCACAACAAAAACTTTGTTAGTAAGCAAGGGGTGTGTTGTGTTGAATATGACAAAGATATTTCAGATGGTGTTGGATAAGTTTTATTTGACATTTTCAAGAACAGCATTTGACTACGAAGAATTGAAGCGGCGGCGTGCAATGTCTGATCTTCATTTATAGTTGCTGTCTCAACTTCTGTTTCAAATTCTGACAGTATCAATTCAGATTTAAAATGGCTGGCAGCTTGGATGGCTTCAGAAATTGTGATTGAACTACTAAATACTATTTTAGATCTGCCTTGATCCTTCTGTGCCTGAATAACAATTGATTTCCCATAATGTTTTTCTAACCTACATTGTAGCTTGGCAGAAGTGTTCTTAGTTCTCAATAAAATTAACGGTACCAATTTTCTTGCACCAGATGCGCATTTCGACAATACATGTCTCTTCAGTGATGCTCGTGGCCAAAATATTTGAAATCCAAAGCTTATATAAAAGATGAAGAGCTATAATCCAAAAGGTCCAAAAAGTATAGCCAAATCCGTGAAAGGAATCAGCTTTGTATGAGGGAGATACATTCCTTAATTTATAATAATTTCTAATATTTTGTAACAGCAAATTTTAATAACACAAAAAATCCGTAATTTCATGCCAGTACCGAAGTACTGGCTACTGGGCTGGTGATACCCTCGGGTACTCTCAAATCATGAGGTAGAAAGGAACAGAATTTTTCCAAAAGAAAAAAAGAAATATCCAACTCATCGATTAATTCTTCTTTCTATGGACTGTTAAGTAAATAATTAGCAATGTAAGCCCTGTGTAAAGAGCTTTGGTTTTAAATTCCTCCGAAAAAAGGAGTGATTTTAATTATAAATCTTTTTTTCCCCAGCTAATTCTATAATTTTTTTAAAGTCTTTCGTCAGTTTCTATGTGTCGTAACTGTTTGTCATGCTTGTATGATTTGTGCTTATAGAAAATGCAAGCAGTCAAGTCAAAAGGCGTAGACATTGATCTAGTCTGAACGGACTGGGAATAACATGGCTGATCATTTTCGTGGGAAGTGTCCGTATGGGCACCTAGAATATCAGATTGTGGAAACTTTTCTAAATTTACCCTGCTAGTGTAAGAGTTGTAATAGGATATATCATAATTCGACTTTTCTTTATCAACATTATCAAGTGAACTATACTCATCATGGTGTCTGGTACACATCATCTTTCCTTGAGTTTCCAGCATTGCATTGATAAGGGTTTGTTTTCCTTTTGCAGTTAGAGAGGACAGATTTCGAGAGTAGGAATTAGGGGCAAAAAAAAGGTCCCAAATAAGCATTTTTCTTGGTTTTTGCAAAATTACTTTAGTATTTAATGAATTATTGGGGTTCTTTGATATGCCAAATCTAACCGTGTATTCAGATTCTTAATTTTTGGTCCTGTTTTCAAATTGGTCTAAAGGGTCCAAAATTAAACTTAGCTTGATTTTAACAAAAACTGAATTCTTCGGGTTCTTTGATATGCTGAATCTAAACATGTACTTATATATTTGATTATGGGCCCAGTTTTCAAGTTGGTCCAAATCGGGGTCCAACATTATTATATTAAGTATTGTGCAATAGTAAGAAATTTTCAATTGCACAGTATGGCGCAATAGCAAGAAATCTTCAATTGCACAGTATTGTGCAATAGCAAGAAATTTTCAATTGCACAGTATTGCGCAATAGCAATAAAATCTTCAATTGCACAATAGCAAGAAATCTTCAAATGCACAGTATTGCGCAATAGCAAGAAATATCTAATTGCACAATATTGCGCAGCTTTTTGCACAACATTTTCAATTGCACAGTTTTTATGAAATATTCTTTGAATATTGGAGTTATCTTTCTTTGTCAGGAATAGCAATTGAATCAACTTAAATCATTGTTTTATAGAATATACAATGTATATTCACTTTTACTACCAACTAATGAATCAAAACAATCTTTACCATTCAGTGATTACAAGCACCTTTTTTTACATTTTAATATTTTATGATGTATTTAAATGAGTAGTTATTGTTGCAAAGTCCATTAGAAATTTGAATTGAGATCAGTTTTGAAATAAGGGAAAGGGATATGTGAGAAAAAAAAATTGGGGCGGGGGGGGGGGGTGGTGGTTTGGGGGGGGGGGGGGGGGGGTTTGGGGGGGTCAATTTTTCTCATTTCAGATTTCATAAATAAAAAGAAAATTTCTTCAAACATTTTTTTGAGAGGATTAATATTTAACAGCATAGTGAATTGCTCAAAGGCAAAAACATTTTTTTAAGTTCATTAGACCACACATTCTATGTCAGAAACCTATGCTGTGTCAACTATTTAATCACAATCCAAATTTAGAGCTGAATCCAGCTTGAATGTTGTGTCCATACTTGCCCCAACTGTTCAGGGTTAAACCTCTGCGGTCGTGTAAAGCTGCGCCCTGCGGAGCATCTGGTTGTACTCTTTTGCCTATTATCTTGAAAACTATTATAGATGGAGAATAACTTTAAAATGCAACAATGATCAGCATGACAAGTTCTACAAATAAAATGGTAAAGTCAAAATCGTCAGTCCACATCTTATAAGACTTGGAGCCCTTTAGTTGAGTTTTACTGGTTGTTAAATAATGTTTTAAATATAATGCACAGTTCCTTACTTAATGTTTGATTCTCATTTGTTGCCCCAATGTTTTTATATTTTCTTTCATTTTGATTAAAGTTCATCAAAAATGGTAAAAACTAAAAAATCGAATTCACCACATCATGAAATTTTCAAACAGCGATTTTTATACGACCGCAAAATTAAAAAAAAATTGGTCGTATATTGGTATCACTTTGTCATCAGGTCGTAGTCGTCGTCGTCGTCAGCGTCAACCGAAGACGGATGGTTTCCAGATAATAACTTTTGAATAAGTTATTAGAATTCAATAAAATTTTAATACAATGTTTATAACCACAAAAGGAAGCTTGGGATTGATTTTAGGGGGTAATGACCAAAGGTTTAGGAATAAGGGGCCCAAAGGGTCCAAAAACAGCATTTATCTAGTTTTAGGACAAAAAATTGTGTATTAGTATTTCAATTGTTCTGAAATTGTATTACATTATTCAATACCAGAAGTAGAAGGTTGGGATTTTTTTTAAGGGGTTATTGGGGAAACAGTCTAGGAATTAAGAGCCAAAAAGGGGCCAAAAAGAGGCATTTTTCTAGTTTCAAGACAATAACTTGTGTGTAACTGTATGGATCTCTCTGACATTGTACCACAAATTTCCATATAACACAGGGAAGGCTGGGATTCAGTTAGGGGTTAATTTTCCCGAATAGGTAGGAATAAGGGGCCAAAAAAAAAGCTAAAAAGAAGCATTTTCTAGTTTACAGACAATAAATTGTGTTTAAGTGTACGGATCTCTATAAATTTTAACAAGACGGTTCAAAACCACTAAAGTAAGGTTGGGATTGATTTTAGGGGGTTATGGTCTCACAAATTAAGGAATTAGGGACAAAAAGGGGGCCCAAAATAATATTTTTTGTAGTTTTCAAACAATAAGTTATGTTTAAGTGTGTGAATCCTTCTGAACCTTGAACCAAAAATTTCCATTCCATGAAAGGATGGTTAGTATTGACTTTAGGTGGTTATGGCTCAAAATGTTTCGGAATCAGGGGCAAAAAGGGGAAAAACTAGGTATTTCTTGTCAATGGACAATTAACACAATTTAAAAGCAGTGTAAGGGAGGTAATTCTTAAACATTTAACATACAATGTTGGGTATGTTCGGATTCACCTCCCTTACACTACTTGCATATTATGTATAAAGAAAGGTCAGGTTTTGGACTAATTGCAAAAAAAAGGGGGATGGTAGTTTTCAATTTTTTCCTTTAAATTTCTCAAATTCCAAATTTTTGAAAAGTTAAAAGAAGAAATCTTTAATTGCACAATATTCCGCAATATATATGTAAGATCATGACATTAGTTTTGAGTCAGAAACTGATATTAGGTCAAAAATTTGATCGCAATCCAAATTCAGAGCTATATCAAGCTTGAATGTTGTGTCCATACTTGCCCCATCTGTTCAGGTTTTGACTTCTGCGGTCGTATAAAGCTGCGCGCTGTGGAGCACCTGGTCTTATCAGTCCAAACAAAATTTTGCAAAAACTTTCTAGTATGAATGAAATTATACTAGTCTGAGGCATAGGACTAGGGGCTAACAGTGCAGACTGTCAATTACTGTGGATTAATTATTTTCGTGGGTATCAGTTTTCGTGGATTGCAGAAAACTTGCATATTCGTGGATATTCGATTTCGTGGTTTTGCCAATTAAGGAATAACAGTACTGTAGTTGAAGAGTTGCCACCGTCAATTGTAGATTTGACGGTCGCAAATGCAGTTTTACTGGCGACGCGTAGCGGAGACAGTAAAACGGAGATTCGCGACCGTCAAATCAAAATTGACGGTCGCAACTCTTCAACTACAGTACTGTTATTCCGATTCTAATGCATTACAAAAAGAAATAATACGGTAAAACTTGAAAAAAGGTCTAAATTTGACAAATAAAAAAAAATCCGCGAAACTTCATGAATGATTTTGGCGCAAAGACGTCATGGCTAAACGTGTCGTCATACAAATGAAAACTTACAAACTTGAGATTTTTACGTTACCTGTACGATTCAAATTCGGACAAAATTACATTAAAACGGCGAATTCGAGGTAGGTGTTGTTTTATTTTCGATTATATAGTAGTAATCGAACATTTGTTGATTCAACAATTCAAAATGGCGGGTCCATCCTTAGTTACGCCTGGTCAACTGTGGATTTGACGGCAACTTTTAGCCAATGAAAAAAATTGTTACATACAAATTGCATTAGAATCTCTGTATACTTTAGCTTATTTAAATGTTATTCATTGTATATTTGAATTTGTGGTTCAATTGTACCCACGAAATCCACGAAAATTGGTATACAACGAATAATATAATGAATCCACAGTAGGATGAGAGTTCTCGTTTTCGATTTGCATAGATATTTATTTTAAATTAATATTTATTATTGTATTGCTATTTTTGGATTCTTGTGAATGATGAGTAGATATTTAACAATGTGTATTTTGACAAGTTTTAGATATGTTGGTCAGATGTGTAAATAAACATTAAGGTCATGGTTACTACAACATTAAAATCATAACAACTTTACCTACATAATATCTATAATACTAAAATTACGAGGTCCAATTTGTCAGCCGTTATCGGGTAAAAACGACAAATCAAAGAATTCAACTCTATATATAACTAATATAGGACAATGGTGTAAATTAAAAATTACACCACTCCAGACCCTTTTGTTTTCAGCATAATTAATATTGCCAATAATTAACAAGTTCCGGGTCGAATCCGATACCGATACAAATAGTATATTCAGCTGTTACCTTATCTGTACGTTCCGCATTTGACAGGCGCACCACCAAACGGTGTATTTAGAATTTTTCTATATACACGGGTCATAATCAAAGGACTGACACTACTAAATTCAATCATTGTCAAATTGTTCCCTATTGTAGTTTTATTCTAGCAATCAGCAAGACTTTCTAAGATAACTAATATAGGACAATGCTGTTGATTAAAAAATACTCCATTCCTGGATAGCCAGGACCTTTTGTTTTCCAAATAATTAATATTTCCAATAACTGATAAGTTCCAGGTCGACGGGTTCAAACAGAAAGATTTGAAAGCAGAGAAAACTGTGTATCTTATAATCGACATGACTTATCAGATGACAATACCAATTACTAAAATAAGGCTTAGGCATAGTTATAAACTTTAATTCAGTCACGGACCCGCGATATCACGGGTGTGTACTTGTACTTTATAGATAATTAAGAGGAGTATCCTGTTGTCGACAATTCTTTATATATACAGATAAATACAGTTTAATGTAAAGTTCAAGGTTGACAAGTCATTGTCTCTGCATTTATGTATTGCTGTTTATGGGTCAGATAGGATTTAAAATTAAATCCCTTCAGAGGTGTAAGAAAATCTGCCCTTTCTTGCCCTATCATTTTTTAGCAGTTTCATGAAAAAAATATCCAGGTCATGATTGACATAATTTAAATTTGAATCATTAATTTTTCCAAAACCTTTTGCCCCTATCAAGTTCTATGAATTTAAAGTAGTTAACATGGATACTATGAATATTTATAATCCATTCTTTAAAACAAATTCTGCTATTGATACAATTCTAAACCTTTTCTCAAAGACTCCTTAATTTTTTTTTAGGAAAACTTCCATCACAAGTCCAAAATCTAATTATATTTCAATTTGATAAGAACATGACCAACTTTCAAATCAAAGTGCAAACAGGTCGTTAAATATGTAAAATGAGATGTGTTAACAAACATTAAGTTAATATGTGCATTAGAATGAACACATTTAAACCTACTCTTGGGACTCATTGACAACATCTCTACATTTAATCTGTCACTACTCTATTTATTACATTACTTTGTGATCTAATGCATTTCTACACTTTTTAAACACTGGAATATGTTCTTTTGAAGATAATGAACCTTTGATAAAACGATACACAAGAAATCAATACCATAAATCAGCTTCATAATCATATCAAAGAGGGCAGTCTCTTGTAAACAAAAGGAATCGGAAACCTGCATAATATTGATTTTAGTAACTTGTATCTTATTTCCTGACTAAAAAGATCTAGTAGAATTATGGGTAGAAAAAATCTGTCCAAATTAGTTTTCTCATGCAATTTCTGATTGAAAAATTGATCCTCAAAAATTGTTTGTTTGCAAATAGCCTGGTTTTTGTTGAACCTCTGACTAGGTAGAAATTTGAATAACATGGGATAGTCAAAAACTGAAAACTACTGTCAGAAAGCAAATGAATACTTTACGCAGATTCAAATACTTTCTCAAAAGTCATTTGTTATTTTTGATTATAAGAAGAGGAACCAACACATGATGTTTAATGTTCAGAAGAACAATCTGTTAGAGTGTGTTTAATGACCTTTACTTTTCTTGACGGTCTCGCATTGTCTGCTCTGTAATACTTTTTTTTATGAATAGGACAGAGTAAACAAAGTAAGCAGTAAGTAATTACACCCGATATAAATCATCTGGGGTGGATCCTGATTGCTTTTTATGAAAACGTGACACCAAGAAAGAGCTCAATTTAACCTCATGTTTTTAATCAAGTATTTTTAGTTATCTTTTCAAATATTTGAAGGTACTATATAATAGGTGTCTCAAAGGTTAAGGTTTTGTTATCATGGTTATTGTTCATGAATTTTTTTTAGATACAAGTAGAAAATAATTACAAATGTTTGCACTGCTAACTTGGTTTCATAATTTTTACAGCCAAAATAGAAATGGGATCAAATGTCCTATTTACAGTTATCCTATTTTAAGGCCTGGTTGTGTTGTACGTGTGTGGTTAAAGTTAAAACTGTCAGTATTTATATTTAGTTCTTGATGTTTAGGTGCTTTACATCAATTTTAACAAGCCTTATCAGAATGAGAGTAATTGAAATATGCATTATAAAATTGAATGAAAAGATAAAACTGAAATTAACTTTCCAGATGATCAACACTATTTTGGTTTCTCAGATAAAATTGTAAACAGAAAAAGTTTAACAGTGTCTGATGGCTTTTTAACATATCCATTGATATATAATCATACCTTTGTGCTTACATGAAATACATTGTTCTGTGATAAATGTTTTCAAAGTTATCCTGATAGTTGTATGTTATGTCAGTCATTGTCCTACATTTATCTATTGAATGTTGACACCTTCCTTTGGAGTCAATAGACCTGTTGTTATTTATTACACTTTTCATTGTTCAAGTGGTCCTTATGATTACATACAAAATTTTACGTCTTGGTGATGTTTTGTTTTCCCTTTAAAGACTTTTTTTGGTGATTTACATGATTTACTTGTCCATCAATTGTCTGCAGGTTGCAGTTGTATCTGACAAACCTAATTGTCAAGCCCTGTATTCAGACTTCTATAGACTGAGAGGAACCATTGGTTGACATTATATGCCATTATCTTATGCTGAAGACTGTATCGTTGACATTATATGGCATTATATTATGCTGAAGACTGTATCGTTGACATTATATGGCATTATCTTATGCTGGAGACTGTATCGTTGACATTATATGCCTTTTTTTCTTATGCTGAAGACTGTATATTCAATTTAGGTTTGTTGTTATGTTGGGTTGTTGTCTCATAAATATAAAATCTGTCATCTTTCCTTCTTACCTAGAAATTCTGAAAGGAAATTTACCTTGCATTATCATTTCATGTAAAAAAAAAAAAAAAAAAAAAAAAAAAAAGATTTAGATGTTTTTTATTTCTGATGACTGACTCTCCTAATGTTTTTTATACGACCGCAAAAATTGAAAATGTATATCGGTATGACGTTGGCGTCGTCGTTGTCGTCGTTCGAAGACATTTGATTTTCGCACTATAACTTGAGTATAAGTAATTAGAAAATTTTAACACAAGGTTTATAACCACAAAAGGAAGGTTGGAATTGATTTTGGGAGTTTTGGTCCCAACAGTTCAGGAATTAAGGGCCAAAAGGGTCCAAAATTAAACTTTGTTTGATTTCATCAAAAATGAATTACTGGGGTTCTTTGATATGCCAAATCTAACCGTGACTGTATTTAGATTCTTAATTTATGGTCCTGTTTTCAAATAAGGTCCAACTTAGTTTGATTTTAACAAAAAATGAATTCTTGAGGTTCTTTGATATGCTGAATCTAAACATGTACTTAGATTTTTGATTATGGGCCCAGTTTTCAAGTTGGTCCAAATAGAGGTCCAAATTAAACTTTGTTTGATTTTAACAAAAATTAAATATATGGGGTTCTTCAATATGCTGAATCTAACCATGCATTTAGATTTTTAATATTTGGGACCGGTTATCAAATTGGTCCACATTGAGGTCTAAAGGGTCTAAAATTGAACATTATTTGATTTCATCAAAAATTGAATTCTTGGGGTTCTATGATATGCTGAATCTAACCATGTATTTAGATTTTGGATATTGGACAATAATAGGTAAATGTCCAATTTAAAATTTTTAACTTTTTAAGTTTAAGTTCTTAGACCACATTCATTCTGTGTCAGAAACCTATGTTGTGTCAACTATTTAATCACAATCCAAATTCAGAGCTGTATCAAGCTTAAATGTTGCGTCCATACTTGCCCCAACTGTTCAGGGTTGGACCTCTGCCTTCGTATAAAGCTGCGCCCTGCGGAGCAGCTGGTTGAACAATAAAACATGTTTAAACTAAACTAGTGGACTACTAATAGTCGACATATTCCGGGAATAAACCCTATCCGGTCCAACTTGATTTTTGTGAGTAAATATTTTTAACTAAAGTAAAAAAAACACGGTAAAATAACTATTTAACGCAAAATTAATAAGCAGAAACTTGTAGAAACAATGTACAATAAACTTCTGATGCAAAAATATCAATAAAACCATAATTAAATGGTACAACTACGAACAATACTATGATAAATATTGAAGCGATTTAGGAATTCATGGAACTATAATGCAAAGATAAAAATCCTCATAAAAGTTAATTTATTAGAAATACTGAGTTGGAGTGGCCTCAATACTCTACAAAAGGAAGTTTTATAACATTTTAAATCGGAAAATCATGAAATTATCGATGTAATCTAAATTTACAAATGTTGTAACCACTTCGTTAAAATAATACAGAGTGCGCATTCGTTAAACGAGTCAAAATGAACAAAATTCAGTATAATTAGGAGGAATTCTAGTTTTACAATATGAATAAACACTTAAACTCTTTATAAAATGCAAAATAAAATGGCAAAAGACCCCAAAAAAGTAAAAAAATTCAAAATGTTTTTCATGTTGAAATTTGAAAAGAAATTCAAATGTCTTTTTTCTTTCCATTTTATATAAAAAAAAACTGCACCGCAGAAAAAGGCTACGACCGGGCAAAAAGGTTAGATTAAGGTACTGGCTTTGCAATAATAATGGTTTTTAGCCTTCAGTTATGCCGGTCCATTAAAGTCGTAAAATAAGCACCCTTTTCTTGATTTGTCACTGTGTCTCGGGAGTGAGGCCACTAAAACTAAATCAATTGGATGTTGGATGTGTACTGATTGATATTTTAGTCTCAGATACATGATTTATTTTACTAGTTGATATTGGCTTTGTAACTTTGTCAGTAACTGCAAGTACTCTCATATCCGTCCTTAGTGTCCTTGTTTGTTGTTATGGACGAAATATGGATAAATACCTTGCCACGTCCGGTATGTGTTTTTGTTTGAATGTTCTGCTTTGCATAAATCTGATGAGTTGAGCCTTTTCAACTGTTTTTTATAGTTTGTTCTTATGTTGTGCTGTTTCACCACTGCTCCAAGTTAGGGGAGGGTTGAGCTCTCACATATATGTTTAATTCCGCCACATGCTGTATGTACATGTCCCAAGTCAGGAGCCTGTAATTCAGTGGTTGTCGTTAGTTCATGTTGGTTCATGTCGGTCATATTTGTTTTTCGTAAACGGTTTTGTTATAAATTTGAATTGTTTCATATTGTTTATGTCGGGGCCTTTTATAGCCGATAATACGGTTTGGGAATTTTTCATTGTTGAAGGTCGAACGGTTGCCTATATTATTACTTACATCCACTTCTATGAACCTGACGTCGGTAACTTCTCTCCTATATATAATAACAATTTCATGAATACATCACAAATGTTTAGTAATTAAAAAGTTGTATCAATCTGTTAGGGTGACTACTAAACGTGAAAGGGGATTGTATATACGACAAAATAAACGATCACAACACGATTTGAGAAAACATCCTGTCCGTACTTGAAAACAACTTTCCTTTAACTTTTCATTATACCAATAAGGATGTCCGTAACTTTAACATTATGTAGGTTGCCCGTTACTCAGATGATTGATCGAAAAATGTGATCAACTCATTTGTATAATTGTGGTATCATACATGTATGTAGCTGTGAAAATATATAAGTGTCTCAAAAATAAGGTTAAACTAAATGAAAGTTTCAACATCTAAATCGACATAAAAATAAGTTTTTATGACCCAAATCTCCCTGTTTCCAAAATAAATATTGTACAACTCTAAAAATATTTTCGTTTTCCTCATCACTGATGAGTTCACTACCTGATAATAATGTTTGTATATTATATCTTAGTGGTGTGGAAATTGTCCACAAATTATTAACGAGCCATTTTTGAGACCATAAGTGAACTTAGAGTTCATTAATCATGTTAATTCAGCCGTAGCATACTAGTCCTCAACAACTATATATAATGATGTATAAACTAATATATTTACAGCCTGACACTTCACTTGGTTGAAAATTATGCGTATTTAGGTTTAGCTTGTTATAAAACCAGATTTAATCCACCATTTTCTACGCAAGGAAATGCCTGTACAAAGTTGTTTTTCATTTGTTTGAAGTGTTTGAGCTTATGATTTTGCCATTTAATAAAGGACTTTCCGTTTTGTTATTTTTGTTATTTTACTTTTTTTTTTATTTCAACACAGAAGAACATCAGACCTACTCTAGTTTTTCATTTCATTGTGATACAGTTTTATCGGTAATCTTCGTATGTTAAATCGGAAAGTTTTGAATAGAAGACCTATATATATATCCAAAAGGGACCTAACAATAAATGTTTCGAAATCAAAAACCCATCATCTTTCGAAAAGTAAAAGAGAAATAATAAGGACCCCAATGAAAACATTTCAACCCCCTGGAAAAAAAATCAAGTCATACCGTTGTAGTCTTAAAATAGTAACTGAAGACCCTTATCATTATTGAAATCAGTTTTTAAGTTGTGACCATTTGAAATTGTTTTTTTTTTCAATTTTCCAATAGATTTCTAATATAATAAATCCCGATGTTCTATTTTTAGTCATTGCGGCCATCTTGGTGGGAGAGCATGGTCATCAGATATATTTGTCAATATAAATAACCAATATAAAATTGTGGCTATGTTTAATTATAATATTTAACCCAGTAGATTAACTTAAGTGGAGAAGTTTGTAAAAGAAGAAGATTATAAAAATATACGAAAAATTGTTAAAAAATGACTATAAAGTTATTGCGCCAATCCTTAGTCAGGATCCTCTTGCCTTTCTTAGTCTTGTATTTTCTTTTTATTTTGGTTCATATCTATGTTTCGAAGTGTAGAGTGGGCTCCACTTTCCTGAACTAGTATATATATATACATTAGTGTGTTTGAAGGCCTTTTGGTTATCTTGGGCTGGTTTGTGTTTTTTTTGGGGGGGGAGGGGGGGGGGGGGGGGGGTTCTGGTGTGACTTCTAATTCCTTATGTTTCAACCCTTACGCATACCAGAAGCCCTAATTTGAATTGAAAAGTAGACAAAACACAGCATAAGGAACATTTATTATTACATTCAAGTTGAAGTGACTACAACTTCAACCTAATCGACTTTAAAAAAACTTATTAGGGAAAGACCATTTAACTTCAAAAAAGGGGGGGGGTATAGGTTTTTTTTGTGTTTTTTTCTTTTTTAAATATTATGATCACCAATTTGATGAAAAAAAATATTGTGGTCAAGCAGATGACAAAAAAAAAAATATTGTGGTAATGCAGATGACAAAAAAAAAATGTATTCTAAATCCAGTTTCCCCCATTTTTCTTTGTGTTAAATTTTGAAGAAAATAATTATTAATAGCGTCGAAAAAAATTAAATTCTGACTCATACTAACAATTATAGCCCGCCCCCTTTAAGTTAAATGGTTGCTCTCGTGGGTAATATATTGTAAACAGACAGGAAAACGGACTGACACATTAACCACTAAATAAAATACAACTTCTATGCGCTTGGTCTAGTCAGATTGCTTTGTTGTCCTGAAATTTCGCGTACGTTTGTTTTATGGTAAAACTTACTCATTCAAGACTAAAACATATCCAACTTCTATTTTTAATTCGAAGTTTCATATGATTTCAATATTATAAAATTTATGAGAAATAAACGGTTTAATAACAAGCGTAAGTGAAAGTTTTTGTAAAAGAAAATTCTTTATCGTATCAAAATCCTCATAAATGTGCTGCTATTGAGTTATTGTCTTCTCGCACACTAATTCACTGATATATTCCTGTATGCAGTGACCTTACCTACAATACCTCTCGTTAGAACTTCCAACACCGCACAGATCAAGTGCCAAGAAACCCGTGATGAAAGAATGTAAAAGGTAAATAGTAAAACTGATTTTTAAAGAACAAATTTATAAACAATTGTAAAGAAAAAAATAATTAAAAGATGGGAACACACGGAAAGTATATACAAAATATAACGGCTCTATTAATTTAGCTACTTCAGGAAAAAAAAATCAGCTTCAATAAAATCTTCTTTTTTTCATAAAATATTCACCTGGAGACCTTCACCTAAATTGTCGTTTTCTGAAGTAGCTAATTAATTCACTTGTTTGTCTCGTTACACATGACATAAAAATAGAAAATATTTTTGCTTCAGAAAATTGTATTATAAAACTTCATTAAATTGGTGATCAGAATATTTCTTAAGGAAAAACCTTAACCCCCATCCTTTTTGAAGTTGAATGGTCGTTCCCTCATTAGGGCATAACTTTAAAAAAAATTGTTTAGGTTGAAGTTGTAGTCACTTCAACTTGAACGTAATTCAGAAAAGTTAACAAATGGGAACGCACGGAAAGTGGAACTTCAAGGATGTAAGATTATGTTATTTTTAGCTATCGGTTTTCCGAGAAACAAAACGTAAAGACATTCCCATTTCTGAAGAGCATTTTTGCTGCATAAAATTGTAAAAAAAAAAAAAAATCATTAGAGGAAATAATCTGTTGGACGGTAAGTATTATTACAGCCAGAATTAATTCAACATATAATACTATACACTTTTCCCCAATGATAACAACACATATCTGGCAGATGGGCGTTAGAATCATCGATATTCGAATGATTAGATCACTATATATAGTATACGTTAAAAAAAAATAGCCATTTTTTCACGATCCTCTATTATTTCGTTATTTTCTTTTAGCAATAAAATTTCTTTGAGCTGCTTTTCACATAAAGATTTTACTATTTAAACCAGTTTTTTCTATGGACGGTTTCGTTCAAACTTTTATCAGATAATTTGTTTTGATAGCAATCTGTTTTTTTTCGTTTTCAACAGCTATATTATTTTTATTTCTTACAAGACGGGTTCCACATGTGGCACAGGATCTGCCTACATTTCCGAAGCACCAAAGACCGCCCCCCCCCCCGTTTTTGGTGGGGTTCGTGTTGCTTAGTCTTTAGGTTTTTAAGATGAACTCAATACAATAATGTACTTAGACCTATTTTTTTTTATAATGCTATTATTTTCATTATACATCAGAATTTATTGTTACACCAAATCGATGCGACTAGTTCGTATATGGTTAGCCACGTATGATCCTTTAGCCATGAATCTGCATCGTTTGGCAGTTAGTGTTTTGCCAGTAAACAAATTAGATATTTTTGAAAGTTTTTATATGTTACCAAATAGATAATTAAAGCCATAACGTAAAGTAAGAGATGCAGATCCAGGATTTGAAAAGAAGGGGGGTTACGTTTCCATAACCTAGAAAAAGTTTGGAGTTGAATAGATAAAAAGTGTGGATAATGCAACAGTATATGAAGCATCTCAAGAAGGTGGAGGTGATGCCCCTCCCTTAAATCTGCCTCGAAGTGAAAAGAGCACACTTTTTTTTTTATTAAGTTTTGAATTTGCTTGTCTTTCTGCGTGTTTTCAAACATAACGATTCGACCGAATCTAGTGTTGTAGTTAAGATGATCAGTACACACTTTTATTCTATGATTATATGTAAAAACTGAAAAATATCTGTAAAAAATGTAAATATTTAAGACCAAATCAAAACCTGAAAAATTAGTTTATAAAAGATTATTCTGTAACCTGAGTCAAATAATTGATGCAGCTCGTTGTTACATTTAGCATCTGATTACTTAATGACGTTGTATGTTGCTATTTAAATCTTGTTTACATATATATAATTTACACTTTACTTGTGTATAAAAATTATATAAACAAATTCTTTACCTTTTGTAAACGAAAAAAAAAAATATGTTTAATTAATTTCCAAGTTGGACAAGAACAAGACTCGATCACAAACTTTTTCCTGATTCATATATACGCATGTACAGATAAATAAAGTACTCTGACGTAGCTTTCCTTGTATTTCGGTGACCTAAGGTTGGATGACTTCTTATGTTTGTTATCGTAACAGCCTCATCTGTTTAGTATTAATGCCAATCATTACGCTCTTGATTACGCTATACCTTTAGTGAAAAGCGGGAAAGAGTATATACATAAAATGTATGCATGTGAACAAATCCCTTAATTTAATTTAGTATTTATATAAAAAAAAAAAAAAATCAACAAAAGAAATCTGACTATTTTCGTAGCGAAGAGGTATTAAGTTTCATCCTTGTCCGTCTGTACGTCCGTACGCGTCGCCCCAGAATTGGTTACCCTTCTCTAACTTAAATTAAGTTTGCCTCATCCAAATGTTATGAAACTTAAACGCAATGTTTATTTCCACCAATCAATAATCAAGTGTGAATTTGGGTGGCGTCACTTTTGCCGCTCTATAGAGTTATGCATAAACAGCACAAACCAAACAGCGATTTCTGGTTTAAATTAGTTGTGTTGCATCATTTCAATGCTTCAAATGTCTTAACTCACGACTGTGTCTTTTTTGTGTTAGACATGTAGAGATAATTTTGTTAGGTTTGAGCTGACAAATGTGCTAGCAGTTCGAAGTATCACTATATCCGGATGTTGACTAGGAGTTTGATTATAATATACTCGAGAAAGGGGGGAGGGGCACTTCCTATGTAATGAGTGGTAGGGATGATCCGCTGGAATAGGTCACTATTTGATGCTCAATGATGTATAAAAAGGCCCGTTCTCCTGTTCCCTGAATGTGACCTACCGATCTAGATTTATCACCGGTTGTGTACTTAACTGAGCAATACGACTGATGTCTTATTGTAGCATGATCTACTAACCTTTCCGGGGCACCTGAGATCACCCCTGTTTTTTGGGTAGGGTTTCTTTTGCTCAGTGTTAAGTTTTCTATGTCGTGTTTTTATACGACCGCAAAAATTGAAAATTTTTTGGTCGTATATTGGTATGACGTTGGCGTCGTCGTCGTCGTCTTCGTTGTCGTTCGAAGACATTTGGTTTTCGCACTATAACTTTAGTAAAAGTTAATAGAAATCTATGAAATTTAATCAAACAAGGTTTATGACCATAAAAGAAAGGTTGGGATTGATTTTGGAAGTTTTTGTACCAACAGTTTAAGAATTAGGGGCCAAAAAGGACCCAAATAACTTTTTTTCTTGGTTTTCGCACAATAACTTTAGTATAAGTAAACAGAAATCTATGAAATTTTAACACAAGGTTTATAACCACAAAAGGAAGGTTGGAATTGATTTTGGGAGTTTTGGTCCCAACAGTTCAGGAATTAAGGGCCAAAAGGGTCCAAAATTAAACTTTGTTTGATTTCATCAAAAATGAATTACTGGGGTTCTTTGATATGCCAAATCTAACCGTGACTGTATTTAGATTCTTAATTTATGGTCCTGTTTTCAAATAAGGTCCAACTTAGTTTGATTTTAACAAAAAATGAATTCTTGAGGTTCTTTGATATGCTGAATCTAAACATGTACTTAGATTTTTGATTATGGGCCCAGTTTTCAAGTTGGTCCAAATAGAGGTCCAAATTAAACTTTGTTTGATTTTAACAAAAATTAAATATATGGGGTTCTTCAATATGCTGAATCTAACCATGCATTTAGATTTTTAATATTTGGGACCGGTTATCAAATTGGTCCACATTGAGGTCTAAAGGGTCTAAAATTGAACATTATTTGATTTCATCAAAAATTGAATTCTTGGGGTTCTATGATATGCTGAATCTAACCATGTATTTAGATTTTGGATATTGGACAATAATAGGTAAATGTCCAATTTAAAATTTTTAACTTTTTAAGTTTAAGTTCTTAGACCACATTCATTCTGTGTCAGAAACCTATGTTGTGTCAACTATTTAATCACAATCCAAATTCAGAGCTGTATCAAGCTTAAATGTTGCGTCCATACTTGCCCCAACTGTTCAGGGTTGGACCTCTGCCTTCGTATAAAGCTGCGCCCTGCGGAGCAGCTGGTTGAACAATAAAACATGTTTAAACTAAACTAGTGGACTACTAATAGTCGACATATTCCGGGAATAAACCCTATCCGGTCCAACTTGATTTTTAGTGAGTAAATATTTTTAACTAAAGTAAAAAAAACACGGTAAAATAACTATTTAACGCAAAATTAATAAGCAGAAACTTGTAGAAACAATGTACAATAAACTTCTGATGCAAAAATATCAATAAAACCATAATTAAATGGTACAACTACGAACAATACTATGATAAATATTGAAGCGATTTAGGAATTCATGGAACTATAATGCAAAGATAAAAATCCTCATAAAAGTTAATTTATTAGAAATACTGAGTTGGAGTGGCCTCAATACTCTACAAAAGGAAGTTTTATAACATTTTAAATCGGAAAATCATGAAATTATCGATGTAATCTAAATTTACAAATGTTGTAACCACTTCGTTAAAATAATACAGAGTGCGCATTCGTTAAACGAGTCAAAATGAACAAAATTCAGTATAATTAGGAGGAATTCTAGTTTTACAATATGAATAAACACTTAAACTCTTTATAAAATGCAAAATAAAATGGCAAAAGACCCCAAAAAAGTAAAAAAATTCAAAATGTTTTTCATGTTGAAATTTGAAAAGAAATTCAAATGTCTTTTTTCTTTCCATTTTATATAAAAAAAAACTGCACCGCAGAAAAAGGCTACGACCGGGCAAAAAGGTTAGATTAAGGTACTGGCTTTGCAATAATAATGGTTTTTAGCCTTCAGTTATGCCGGTCCATTAAAGTCGTAAAATAAGCACCCTTTTCTTGATTTGTCACTGTGTCTCGGGAGTGAGGCCACTAAAACTAAATCAATTGGATGTTGGATGTGTACTGATTGATATTTTAGTCTCAGATACATGATTTATTTTACTAGTTGATATTGGCTTTGTAACTTTGTCAGTAACTGCAAGTACTCTCATATCCGTCCTTAGTGTCCTTGTTTGTTGTTATGGACGAAATATGGATAAATACCTTGCCACGTCCGGTATGTGTTTTTGTTTGAATGTTCTGCTTTGCATAAATCTGATGAGTTGAGCCTTTTCAACTGTTTTTTATAGTTTGTTCTTATGTTGTGCTGTTTCACCACTGCTCCAAGTTAGGGGAGGGTTGAGCTCTCACATATATGTTTAATTCCGCCACATGCTGTATGTACATGTCCCAAGTCAGGAGCCTGTAATTCAGTGGTTGTCGTTAGTTCATGTTGGTTCATGTCGGTCATATTTGTTTTTCGTAAACGGTTTTGTTATAAATTTGAATTGTTTCATATTGTTTATGTCGGGGCCTTTTATAGCCGATAATACGGTTTGGGAATTTTTCATTGTTGAAGGTCGAACGGTTGCCTATATTATTACTTACATCCACTTCTATGAACCTGACGTCGGTAACTTCTCTCCTATATATAATAACAATTTCATGAATACATCACAAATGTTTAGTAATTAAAAAGTTGTATCAATCTGTTAGGGTGACTACTAAACGTGAAAGGGGATTGTATATACGACAAAATAAACGATCACAACACGATTTGAGAAAACATCCTGTCCGTACTTGAAAACAACTTTCCTTTAACTTTTCATTATACCAATAAGGATGTCCGTAACTTTAACATTATGTAGGTTGCCCGTTACTCAGATGATTGATCGAAAAATGTGATCAACTCATTTGTATAATTGTGGTATCATACATGTATGTAGCTGTGAAAATATATAAGTGTCTCAAAAATAAGGTTAAACTAAATGAAAGTTTCAACATCTAAATCGACATAAAAATAAGTTTTTATGACCCAAATCTCCCTGTTTCCAAAATAAATATTGTACAACTCTAAAAATATTTTCGTTTTCCTCATCACTGATGAGTTCACTACCTGATAATAATGTTTGTATATTATATCTTAGTGGTGTGGAAATTGTCCACAAATTATTAACGAGCCATTTTTGAGACCATAAGTGAACTTAGAGTTCATTAATCATGTTAATTCAGCCGTAGCATACTAGTCCTCAACAACTATATATAATGATGTATAAACTAATATATTTACAGCCTGACACTTCACTTGGTTGAAAATTATGCGTATTTAGGTTTAGCTTGTTATAAAACCAGATTTAATCCACCATTTTCTACGCAAGGAAATGCCTGTACAAAGTTGTTTTTCATTTGTTTGAAGTGTTTGAGCTTATGATTTTGCCATTTAATAAAGGACTTTCCGTTTTGTTATTTTTGTTATTTTACTTTTTTTTTTATTTCAACACAGAAGAACATCAGACCTACTCTAGTTTTTCATTTCATTGTGATACAGTTTTATCGGTAATCTTCGTATGTTAAATCGGAAAGTTTTGAATAGAAGACCTATATATATATCCAAAAGGGACCTAACAATAAATGTTTCGAAATCAAAAACCCATCATCTTTCGAAAAGTAAAAGAGAAATAATAAGGACCCCAATGAAAACATTTCAACCCCCTGGAAAAAAAATCAAGTCATACCGTTGTAGTCTTAAAATAGTAACTGAAGACCCTTATCATTATTGAAATCAGTTTTTAAGTTGTGACCATTTGAAATTGTTTTTTTTTCAATTTTCCAATAGATTTCTAATATAATAAATCCCGATGTTCTATTTTTAGTCATTGCGGCCATCTTGGTGGGAGAGCATGGTCATCAGATATATTTGTCAATATAAATAACCAATATAAAATTGTGGCTATGTTTAATTATAATATTTAACCCAGTAGATTAACTTAAGTGGAGAAGTTTGTAAAAGAAGAAGATTATAAAAATATACGAAAAATTGTTAAAAAATGACTATAAAGTTATTGCGCCAATCCTTAGTCAGGATCCTCTTGCCTTTCTTAGTCTTGTATTTTCTTTTTATTTTGGTTCATATCTATGTTTCGAAGTGTAGAGTGGGCTCCACTTTCCTGAACTAGTATATATATATACATTAGTGTGTTTGAAGGCCTTTTGGTTATCTTGGGCTGGTTTGTGTTTTTTTTGGGGGGGGAGGGGGGGGGGGGGGGGGGGGGTTCTGGTGTGACTTCTAATTCCTTATGTTTCAACCCTTACGCATACCAGAAGCCCTAATTTGAATTGAAAAGTAGACAAAACACAGCATAAGGAACATTTATTATTACATTCAAGTTGAAGTGACTACAACTTCAACCTAATCGACTTTAAAAAAACTTATTAGGGAAAGACCATTTAACTTCAAAAAAGGGGGGGGGTATAGGTTTTTTTTGTGTTTTTTTCTTTTTTAAATATTATGATCACCAATTTGATGAAAAAAAATATTGTGGTCAAGCAGATGACAAAAAAAAAAATATTGTGGTAATGCAGATGACAAAAAAAAAATGTATTCTAAATCCAGTTTCCCCCCATTTTTCTTTGTGTTAAATTTTGAAGAAAATAATTATTAATAGCGTCGAAAAAAATTAAATTCTGACTCATACTAACAATTATAGCCCGCCCCCTTTAAGTTAAATGGTTGCTCTCGTGGGTAATATATTGTAAACAGACAGGAAAACGGACTGACACATTAACCACTAAATAAAATACAACTTCTATGCGCTTGGTCTAGTCAGATTGCTTTGTTGTCCTGAAATTTCGCGTACGTTTGTTTTATGGTAAAACTTACTCATTCAAGACTAAAACATATCCAACTTCTATTTTTAATTCGAAGTTTCATATGATTTCAATATTATAAAATTTATGAGAAATAAACGGTTTAATAACAAGCGTAAGTGAAAGTTTTTGTAAAAGAAAATTCTTTATCGTATCAAAATCCTCATAAATGTGCTGCTATTGAGTTATTGTCTTCTCGCACACTAATTCACTGATATATTCCTGTATGCAGTGACCTTACCTACAATACCTCTCGTTAGAACTTCCAACACCGCACAGATCAAGTGCCAAGAAACCCGTGATGAAAGAATGTAAAAGGTAAATAGTAAAACTGATTTTTAAAGAACAAATTTATAAACAATTGTAAAGAAAAAAATAATTAAAAGATGGGAACACACGGAAAGTATATACAAAATATAACGGCTCTATTAATTTAGCTACTTCAGGAAAAAAAAATCAGCTTCAATAAAATCTTCTTTTTTTCATAAAATATTCACCTGGAGACCTTCACCTAAATTGTCGTTTTCTGAAGTAGCTAATTAATTCACTTGTTTGTCTCGTTACACATGACATAAAAATAGAAAATATTTTTGCTTCAGAAAATTGTATTATAAAACTTCATTAAATTGGTGATCAGAATATTTCTTAAGGAAAAACCTTAACCCCCATCCTTTTTGAAGTTGAATGGTCGTTCCCTCATTAGGGCATAACTTTAAAAAAAATTGTTTAGGTTGAAGTTGTAGTCACTTCAACTTGAACGTAATTCAGAAAAGTTAACAAATGGGAACGCACGGAAAGTGGAACTTCAAGGATGTAAGATTATGTTATTTTTAGCTATCGGTTTTCCGAGAAACAAAACGTAAAGACATTCCCATTTCTGAAGAGCATTTTTGCTGCATAAAATTGTAAAAAAAAAAAAAAATCATTAGAGGAAATAATCTGTTGGACGGTAAGTATTATTACAGCCAGAATTAATTCAACATATAATACTATACACTTTTCCCCAATGATAACAACACATATCTGGCAGATGGGCGTTAGAATCATCGATATTCGAATGATTAGATCACTATATATAGTATACGTTAAAAAAAAATAGCCATTTTTTCACGATCCTCTATTATTTCGTTATTTTCTTTTAGCAATAAAATTTCTTTGAGCTGCTTTTCACATAAAGATTTTACTATTTAAACCAGTTTTTTCTATGGACGGTTTCGTTCAAACTTTTATCAGATAATTTGTTTTGATAGCAATCTGTTTTTTTTCGTTTTCAACAGCTATATTATTTTTATTTCTTACAAGACGGGTTCCACATGTGGCACAGGATCTGCCTACATTTCCGAAGCACCAAAGACCGCCCCCCCCCCCGTTTTTGGTGGGGTTCGTGTTGCTTAGTCTTTAGGTTTTTAAGATGAACTCAATACAATAATGTACTTAGACCTATTTTTTTTTATAATGCTATTATTTTCATTATACATCAGAATTTATTGTTACACCAAATCGATGCGACTAGTTCGTATATGGTTAGCCACGTATGATCCTTTA
This sequence comes from Mytilus edulis, assembly GCA_019925275.1. Lineage (NCBI taxonomy): Eukaryota > Metazoa > Mollusca > Bivalvia > Mytilida > Mytilidae > Mytilus > Mytilus edulis. The sequence goes on along the minus strand of CM034351.1, from coordinate 61,922,272 downwards.
GCCATGAATCTGCATCGTTTGGCAGTTAGTGTTTTGCCAGTAAACAAATTAGATATTTTTGAAAGTTTTTATATGTTACCAAATAGATAATTAAAGCCATAACGTAAAGTAAGAGATGCAGATCCAGGATTTGAAAAGAAGGGGGGTTACGTTTCCATAACCTAGAAAAAGTTTGGAGTTGAATAGATAAAAAGTGTGGATAATGCAACAGTATATGAAGCATCTCAAGAAGGTGGAGGTGATGCCCCTCCCTTAAATCTGCCTCGAAGTGAAAAGAGCACACTTTTTTTTTTATTAAGTTTTGAATTTGCTTGTCTTTCTGCGTGTTTTCAAACATAACGATTCGACCGAATCTAGTGTTGTAGTTAAGATGATCAGTACACACTTTATTTCTATGATTATATGTAAAAACTGAAAAATATCTGTAAAAAATGTAAATATTTAAGACCAAATCAAAACCTGAAAAATTAGTTTATAAAAGATTATTCTGTAACCTGAGTCAAATAATTGATGCAGCTCGTTGTTACATTTAGCATCTGATTACTTAATGACGTTGTATGTTGCTATTTAAATCTTGTTTACATATATATAATTTACACTTTACTTGTGTATAAAAATTATATAAACAAATTCTTTACCTTTTGTAAACGAAAAAAAAAAATATGTTTAATTAATTTCCAAGTTGGACAAGAACAAGACTCGATCACAAACTTTTTCCTGATTCATATATACGCATGTACAGATAAATAAAGTACTCTGACGTAGCTTTCCTTGTATTTCGGTGACCTAAGGTTGGATGACTTCTTATGTTTGTTATCGTAACAGCCTCATCTGTTTAGTATTAATGCCAATCATTACGCTCTTGATTACGCTATACCTTTAGTGAAAAGCGGGAAAGAGTATATACATAAAATGTATGCATGTGAACAAATCCCTTAATTTAATTTAGTATTTATATAAAAAAAAAAAAAAAATCAACAAAAGAAATCTGACTATTTTCGTAGCGAAGAGGTATTAAGTTTCATCCTTGTCCGTCTGTACGTCCGTACGCGTCGCCCCAGAATTGGTTACCCTTCTCTAACTTAAATTAAGTTTGCCTCATCCAAATGTTATGAAACTTAAACGCAATGTTTATTTCCACCAATCAATAATCAAGTGTGAATTTGGGTGGCGTCACTTTTGCCGCTCTATAGAGTTATGCATAAACAGCACAAACCAAACAGCGATTTCTGGTTTAAATTAGTTGTGTTGCATCATTTCAATGCTTCAAATGTCTTAACTCACGACTGTGTCTTTTTTGTGTTAGACATGTAGAGATAATTTTGTTAGGTTTGAGCTGACAAATGTGCTAGCAGTTCGAAGTATCACTATATCCGGATGTTGACTAGGAGTTTGATTATAATATACTCGAGAAAGGGGGGAGGGGCACTTCCTATGTAATGAGTGGTAGGGATGATCCGCTGGAATAGGTCACTATTTGATGCTCAATGATGTATAAAAAGGCCCGTTCTCCTGTTCCCTGAATGTGACCTACCGATCTAGATTTATCACCGGTTGTGTACTTAACTGAGCAATACGACTGATGTCTTATTGTAGCATGATCTACTAACCTTTCCGGGGCACCTGAGATCACCCCTGTTTTTTGGGTAGGGTTTCTTTTGCTCAGTGTTAAGTTTTCTATGTCGTGTTTTTATACGACCGCAAAAATTGAAAATTTTTTGGTCGTATATTGGTATGACGTTGGCGTCGTCGTCGTCGTCTTCGTTGTCGTTCGAAGACATTTGGTTTTCGCACTATAACTTTAGTAAAAGTTAATAGAAATCTATGAAATTTAATCAAACAAGGTTTATGACCATAAAAGAAAGGTTGGGATTGATTTTGGAAGTTTTTGTACCAACAGTTTAAGAATTAGGGGCCAAAAAGGACCCAAATAACTTTTTTTCTTGGTTTTCGCACAATAACTTTAGTATAAGTAAACAGAAATCTATGAAATTTTAACATAAGGTTTATTTCCACAAAAGAAAGGTTGGGATTGATTTTGGAGTTTTGGTCCCAAAGTTTATAAGGAATTGGGGACTAAAAAAAGGTCCCGAATAAGCATTTTTCTTGGTTTTTGCACAACAACTTTAGTATAAGTGAATAGAAATCTATAAAATTTTAACACAAGGGTTAAGACCACAAAAAGAGGGTTAGGATTGAATTTGATAGTTTTGATCCCAACAGTTTAGGAATAAGGGGCCAAAAGGGTCCAAAATTAAACTTTGTTTGATTTCATCAAAACATGAATTATTGGGGTTCTTTGATATGCCAAATCTAACCGTGTATTTAGATTCTTAATTTTTGGTCCTGTTTTCAAATTGGTCTACATTAAGGTCCAAAGGGTCCAAAATTAAACTTAGTTTGATTTTAACAAAAATTGAATTCTTGGGGTTCTTTGGTATGCTGAATCTTAACATGTATTTGGATTTATGATTATGGGCCCAGTTTTCAAGTTGGTCCAAACCGGGGTCCAAATTAAAATTTGTGTGATTTCAACAAAAATTGAATATATGGGGTTCTTTGATATGATGAATCTAACCATGTATTTAGATTTTAGATTTTTGGGCTCCGTTATCAAATTGGTCTACATTGAGGTCAAAAGGGTCCAAAATTAAACTTTGTTTGATCTCATCAAAAATTTAATTCTTGGGATTCTTTGATATGCTGAATCTAACCATGTATTTCGATTTTGGATATTGGACCATAATAGGTAAATTTAATATGTTTAAGTTTTTAATCCACATTCATTCTGTGTCAGAAACCATTGCTGTGTCAAATATTAAATCACAATCCAAATTCAGAGCGGTATCAAGCTTGAATGTTGTGTCCATACTTGCCCCAACTGTTCAGGGTTCGACCTCTGCGGTCGTATCAAGCTGCGCCCAGCGGAGACTTTTATTTTATTTTGTTTCTAATCAGACGCATTCGAAAACGACCTTTTTGTAAGTCGGTTCTATTGACGCAGATAATCTTTTCTTTTATTTACGCTACCATGCAATTACCGACGCGATTAGTTCTATCATTACGAAACATGTTATATGATGGTATTGAAATGTCGGTATCATTTACAAATGGATTAAGCCAGCTCTCAGTAAATTATACCAAATTGTCTAAATGGCCATCTTCGCTAGGCAGAGGCTACGATCCAGTCCCCTCTTCTACACCCTTGCAATCCGCCCATGGTGGAGACGAGGGGACTGGATCATAACCCTTGACTAGCGAAGATGCTAAATGATTAGGTCCGGGAAGTAGACATATAAAAGTTTTATGATAAGCTGAATTTAAGCGTGTATTAATATTTTGGATATTGGACTATACAAAGTAAAAGTCCAATTTCAAATTTTTCAACTCTTTGGTCACATTAATCTGTGTCAGAAACCTATGATGTTCCAAATATTCAATACCAATCCAAATTCAGAGCTATATATATATCAAGCTTGAATGTAGTGTTCATACTTGCCTCAACTATTCAGGGTTTGATCAATGCGATCGTATCTAACTGCGCACTGCTTTTGAGCATTTTATTGAGATATTGTGTATTGAAAAAAGATATAGCTCGCTGGAGATTGGCAAGAACATAACTGGCGTACACATTTTAAATTTTTGTTTAAATCTTATTATTTTTTCTTATTTAAAAAAAAATATATATAGACGGTGTAGACATGGAAGCAACGTCATCAAATTTATCACTACTATCAAGCGAGCAACAGCATGGTGAAATTAAAAAGGTAATACTTATTATTAAAACTATTGCATTTAATGTCGAAGGTAAAGCTGATTAATTTGCGTTTCATGTGCAGTGGCAAACATCACATGCCTATTATGACGTGTACATTTTAATATGGTATGAAAATAAACCCTTCTTTGTACTAGAATCACAGGCTGAGCTTGAGTTTTATAACGTATTATTGATAGGGTTATATTTCAGATAAACGTACTACCCTATCTTGACACACGGTTTAAACTTCGTGTCGACCAATCTTTGCTTTTTTACTCCCGAATGGCAATGTCAGCGCTACCTTAGATAAAAACAGTTTTAAGACAACACAGTTCTTATCCATTCTATCCTGTGCACCACTTATTGCTGACCTGTTTTTGTATTGTTATGAGTTACAATTTATGACAAAAATAAGCAAAGACCCATCGAAACAACATCTGATAAACAAATTTAATAATACTTTTAGATATTTGGATGATATTATGGCTCTCAATAATGACGACTTCAGTATGTATATTAATGAAATTTATCCTGTTGAACTTACTTTAAATAAAGCTAATACTAACAATGACCACTACCCTTTTCTCGATCTTGATATCTATATCACTAATGGAAAGCTGAATACTAAAATTTATGATAAAAGGGATGATTTTTCATTTCCTATCATTAATTATCCGTTTTTAGATGGTGACGTTCCCTTGTCACCATCTTACGGTGTTTATATATCTCAACTTGTACGATTCGCTCGTGTATGTAACAATGTTTCAGATTTTAACGAGAGAAATTTATGTATTACTGAAAAATTATTACACCAGGGTTTTCGATATCACAAACTAGTCAAACCATTGACTAAATTTTATCATCGGTATAAAGACATCATTCGTAAATATAGCTCAACATGCAGACTTCTAATACGTTCAGGCATTTCACATTCAATTTTTTATGGAAATATTCTTTATAAAGCACAAAGGTGTCAGTATTCACCTCAGAAACTTACAAAACCTTTGAATAGACTTATTAAGAAGGGATATAATTACGATACTGTTGTCAAGTCATTAAAGATTGCATATTTTGGCGTTAATATTGAGTCACTGATAAGGTCTTTGCATCGGAACTAAACACATTTATTCTAAAAACAGTTGTTGGCATGACACGGGTTATGTTCTTCTCATATATGTTGTGATGGTATGATACTAAACCCCTAACGGGAAGGATTGTGCCTGATGTTCATATGATGAAATCATAATCATTCAGTCAGTGTAATTGAAGTCTGGAGCTGGCATGTCAGTTAACTGCTAGTAGTCTGTTGTTATTTATGTATTATTGTCATTTTGTTTATTTTATTTGGTTACATCTTCTGACATCAGACTCGGACTTCTCTTGAACTGAATTTTAATGTGCGTATTGTTATGCGTTTACTTTTCTACATTGGTTAGAGGTATAGGGGGAGGGTTGAGATCTCACAAACATGTTTAACCCCGCCGCATTTTTGCGCCTGTCCCAAGTCAGGAGCCTCTGGCCTTTGTTAGTCTTGTATTATTTTAATTTTAGTTTCTTGTATACAATTTGGAAATTAGTATGGCGTTCATTATCACTGGACTAGTATATATTTGTTGAGGGGCCAGCTGAAGGACGCCTCCGGGTGTGGGAATTTCTCGCTACATTGAAGACCTGTTGGTGACCTTCTGCTGTTGTTTTTTATTTAGTCGGGTTGTTGTCTCTTTGACACATTCCCCATTTCCATTCTCAATTTTATCCTACTCTTCAGGTATTTGAAGATCAATTTGATTTCTTTTAAAATCTACGAACTTATCCACATGTCAAAATGATCGAAAGATTGTGTTCTGTTAGACACTTCTTGGTTTATACAACTAAAACAACGTTGATTTGAATAACATATTTAAGGTCATTTACCTGATTGTCCTCTAGACGTATTAAATTTTATTATCTATTTCAGAAGCTTTACAAATTGGTTAAGATTTTCCTCGGATGTGTCATACTGGGATTGGCATGTTATATAAGTTATTCCATTTCTCAAACAAAGTAAGTACTTAGAGCAAGGATATCACAACACAGAATGTGTGTTGAAAGGAAAACAACAATAACCAATAGAACAAAGTGATAAAGTCTTCATGGTGTTTCTTGATCATACTGCTGGAAGGACATCAGAAGGAACCAACAAACTCATTTGTTACAATCAGATTAAGATTAATGGGAGTAAACTTCTTGAGTGATAATGCACTTTGAACGTCCTGTTGTTGCTTTGTTTCTTTGCTTATCTGATCCTAATACAAACGTGAATCAGAATCGAAATATGAAATGTGAATCAGAATCGAAATGTGAAATGTGAATCAGAATCGAAACAGAACAGAACTTCAAATGCTGTCACAAATTGACCGAATGACTTATTATAAAATTTTGTAACTCATTAACAGTCATAGTAAGAACACAGGCTTAGAAAATCCTTTTTTTCTTCTCCAATTATTATTATATAGTATTTTACAAAATTGTTGTTCATACTGCATATTCGAGTTATGGTCTTTATTATAAAATTTGTGATGGCATTTAGTTACTCTTTGGGATCATGATTTTGAGCACACATATGCCAAAGTACATTCTATAGTAAATGTTGTCGATGTAAAGCTTCTGTTATTTTATCCTGACACGTTTCATGATCTTCATTTGTAGTGAAATAAAGAAAAATTTGGAAAAACAAACATTCATTGGAAGTGAGTCAGAAAAGCTGCTAGCCAGTTCAGTTAAAAACATGGACTTAAATGTCGGTAAGTGCGTATGTAGTGTTTAGTTTCTAGAATGATTTTAGCCAGAAAATAATTACATTCCTCTTTACAACGATCAGAGCATTTCAGCTTATTACCAGTTTGGTAAAAATTTTCTTGACTCTATATGTTTGTCTTGCTCATACATTGTTGTCATACAATGGAATTCTATGCGACCGTCATACAACTACAAGAGAGATTTTGCCAGCTTTGAAACCAGGTTTAATCTAGAATTATCTGCCATAAAGAAATGCCTGTACAGCATCAAGAATATGGCATTGTTTCCGTTCGTTTTATGTGTTTGAGCTTTTGATTTTTCCATTTGATAAAAAACTTTCCTTTTGAATTTTCCTTTCTATGCCATATTATATTTGGTTTTGCTGTCTGTTATCTATCGTCTCTGGTTTAATACAGAACACATGTTGAAGTAGGTCCTTGTTTGGGATAAGATGTGGACAGATTTTTAACCGGATTTTTAAAGTAAAAATCTGTTATTATTGATTTGGGGATGTACGGTGGGTGGGCGGGATTCTGCCAAACAGTGTCCGTTCATTAACATGAACACGCTTTGAAGGTTTTTTTTTTCAAATTTAGATATGTTTCTTGTGACCAAATGAATGTTAAGTTCAATTTTCACTTTTTTCATGAAGTGAACTCCTTTTTAAACATGTTTAATCAGATAATAATCTATTTTTATTAATTGTATTATACTACATTACATTTAAAGTTGTTGACATTGAGAAGTTGCAGATCTGTATTAGTTTGTGACAAATGTAAGAAAAAATAGTTGGAACTATTAATTATATTTTGTTATAATTTGAAGATAGATATATACATTGTGTTACATCATATCTAATTTTAGAGATCAATTAATCATATCTAATGCTAGAATACTAAAGGGAAATAACCCAAACTTGTTACATGAACCATTACATGCATAAATAACATCAAAATTACTTTATAACTATTTTTTTAAAGTCATGTGTGTCATGAAGGTAGATATTAAAATTGTTTTGTGGTATTTTCGCGTCCGTACGTCCCAAAGATGACCGTAACATAAAACAAGGATTACCGTGATTGGTAAACAGATGACCGTAACTTGTAAAAGATTACCGTAATTTGTAAAGAAGGACTGTAATTTATAAAGGATGATCGTAACTTTTAAATGATGACCCTCAATTCTAAGAATATCCGTATTTGTATTCATAGCTTTTTGTTGTGTTTGTCTCAATAGGGGTTTAGTTAGTGGATATAAACATGTTTTATCAATTTATTTTTAACTATTTGCCGTATTTTGAGTTCATGACAATGATAGTAAATTGCAAATTTCTCGTAAACAATGAAAAATTTATTGATAAAAACGACTTTAAAATTTGAATACAAATTGACAGAGATACGACGAAAAGTTGAAGAAACAAGAATGTGTCCCACTGATGTGTCTCTAGTACATGCCTCATCTAAACTATAATTTTATATGTTCAGTGAACCGTTAAAATGGGAAAAACTGTAGTTTGGCATTATGATTAGAAAGATCATATCATAGAAAACATGTGTACTAAGTTTCAAGTTAATTGGACTTCAACGTCATCAAAAACCTCCTCGACCAAAAACTTTAACCTAAGGTGGCACAAACGGACGAACGAGCAGACGAACGGACGAACAAACGAACGGACGCACAGACCAGAAAACATAATGCCAATGAATGGAGTATAAAAACACTAATCAAACATATGAATATCCGGTAATCGAGCCTATGTGTATGGTTCCAGAGGAAGCATATTAAAATCTTATTTTGTCTTTATATATGAACTAGAACACACCCGCGAAATCGCGGGCATTCAGAGCGTAGTTTAAAGTATGTAAAGTGTTGTTGGAAGAATTTTGTGAAAGAAGTATCATGAATCATAGGTTTTTGGGGACAGGAAAATGTTTTTTTTTTAATCCCTCCTCCTTATTTCCAAAATTCCCAATTTGTGGTTTTCTATCAATTTCAATATGAATATACATTTAGTATGATATGGACATTTACGTAAGAAGCCTGTAATTCAGTGGTTGTCGTTTGTTTATGTGTTACATATTTGTTTTACGTTCATATTTTGTACATAAATAAGGCCGTTAGTTTTCTCGTTTGAATTGTTTTACATTGTCATTTCGGTGCCTTTTAAAGCTGAGTATGCGGTATGATCTTTGCTCGTTGTTGAAGGCCGTACGATGACCTATAGTTGTTAATTTCTGTGTCATTTTGGTCTCTTGTGGAGAGTTGTCAACATGGCAATCATACCACATCTTCTTTTTTTTGTAATCAATGAATTTTGTAAAAGATTTAATGACTGGAGAATTTCAGAAAAGGTATCAAAAGTGCACATGAATAATTTTAGCGCTTATCTGTATATTATGAACATTCACTATATAAATAAAGTGTATTTACTTTCAATTCTAAGTTTTCTAATCGATCCATGGTGGTCATTGATATAGTATACAGACCCTCTCTATATAATAAACTCTGTGACCACCGTGGGTAGTAAACTTGAAAATGATAGCAGATAGAATTCTGAAAATACACATTATTCGTAGTATATGTATGTTCAAAGTATACAGAAAAACGCAAACCGGAAGTATAATCTGACTTAAAAATTGGTCCAATGACGGACCAATATCCGGATGCCCTTTTTCTCGTTTTTCTCCCAAAATACCTCAATCTGAATAATCATATGAATGGATGACAAATGCGACTATGCACTGTACCTATAGGACACAGAGGCGTGTTGATTAATGTATTGTGGAAAGAAGAGAAGCGACACCCAAAATGAGGTCTTCTCGTTTAATAGTATAGATAGATAGATAGATAACATTGCTGTATATACAAATTGACAAGGTTCCCCCAGCGGTGGGTCTCCTTTTTATTAACCGATCAGTGCATTTGAATGGGGACACATAGTTTGAACCCCCTTTACCTTGGGTTGGGATCCCCCTTTTTTTAAATGGCTTAATCCGCCCCTGCCCCTTGTGATACGCTATACGCACAAGACTATTTTAAGGATCTATTTTGCTGGAGCTCGCCTTCACTAGTTTGGTCGTAATATTTTAAAAACAGGTTCTGTTATTTTACTTGCAATACAAAATAGAAGACAAATCAAAGACGATATAAATTAATATCAATGGGAGTACATCCAAAAAAAAAAAAAATGCCATTACAAGGAATTCAAGAAATAAACAAAAATCTTTTGGCTTTTAGTTGGAGGCTGTGCAGCACACTTTTTTTTTTATTATACTTGTAAGGTGTCATTTAATCGCGCTTTTGTTGCATGTTTCCCCCACTTTTTCATGTGCAAGTCTTGTTGTATGTTCATTTTAAAAATTATATACCCTCTACCGTAAAAAAAGATATATATGGTGAACTTTGTATTTAAAGCACTTCTTATTTTCTCCTACCTATAGCCTCGGTCACACCTTACCGGATAGCTCGAACGGACGCCTAACGGATAACTTTTTTAAAATCCGTTCATGTCCGTTAGACGTCCGTTCTTATCCGTTAGACGTCCGTCCATATCCGTTGCATGTCCGTTAAGCGTACGTTTCATCCGTCGACGTCCGTTCTGTCCAGTGGAAAATTTTGAGCATGTTCAAAACTTTGAACGAACGTCCAACGGATAAAATGTCCGTTGAACGTCCGTTAGGCGTCCGTTTTGTACGGTACTCGTCCGTTTCGTTTCCGTTTTGTATCCGTTACGTGTCCGTTATACATCCGTTAGATGTCTGGAAGATAAATTCACCAACGGACTTCTACTGGACGTTTAACGGATAAAACGGATGTTGAACGGATGAGAAACGGACTTCTACCGGACGTATAACGGATAAAACGGATGACGAACGGATCTGAAACGGATAAATGCCAATTGAAAATTTCGCGTCAGAAATGCCAATTATTGGTATGTCAGATTTCTTCAGGTTCATGAATTCTTATTATTCATAATCGATCTTAGAGTATAGGCACGTCAACACAATCAAGCAGTTCTTATTCAGGCCAGACACTGCCCTTTGGCGGAATTTTGAAGAACAAACCAAAACCAGTTACACAGAAACATTTTGAATATTTGTACGATTAATTACATGTATTATTATTGTCGTCTTTGATTTTTCTGTATATCTTGTTCGTCCGTTTTATCCGGTACGCTTCCGTTATGTGTCCGTTTGATGCGGTACTCGTCCGTTGGATGTACGTTCGACATCCGTTCTGTCCGGTACGTGTCCGTTTCTCGTACGTAACATATCCGGTGTGTGTCCGTTATGCATCTGTTACACGTCCGTTTTATTCGGTCAGTACATCAACGGACTCTCAACGGATAACAATTTTGTCAACGGACAACTTTTATTTTCATCCGTTAGGCGTCCGTTCGTGCTATCCGGTAAGGTGTGACCGAGGCTTATAGGATAATACTCTCACATAAATACGTTTTATATCAACACCATTAATCATTTGATAAAAAAAAAGTAGTTATACAAATACGGATATTTCTTAGAATTGACGATCATCCTTTAAAAGTTACGGTCATCCTTTACAAATTACAGTCATCTTTTAACCAATTACGGTCATCCTTGTTATGAATTGCTGATTCTGTTACGGTCATCTCGAATGTGATTTACGGTCATCTTAGCGATTTTTTTAAATCGAATTTCCTGTTTCATGCACATTTCTCGGAAGTAATTTGTAATTTCCGTGTGAATCTTTTATAAATTTACATCGTATCAATGTCTCCTTTGTAAAGAAAATGATATAGAAACACTGTAACAGACAATACAGATACTGACCTAATTTTTCATCCGACATCTTGGGATGACCGTGAATGCAGTTACGGTCATCAGCTTTACCCCAGTGACGTATACACAATGTTAATTACCACAAAACTTAGATCAAGTACACATTTTTACAGTTCTTGAGTTATGTCCCTTTATAATACTATATGCATGCGGGGGCATCATCTGTGTCCCATGGACACATTCCCCATTTATTTTCATTATTAATTAGATAATAATCTATTTTAAATATTAAATAACAATCCAAATTAAGAGCTGGTTTAAGCTTAAATGTTGTGTTCATACTTGCTCTACTGTTCAGGGTTCGACCTCTGCAGGAAAATCCGGTTTGCCTCACTCAACAGCCTTTTGTTTTGATTTGTTAGATATATATATATAAATGAAGTAAGATTAATTTATATCCCATTTTGTGACTCTAACGAACGTTTACGTCATACAGATCATCAAGTTAGGTTTTGCATTACTCTTGTAGATTCTTGTCTAATACTGCAATGACTTAACCTGCAAATCTGACGCATTGTTTGGAATGCTCATCTTGCTGTTGTGTGTTTGTCTCTATGTGTTAGACTTTGACTACTGAAAATTGCAGTATACACATGAAGTTTTTAACCTGTTCAATGTAAATGCATTGAAGAAGCATAGCTAGAATTTGATAATTGATTTGTTGATTGTAAGTGTTTTAGCACAGTTGGCTATATAACACAGGTCAATTTTTATTTGTTGAGGAAGCCGGATTGCCCATGAAGAACCACTTCTTATCGGCAGGAAAATTGACACTCCTAGCTAATTCATAACCGAGACGAACGCACTTGTCGCGTGTGGAATGTAGTGCTGACAGGCTATTGATACGGTAGATGAACTGCTATCGTACGTGCCCCTCCATGTCCTCTAAAGCTAGATGATAACTGATGCAAAATCATACGTTGTGATCATTTCAATGCCAGACAACAGTTATATCTAAGAGCATGATTTGAACGAAGATTTCTGAAAAAAAAACCCCAAAAAACATAGCATTACATGTATATGAATTTGTATGTTCAAAATAGAAATAATATTTAACTATTGAGTACACTTTTGCTGTAAATTTACCGACCACAAATTAAAAGACGAGCATCTCAAATTAAAATATAATCAATTAAAGCCTATTTGACATTTCAAAAGAAGTTAATAAACTATTATGAATTTTATTGGAAATAATAAGAGATAGCAGAATATGTTATCAACAAAAATGATCACCAATACAGCATATACAAGATTTTCACAAAAGCTAAAATATGTTCAACAGTATCAAATTATATCATAAATTGACTCGATCCTTATAGTAGTAATTGTTCTTTAATGATGACAAAATTGATACGATTGTCTTGACAAGAGAAAGAAAAACTGTAACTGAAATAGCACAAATGACCACTTATACAAAATCTTCAAACATTACACTTACTCTACTGCAATAACCAATTGACTTTTTGTAAAAGTTATTGCCCCGTAATGTCGATTTGTATCTTCTTTTTATATTTCTGCATATTATCTGAAGTTTTGAAAGTAGGTCCCTACCTTTGAAAAAAAGTAGTGACCTTTTTGGGGCTAAAAACATAAAATAAGTGTAATATGCACTTTTCAAACGGTTACTGGCGTGGGGCATGTATATTTTGTAGTTGTTGTCAAGTGTAAGGGTTGGATATTTTCGATGCTGTATTCTCTCTATTAATTGTCTATCATAAAATGATAGTATGGATCCAAAGCTATGAACTGATAAATTTGATGTGGGACTTGTCAATAGAAAATAGACTTGGAAAATTCTCGCTGTTTTGTTGTAAATATAAAAAAGAAGATGTGGTATGATTGCCAATGAGACAACTATTCACAAAAGACCAAAATGACACAGACGTTAACAACTATAGGTCACCGTACGGCCTTCAACATTGAGCAAAGCCCATACCGCATAGTCGGCTATAATAGGCCACGATAAGACAATGTAAAACAATTCAAACGAGAAAACTAACGGCCTTATTTATGTAATAAAAATGAACGAAAAACAAATATGTAACACATAAACAAACGACAACCACTGAATTACAGGCTCCTGACTTGGGACAGGCACATACACAAATAATGTGGCGGGGTTAAACATGTTAGAGGGATTCCAACCCTCCCCCTAACCTGGGACAGTGGTATAACAGTACAACATAAGAACGAACTATAAAAATCAGTTGAAAAAGGCTTAACTCATCAGATGGACAAAAATACAAGTGGATATGGCCGGGTAAGTTAAGTTATCATAACTTCACATATGTCTTTTTGTAAACAAGATATACGCCGGGGTATTCAATGAAATTTACAATACGGCCGGCACAAGTTGAAAAAGACAAACAAGCAATTTCTTATCCAAATGTTTGGTTGATTTGTTTCACCCAACAAAATTAAGGGAAGTGAGGGGTTCCAAAAAGGCTAAGAATGAGTCTGAAATGTCAACGAATTTATGAATGACGGTTGACAAATGGAGACATAAAGGCCACACCCATCAGGCAGGTTGCAGTCTGGTCTTGAAAAAAGTATTTAATATATCAGTTCGGCGAAACAGGCATTCCGTTCAGACATGCAAACCCCTGCCACCAAAAAAAATGCCCGTTTTTATTCATCATGTTCATTTAATGCTAAATAATTCTGATGTAAATTTTTGTTTCTAATAGCAAAAACAGTGGACATGATAATTGTTGTCAATCAAGATACAGCCAGAATTTTTGTTTAAGGCAAAAATCCGATTTACATGTATATTTTTTTTTCTCAAATATCTCAGACTGTCTCCTCAGATCAAATGGTTCGTACTTTAGACTTTAAATATATCTAGAGCTTATACTGACTGGGGATCATTATTCAGCTATGTTATTTTAAAATTGGCTGGGGCGTTTGGGGTTAAACATGTTTTCGTAGGTAAATAATATTGCCGTGAAACTTTTTTTCATGTGAGTGTAATAGTCTATAGATTGTTTGGTGGAATAGTGAAATAGAAGTTAATACGTTCCTGCTCAATCCTTTGTCGCTTTGAAGGTGTCATGATTGTCATCCTCAGCCTAAGCAATGTGTTACTGTAATTTGAATTTCAAAATGACTAAGCGACGTTTTTTTCGACGCACTGTTCAACTCCACCATAGAGAATGACATGACTTTGACAATCAGTAAATTCCAGCGAATTATATTTATAAGTAAAGAATTGTCGCATGAAAATTAAATACTACAGTACACGGGAAATGGCAAAGTTCAGGAGGTCTAGTCTTATTAATCATTTCCCCCCCTAAAAAAAAAGCCAGAGCAAAAAAGGGGGGGGGGGTCGTACGCCCTCTACACCCTACTCTGGATCCGCCACTGGTATTTACTAGTTGAACATTAGTTGCTGTGTTCCATTATATTTTTCGTTTATTGTGTAATTTAAAACAAAGACCGTTGATTTTCTCTTATAAATGTCACCATATCTTGTCGTCAATTCTTGGCTTTTATTATGCATATATATAATTTCGTTATCGGTTTTAATCCGTGTTGAAATAGTTGAGGGGAATGACCCGTTATTGTAAAAATGTTTATAATTTTAGATTTTTAATGCACAGTTGTATCATTCTCAACAATACCGAATCTCAGTTTTTCTTTATCTAAAGATGTTAAACTGTACTAAAAAGAGAGGCAAAAGAGAGGCAAAAGTCCACAGAAATAAATGTTGTCAACAAGCAGTAATCATATCAGTTTACAAAAATCTTTATCTGACACAAACTGATTCCTCTCGTATGTGTGTACAACTTTCTATCAAAGTTTTGGCTAAAAGGAAAGGTTGGGGGTTCCGTCATTTCTTGATTCTTTATTTAAAAAAAATATTCTTCGCTTCTCTTTATTTTTTCCCCATTATTCTGTATTATTTATAATTCAACAAACAACTAATATAAGTTATATGGTTTGCTACTGACCCCCTAGTAAAATCCATAGGGGGTGAGGCCAGAGGCCGAATCACTCGATTTTATTCACCCTCTATGGTCCGTAGGGGGTTAATAGTTAACCGTATAACGAATTTATCGCACGCTGGACTTTATATCTGCTGCGTTTTGTTGAAAAAGTAAACAATGAAACACAAAAACATTAATAGATGACGTCTCCATTAACAGTAGACATGACGTCATGAACCCCCTAGGAAATTTACTAACCTCTTACGGATCTATAGGGGGTCAGTAGTTAACCGTATCACGAACTTCACTTTTTTTTCTTCGCTTCTCTTTATTTCCCCCCATTATTCTGTATTATTTATAATTCAACAAACAACCATTATAAGTTATATGGTTCGCTACTGACCCCTTACGGATCCATAGAGGGTTAGTAAAATCCATAGGGGGTGAGGCCTGAGGCCGAATCACTCTCGATTTTATTCACCCTCTGTGGTCCGTAGTTGGTTAATGGTATACCGTATAACGAATTTATCGAACGCTTGACTTCATCTGCTGCGTTTGTTGAAAAATAAACAATGAAACACAAAAACATTAACAGATGACGTTTTGATTGGTTTAAAGCCGTCACGTGGTGACCCCCTATGGATCCGTAGGGGGTTAGTAAATTTCATAGGGGGTTCATGACGTCACATCTACTGTTGATGATGACGTTATCTATTAATGTTTTGTGTTCCATTGTTTATTTTTCAACACAACGCAGCAGATAAAGTCCAGCGTGCAATACATTCGTTATACGGTTAACTACTATCCCCCTACGGACCATAGAGGGTGAATAAAATCCACCAGGGGTTCGGCCTCACCCCTTGTGGATTTTACTAACCCTCTATGGATCCATAGGGGGTCAGTAACGAACCATATAACTTATAACTTATAACGTATTGCGTAATACGCCCTTAGTCTACAAAACCCTCAACAGCAGTGCTCGAATAAAAAAAAATGTGTCAAATAAAGTACGAAGTTAAAGATCATTGATAATACAAAATTCCGAAAGAAATATATATAATAGCTTCATTGAACTTCCAGCCATTGTTATATTGGACCACTTTTTCATTTAAAAGATTGATTGTTATTAAGTATAGCTCTGTATCTTTCAGGTATGAGGAATGAAGATCACTTACGGAAATGTCAGGGATCTCAATTAAAACGGACATTTCCCGATGTAGACTATGCTTTCTTTGGATATAACATTTTAAAAGGATATCCCCTCTCTATAGGACATGACCCAGGATTCACTTTGCCAATTTTTAAAGCAGATTGTAGGCCTCCAGACTTCAGATTGTAGGTACTTTATTCCCAGAGGATTGGTTATCGTTCCGGATGTTTCGTGTATAACTGACTTTACTTCTAAAACGATACAAACAAGATATGAACTCATAAAATCTTTGTCAATCTCAGCAAGCGTAAAAGTAAGTACACCGACAATATCGTCAGGAGGCAAAAAATCAAAATACGGTGGAAAATTTAAAGCTAGTGGTGGGTATCAGGATTCATCAAATGAATTATCGACCAGTAAGTCAGTTTACATACTTTCTACTGCTGAATGTAATTACTATTTCAGTAAACTTATGACGGATAATGCACCTCCCTTTTCCGACTCTTTCTTAAGATGGATACATAAGCTTGCAGCAACCGACGAGCAACAAATCTATTTTAATTTTTTTGAAACTTACGGGACTCATTTTCAAATTTATACTACGTTTGGCGCAAGATATACATTTGAACATAAAATGAAAACTACAACATTTATTTCTAAAAAGCGTAAAGGGTTTAATTTTAACAGATTTGGTGAGATCTTTGGAAAAATTAGTGTCGGCTTAGGATTTAAAATTGCAAAAGAAGAAAGAGAAAAAGTCGAAAAGGTTTCAAAAGATATTGAAACGAAAACTATTACCGTAGGTGCCCCACCTCCTGCAAACGGCGACTCAACAACGTGGGCATCTACCGTTAAGGAAACCCCAGTCCCTATGAAGTATGAACTAGATTCAATTGACAACTTATTCACTGAAACGTATATGGCAGGTTTAAATGTAAACTACCAAAGAATATCATTAAACATTGAAAAGAATAAAGACGAATACTGTGAATATCTTAAAGATCTTGGGCAGCTAGAATCATGTGAGATACCACCTCCAGGTTTAGTTTTGAAGAAAACAAGACTTTACGCACACTATAAAGAAAAGAAAGTTTCAACAAATCGTCAGTGCATTGACTCGTGTCTTGAGCTGAGTGACTGTGAGGCTATAACAATATGTCCACTGTGTGCCACTGCTGACCTAATCTGTCATATGTATAACAACGTCTTTAAGAATGACTCTCAAACTTCATACAGAATAAGAGCAGAGACCGATAAAACAGATAAAGAATGGGAAACAATAATGTTCATTTCAAAAATCAATAGTAGGATGATAATGATAAACACAACTGTTGTGGGCGCTCAGCGGTCATCGGATACGGACACAAAAAATATAAATACCCCAGACGGATGTTATAGATTATGTTTTAATGATGAACACTGTGTAGCATATACCTTCCATCATGGGATAGAGAATAAAGTAACAAGATGTCGCTTTTTTTCAGAGACTGGAATAACAGGATTGACTAAAGAAATCGGAACTGACACTTATTTTATACCTTACGGTCATCCATAAAGAATATAGTTTCTCGATAATCGCCTTTCGCTTTTGAGGGATATAGTTTCTCGATAATCACCCTTTATTGTTGATTGAAATAGTAATCATCGAATAAGACCAGACTTATGACAATTGAAGTCTATTGTGTACCTTACAAAAATTTTCAATATTACTCATGATATGAAACAAGCGCTTATTATTCATTAATTCTACAATACCACGGCCGACACTCGGCTAACCGAGAGATTGGTCGGTTAATCTATATTGAGTATGCGGCTATATGGGCGATTGGTCTGTTAATCGGGTTGGTTATACGTCTGTTCAGAGTAAAACGCTAAATTTAATGTTAAACTCTATTAAATATACAGATTTTTGGCATGTTATAAGAACCAAATCAAAAAAAGAAAAGTGTCTGACAAAATGATATCTATCATAGAACATTTTGCACTTGTAAAAACATTTCTTAGTCTGCGCAGTTTTCAGTAAAACCAAAAGGCGTCGCGCAAGTATGTAGTATTTATGCTTATACGAATAGCAATTGTTTTAATAAAAGACGAAACAAACAAATTTAGATATCATTTTAAGGACAAAAAATAGTACTGTGGTTCTAAAAAATAAATTGACATTAGTAAATATTTCATAATTGTAAAATAACGTGAATAATACCACGTTTTAGTGAAAATTATGAGAATAAAGTCTGTTAATGGGTTGGACAATTGAAATTGTGTCAGTTAAGAGTTATTTAGCCACGACAATAATTTTGCTACCTTTATATTTTCCCCTTGAAAAATTTAAGAATGAGATGTTACTGAGTAAACAAAAATGACAATACGGTGCCACAGTATCCTGAAAAGAGCATTTTATTTTGACTTTCTTTGCATTTTATTGAGGGTGTGTCACTTCAATATAGCATGATATGGATTGGCCTTTAGAATATGCATGAATTTTTTATTGACGTTTTCAATCAGCCTTAATTTTTGTGTCTGTTCGAAGTAGAACGTTCTCAATTCCGACTGAAAGTGTCTTTTTAATACAACACAAGGTACATATAACGTGTTCTCGTTCACATATGAACATGATATTTGTCACTGGATGTTTTAAAAACCCTAATTCGTCAGCATCATCCAATTGGTTCTTTTTTTCTATTACTTAATCATATGTTGTTTTCAAATCACTCTAAAGAGGTAAACGGAAAGGAGCGAATGCAGCTACATTTGGTTATTTTAAGTTTCAATTCATTTTATTCAGTTTAGTTCCTTTCTTCATAAGTGCAGAGGAGAACTACAGTTGTCTATGGTGGCCGTTGAAGTCCATTTCGCGTTTTCGCGATTTCGCCTTTCATATTCTATAAGGCAAAAACGCGAAATCGCGAAAAGGCGAAATCGCGAAGTCGAAAACGAGAAATCTGTTTCGCGTTTTCGCGTTTTCGACTTCGCAATTTCGCGTTTTCGCCATATAGAATATGTGAGGCGAAAACGCTGAGGCGCTAAAACGCAAAATGGCATTTACCTGCTACCATAGTTGTCCGCATGTAAACTTCTAAAATTTGTCACTAATATAAGTACATCACAATCCGTTACTGTTTCAACAGCCATCGGTGTTTCATGTGTGTATTATTTTTCTCTCGTGTTTAGCAATGTATCACTCTCTACTGTCCTTATATATTATTATATATTCTGCGTTTCCATCCAGATTCTCGTGTATACCATGAGGGTCCGGATTGGGGGTATTGTTTATTTCTGTATTCTTTAAATTGTTATGTCATTTTTTTCTACAGTTTATTTATCTTGGTCATTATTCTTTCTTTATTTTTCATATTTTGTCATCCCAATATATTTTACTTACTGATGTTTAGTTACATTACGACGTTTATCTCTGATTTATATACTGGTTACCAATGTAGATTACCAATGTGTGTCATTCATGACAATTAAACAGAATCAACATGATATATGCGATCATTCTTGGATGAAATTAATATTACTTTAATATTACACTTTTTGAAACCAATTATATCAATTTTCCATTTCATGTGTTGTTTCCGTATATGTTATGTTTCATTGCTCATGTGTTGTTTTCGTATATTTTAGCCGCTCGTCTTGAGCCTACTCATTTGATTCGATAACACCCCATATAGAAATAAAATTATACTTTTATTGCCATTCATAACTCTTAACAGACAAATTAACAGACCGCGTTTTATACATCCGACCCATTAACAGACCAGGTTTTAAATAAAGATTGATTTATGTAACCAAAATACAGATTTTCGTGTAGATTTTTCACACAATGATATCAATATGGTTAACAAACATAATGCCTTTCTTTTTTCGATGTTCAAAATATTGAATGCAAGTAAATTTAACCTATGTGTCATTTTGTGTACATTTTATGTGTGTAAAATGTGTATAAATTTATTGATGAGTAACCCGCCTTTTCATTTTATAGATCGTACATCGAAGCCAGAAAAATAAAAATTACACCACTGAATTCAGTACATTGAATTGTTTTGTTAGACATTAATACTTTTATGATGAAAATATATTTAGAAATTTATACAATGAAACATGCTGAACTTTCAATGATTTTCTCGATAACACCTGATTAACAGACTTTAGCCAACCCGATTAACAGACCAACCGCCGATATAGCCGCATACTCAATATAGATTAACCGACTAATCTCTCGGTTAGCCGAGTGTCGGCCGTGAATACAGGAAACAAAAAAAAATCATGCATCCATAGAATTTCATAAATTTACAGACCTAATAGTTTAAGTAAAATGTATATAACAATCTTCTCAACGTTATTATTTGAACCATGTTTTG
Source organism: Mytilus edulis (assembly GCA_019925275.1). Classification (NCBI taxonomy): domain Eukaryota; kingdom Metazoa; phylum Mollusca; class Bivalvia; order Mytilida; family Mytilidae; genus Mytilus; species Mytilus edulis. Next base: position 61,901,477 of record CM034351.1, on the reverse strand, counting down.
TAGTAGCTACTCAGCATAACGAGGTTTGTATAGTTCTAAATATAGAAAACGAAAAATGCAAATTAGTATCTGTATGTTCACAGATATCGCAGATCTAGTGTTGCACAAAACTTTGCTAACTGGCAATTGATACAAAGTCAAACAATATTTCATCTTTGTGCTTTTGAAGTTGGTTGTTTTTTATATTGATTGCTCTCAATGGCACACTGAAGTAGCAAACCGTGCACAATTCTGACATAAATATCTCTCCCGAAATAAAAAAAAATAGCACCTGAGGTGGGAACGACGTTTAATTTGACTTGGATGGAGAGTTCTCTCTTTGGCACATATACCACATCTTCTTATACCAATGTTATCATTTATCGTAACTGTAAATACATAAAGTAAACGTTTGAAATTTTTTGAGATATCCACTTAATTGTCAGTTTCTTTTATACGCTGCAATTTGTTTTGATGAAGGATAAAACTTTGAGTTTCTTGGTAGATTAACCATTGGCGTTCAGTTTCTCTGTAGTGAGAATGAGCCTTTATGGGGTGGGCCCTTTATAGCTTGTTGTTCGGTGTGAGCCAAGGCTCCGTGTTGAAGGCCGTACATTGACCTATAATTGTTTACTTTTTTTAAATTGTTATTTGGATGGAGAGTTGTCTCATTGGCACTAACACCACATCTTCCTATATCTATTGTACAACATAAATGCTTTCGTAAACTTAATACTTTGTTAATTGTTTTTATGTTTTTCAATGTGAGAAATTATGAACTTTATTTTCGATACTTTTGTTTATATAAAAAAAAGATGTGGTATGATTGCCAATAAGACAACTCTTCACAAGAGACCAAATGACAAAGAAATTAACTATAGGTCACCGTACGGCTTTCAAAGATTACCTTTGCCGTATTTGGCACAACTTTTTGGAATTTTGGATCTACAAGGCTCTTCAACTTTGTACTTGTTTGGCTTTATAAATATTTTAATTTGAGCGTCACTGATGAGTCTTGTGTAGACGAAACGCGCGTCTGGCGTTCTAAATTATAATCCTGGTACCTGTGATAAATATAACTATTTCAACAATGAGCAATTTTGTACAAAAAAGGGAGAGAAAATTGATTGAAATTTTGTGCATTGTATTCTCATATAACATTACTCAAAATCCGTTACATTTAACTCAAAATTCGTTACATTTAATCATTATACACGGCAACAATCCAACTAAAACATACCCAAATAATAGGAAAACAAGTTCGTTAAACCGACTTCCGAGTATGCAGTAGAAGTAATAAACAATCAACAATTGCTATACATTCACAAGGTAAGTCACCTATTTATATCATAAGCTTTATATTTTTCAAAAAACGGAGAATGTCATTTGACTCTTTATTTTGTTTTCCTTCATGTGTTAACACAACTTTGTTGTACATTGAGTAGTATTTTTACGACAGCTTTTCCCCCGTTGAATTACGATATAATCTGCGCGAAATTCTTACCGACATCTTATGTTTTTTGTTAATAAGACACGTTATGCATGAGTACTGGTACATTTATTGATCAGTGTGATATATAGATTAATCATAAAAAGTAAAATACTTTATACCTGTACTTATTATCAAATTATCGCCACAAAATTAAGAATGTATGGTTAAGAAAGACCATATATTACTTAAAAGTAACGAGTATGATTAAGTGAGAGATATTTTAAAAACCAAAAAGTATAGCCAAATTCGTCTAAAAGAGCATCATCGACAATAATTTTGTTTTCTTGACTGGTTTCATCAATATAATGAGGCATAGATTTTAGAAGGTCTATAGCACCATCAACTTTGCTTAGTTCATAGTCTCTGTCCCTCTGTGTGTCTTTTAATATTTCCCGCTTTTCAAAACCTATCAAGTCCACATCTCCACCTGTTCTCACCTTTTTGCCACCGAACATCAACACGTAAGACTTGTTGTTTTGGTCTTTGTCGGATTTCAACTTTATCATTGATGTTAGTATTCCGGGCGGCATTTCAGTTTCAAAATTATTTCCTAATGGATGAATGTCTATTAAACTGTTGTAACTTGGACAGGGAAAATTTATTTTTGAATGCATTGGATCTAGTAGTTGACTCTCGCCTTGTAAGTATGCTGTTTCATTTCTAAGACCAGACATGAATCTTATAAAACGTGAACCAAATAGCTTACGTCCAACCCCAAAAAATTGTGCAGTGTCCTTTGAATACCTCATTTGTCTCGTATCATTTAGACCATACATTTGGACAAGGTCACACCAAAGCGATAATGTAATATTATCCTTTTGAAATTTGTTCTCGTGGATCAGTTTCATAAAGTTGATAAAAGCATTATCGCGATCTATCTCAGATAGGTTATCCAGAACCGCTGGTAAAATCTGTGTTGCGTAAGCCAATTTTTTAAATTTGGTATCAGTGTTTTCTTCTGTCCCTACCTCATCCCTGACTTCGTCCTGCTCTAGGAAAAAAGACTCACTGTCAGGTAATATTTCCATGTCTGGTCTTACATGTATATCTGTTGGTTGGGATGATGTGCGTTGTTGTGTTAGTAGGTTACAACTGTAGGACGTTCCATTTTCTTGATTTTCCAAAATTGTTCCTAGCCCCGGCCATTCACATTGTAAATGTAAATATCCTTTATGGCCTATGCTCAGCAAAGTCATTTTCCCTAGACTTTTCTTTCTAGGTGGGGATTTGAATGTTGTAACGTCCTCACAAAATCTCTTCCTGCTGTAATTTTTGGGTTTGATTCTGGATAAGGATATCCCTTTTTTTCTGTTCCCTTTAACTTTTCACATTTGGAACCCGCAAAGACAAGCAAATAAATCTAGAGGAGAACTTTTCAGCAAGCATTACAAAAATAAAGATGTTTTTTTATTAGAAAACTGGATTATTGAGATGTGTAACTATATATTATACTAAGAGCAATTTTATGATCTAAATTTATCGTAGTGTGTTCTTACGTTACCATCAACTCAAACTCGGTACGTTTTAATCATATTTGACACCTTCAAATCATATCATATCATCCTAGTTTTCTATTAATAACCTGATAATTAAGACATATGGCTGTACCTGTAGAAAGAGGGGGTATAATAAAGACAAATAAAATAATACTATAACACATTTTTTAGATAATAAACGACGTCAGTTCCAAGAATCTATACGTCCAGACGATCGTGTAAAACACCTGTCATTATGTACAGAAGCAACTTAACCTGATTAAAGTGCTTCTTTCAGGCCTTTTATGTCTTTTAATTTGACAAAACGTATCTAAATTTATGTATAATAAATTTTTACTGCAATTTTGGAACACATTTCCTTTTTTAAGCATTGCTATGAAATTTCAATTATTATGATTATATTAAATTTTGGTTTTAAAACACAGAGATATAACTTTTGAATTTGTTTTGCTTAATATACTATTATATATAATCTGATTAAGAAAATTCGACTGACACCATAAATCTATACCATATATATAGTGGTGAAAATTGTACTGTAACCATAAAATAAATATATCTGAAACACTCATAAACAAAATTATTTGAGATATTTATATAATGATCGAAATGTTTAGTTTTTTTTTTATCTACATAAAGCTATGTGAACATGATATCATGTATATAAAAATTCACTTAAAGAAAATTTAATTTATGGTTTAGTTTTAATCAGACCAGATAGACTATGAGTTCAGTATTTTTGTGATTTTACTTTTTCCTTTGATCACCTTTTTTTTTTAAATTTCAAAAGTGATAAACATTATACATGTTTTATTCATAAGGATGTATAACAGATTCTATACGAATTCCGATTCTATATCCCAACATGACTAGTATCAAACAATTCAAACATGAAAACCAACGGTCTAATCTTTATTAAAAAAAAGAAACGAGAAACATTTATCGACCACATCAACAGACTACAACCGCTGAACAAAATACAGCGGTTTTATACGTTTTAACAGCCGCAAACCTTCATCCTAATCTGAAACAGTAGTAAACATTACAACATAGAAATACACACTATAAAACAAAAAATAAAATGGCTTTATTCGATTAAAAAGAAATATAAATAAAAACAAGTAAACATACACTGAACGAATAAATTTGATCTATAACACAATATAAACACAATATGCAAAAACAATTGTCTTACAGACAAATATAACCTGGGACAAAATGGCGTTAAATAAAATAAAGTACACAGGTAACTTTGAATATATAAGTTTTGTTGTATGTAAAAAATTTTATACAAAATTAATTTGTTGTTAATAGTTAGTCTCGATTACCCAGACGCTTGAATTTTACAAATCAAACGTCTGGGTTTTCGCAATGGTAAAAATTCTTATGTCAGATTTCTGTCAGAGACTCGGAACATTTTGGATTATTCGTAGACCCTATGAAAAGTAACGATAGTATCCGAAATGATAATTTGACCCACAACATCCAAAATGGCAGCCTCCATGAGTGCTTGTTTTTTATCGACTTCAACCAAAGAACATCAACATGCAGCTAGCATATACGTGTTAACGGGTCATGGTGTAATTAATGTGTTGTCAAAAGGCAGTAGGTGAACTGTAGGTTATAGTTAGGCAGCAACCATTTGATTTTAGGGGGGAGGGGGGGGGGGGGCTATGGTTTTTTTTGGAAAAAAAAAGTTTGTTTCCAGTTTTTGAAGAAAAAAATAATTTGTTTTTGACCCTGAGAAAAAAAAATGTTTGTTTCACCCTTAGCTGCCACTATATGTAATGTTAAAATAATCCATATATATAGCATGAGGATAAATTGTCTTATTGTAAGAAGAATTTCATATTTTCTTGCACCGTCCCTTGATGATCTTTGCTGGTTGGACACAGAATCTATAATCTTAAAATTATGCTTTTAAAATATATTTTAAATAATTTAGGAGTTTGACTCATCTGCATAAAGTACAAGAAGGGACTTCCCTTTAAGCATCAATTATTGGTGCTTACTGCAGATTAGTCATATTAAATATCCTTTATTAAGTATCCTTGTGATTTGCAGTATAACTCAAGAGTCAAATGTGTGGTAGTTTTGGGTTTTTTTTTATATTGAGATTTCAGCTGAGACTACTGTGTTGTCTCAGATTTCATTGATCGATGCATAAGGTAAAATATTTAAAACTACAAACCTTTTAAATACAAACTCAAACATTTTATTTTATGATACTAGTTGTCAGTGGCGGATCCAGAAATTTTCATAAGTGGAGGCCCACTGACTGACCTAAGAGGGGGCCCGCTCCAGTCATGCTTCAATGATTCCCTATATAAGCAACTATTTTTTTTCTCAAAAAGGGGAGGCCCGGCCCCCCCCCCCCCTAAATCCGCCTCAGGTTGTTATGATTTTGCAAACTAATCCTTGGTTGTTACAATCTACTGTTTTGGTACATAAAGGTGTACAAAAACAGTAGGTTGTAACAACCAAGGATAAGTTTGCCCCCCCCCCCTTTTTCTGAGTTATGTGTTAATAAACTACCTTTTCCCTATCCTATTAAAAGAGACATTCGTAAACATGAACCTTGATAAGTTAATTGTCTAGTTTCCATGCTGTTTAAACGTTTCATTTTACACTGAACCTCACAACTCTGATCAACTCTGGTCAACCACTGCCGCATGTTATCGTCCATATTCCTGTTCAAAGTTTTTCCTTCCGGGAACATGTAGTCAAGGTCATTACCTAATTTTAAAACGCCATCTATGAACGAAATCCAAAGACACAAAAATCCAGACGCTATATTCATAATGCGTCTGGGTGATCGAGACTAGTTAATAGTACGAGAACAGAAGTGAAAATTTATCGTAAAACTAAAACCAAAGTTGGAACATATAACAGAATAGTGAGACGAGATATAACACAAAAAAGTAAACATTGAATAACAAAAATGCATTACAAATTGTGTCAACAGGTCAAATCAACACGAAAGTACGATTTAAGAGTACTCCCAGTTACTGGAAACTAGTTAAAAGACAAAAAACAATTAATAATAAAAAATCATGCATCAGAGACTATAATCAATCAAAACGCATCTCAGGAATTTAAAATGTTAACGCCCTGGACAGTCAAAGAAGACATGACTTGTGCAATGACTTGTACATCTCTTTTTATATAGGTGTGTCAATATTTTGTCTCATTGCGATCAAACAAAACCTTGTTTTGTTAAGGTTATCCATCTATTGTCTCATTGGCAATAATACTACATCCATTTTAATAAAGGTTTGTCTATCTTTTGTGTCATTGACAATCATACCATATCTCATTTTATAAAGGTTTGTCCATCTTTTGTCTCATTGACAATCATATCACATCTCATTTTATAAAAGGTATGTCCATGTATTGTTTTTTAATTTATGTATCATTGTCATTTTGCTTACTAGTTTGTTTTTGTTACCTATTCTGACATTGGACTCGGACTTCTTTTAAACTGAGTTTTACTATGCATATTGCCGTGTGATTGTTTTTTTCTAGATTGGCTAGAAGCATAGGGGGAGGGTTGAGATCACACTAGACATGTTTAACCCGCCGCATTGTTGCGCCTGTCCCAAATCAGGAGCCATTATGTGTTATTTGAAATCATACTACATCTCTTTTTATGAAGGTTTGTCCATCTATATATATATATTGTCTCATTCACAATCATACCACATCTCTATTTGTTAAGTAGATATATGAAAATGTGGTATGAGGGCCAATGAGACAACTCTCCATCCAAGTCACAATTTGAAAACGTTAACCATTATAGGTCAAAGTACGGTCTTCAACACGGAGCCTTGGCTCACACCGAGCAGCAAGCTATTAAGAGCCCCAAACATTAGTAGTATAAAACCATTTAAACAGGAAATCCAACGGTCTAATCTATATAAAAAACCGAGAAACATTTATGAACCACACCAACAAACGACAACCACTGAACATAAGGTTCCTATCTTAGGACTGGTGCAAACATATGCAGTGGGTTTAAACTTTTTAATATAAACCAACATTCACCCTTACCTGAAACAATAGTGTAACATCACAACATAGAAAGAAACACTATAGAATATAAATTAAAACGGCTTAACTCAATCAAAAGACATATCAACACAAACAAGTGAACACACACTGAACGTTGATCTATGACACAAGATTTGTTCAACTATTGACTCGTTTGCAATCATTCAACATCAGTTTTTATAAAGGTTTGTCCATTTATTATGTCATTGGCAATCACCACATCTCATTTAATAAAGGTTTGTCCTTCTAATGTCTCATTGGCAATCATATCACATCTCATTTTATAACGGTATGTCCATCTATATTTTCATCGCCAATCATGTATACGAGATTAGCGAAATGTAGGTAATTATGGCAAATGACATCTTGGTTTCCAACGAAAGCAACTTGGTAGGTTGAAAATTAACTGTCCCAGAGAACGGCTGCTTTTCGTTCTCCTGACCAATTATTTCACGTTTGACTTTGTGAATTCAGTAAGAAGTTAAAGTTAAGCTGTTTTAACATTTATTTACACATCTTCCAGTAATCTTAGTGTAAAAAGACGGTGAATACCGTCACACATTTTACTTGACGGTGGTGTTTTTGCCGTGAGACATATTTAGCCCAACCCTGGCCTAAATTTGGAATTGTTCTATTGATATTGAAGCATATATTTATTAATATTTTTTTTAATTTTTTCTTAACACTGACGTCGACATTATGCAAGTTCTTTGACTTGATTTAAATTGTGTTAATTGGTTGACTTTGAAAGTGTTAAAATTAATATTCCTGAATAAGACATTATTGTATTTAGAACTCTTAGTTAATTGTGACTTCACTAGAAGGTCTGATAAAGTGGCGAGAGTCGTTTTGAAGGAAGCCATTACTATTCCGGCTAATTCAGAGGTGATTTTACCAGGTATTCATTCTGACATTCTTGATTCCCGTTATTGCAGTGTTGAACCAGTTGTTGAAGATGAAAGACAAATTATAGTTGCTAGTTTCATTGGTTGATCCATATATATAAGGAAACTATTCCTGTCAGAATTGTAAATGTAGAGAAGTGTCCAATTAAAATTCGTAAAAACTATTCATTAGGTGAAGTACATCCTGTAGAAACATGTGAGGGTTTCATTGACAATAATTCTGATGTTGCATTGTATGATTCTGTTTTATATAAAGATTTATGTATTGGCATGAGTCAAGGTGCCATAATAGATACCCCAGTATTTTCTGAAAATTGGAAAAGTCCCAAAGTGTTGAGTACCAAAACTGATAGTTTTAAAATTGAGGCCGAAATTCCAAAACTACCAGATTTTCTTTCTGAACTCTATCAGACAAGTGGCAAGAAAATTAGTGACCAAGAGCAAAAATTAAAATTAGCCAAAGTTCTATTGAAAAATCAGGGTGCGTTTACCAAAGATAAACTGGACTTGGGTTCGTGTTCCCTTATTAAACATAAAATAGATATTGTAGGGGCAGCACCAACTAGGCAACCATTGAGACGTACACCTAAAAATGATCAATGAGAAGAAGAGGCGTATTTGAAAGACCAATTGGAAAGGGGGGAGGTCATTAAACCTTCTTCATCAGCATGGATGTTAAATTTTTGTTTGGTTCGTAAGAAAGACGGCTCGGTAAGATGGTGTATAGATAACAGGAAACTCAATGAGTGAGTTGACTATCAAGGATGCACACCCTATACCAAATATATCTGTGTGCCTAGATTGTCTAGCCGGCACTAACATATTTTCAGTCATAGACTTTCAGTCTGATTATTGGCAAATTATTGGAAATGGCCCCAGAAGATCGACACTAAACTGCATTCATTACGAAATAATGTCTTTTTGAGTACACTAAGATGCTTTTGGACTCTGTAATGCTCCCTGAACTTTTCAAAAATGTATGAAGTTAATTGTTCGTGGAATGCAATGGAAAACACTTTTGATTTATTTGGATGATATTATAATTTAAAGTTATAACTTAGAAGATCATATTAATAAATTAGATGAAGTTGTAGGTAGAATACAAAATGTTGGTTTGAAACTTAAACCTTCTAAGTGTGAGTTTATTAAAGATCAAGTCCTTACTTTTGGCCATACTGTTAGTAAAAATGGCATTAGTCCAAATGCAAAAATTGTTGAATCAGTAAGTAAATTGCAGGTTCCAAATTCAGTCAAGGAAGTTCAGCTATTATCGACAATTTGTTTACAAATATAGTGAAATAGCATCTCCTTTGAGTAGACTTACTAGAACATATGTTCCTATCAATTGGTCAAGGGAATGTTAAAGTTCATTTGAAATATTACGGAAAGCTTTGTGTGAAGCTCCAATTTTGACATATCCCTTACAAGAAGGTCTGTTTGTCTGAGATACTGATGCGTCTAATATTGGTATTGGGTCAGTTATATCTCAACTTCTAAATGGGAAGGAAAAGGTGATTGCCTATGGGTCCAAAAAGTTAGATAAATCGCAACAACGATATAGTGTAACCAGACGCGAGATTTTGGCAGTCGTTTATACATTTATTCATCAGTTTCGCCATTACTTAGTTAGTCGATTTTTTTTTGCTAAGGTCCGCTCATGCATCCTTGAGATGGTTGTTTAATTTTAAAGATCCACAGGGACAGTTGGCTCGTCGGCTTGAGACCCTTTCACAATGCAATTTTGAAATTCAACACAGACCAGGGGCTAAACATCAAAATGTTGACTCGTTGTCACGGCGCGAATATGATATATCACTCAGTGACCATATTATACAAGGAGTTAAAAATCCTGAAGGTCAAATTGCAAATCTATGGATGCTGATATGATAGATTTTAAAGCTGATGTAGAACTCTTAGTTCACTTTGCAGCCTTTTCTACTATTCCACTCGGTAGTTACAATCATTTCATTTTGTATTCATTTCAAATAGTTAAGAAACAGTGACCACCTTTAAAGATAAATTATCGCCTCTATGTTCAAACCGTTGTATGTTTCTTATCCCCTTATGTGCAAATCATTGTCATGAATCTCATTGATAAATAGGTTTAATTAAAATAATTACAGTTTCACATAGGTTTTACATTTGATGATTTTATTATTATTGTAGTTACAATGTATGTAAATATAAATATTCTTTGAAACTAGACATTCCATACATTACAAAGACTGTAAGGTCGGTCTGAGTATTTGGATATTTTTCTCGATATAGGCAAAGCTAGATGACGTCAAACATCGACTTATGATAGACATAATGGTTTTTAATATTGAATTCCAATTTCTAAGATCTAGCCAATCTTCTACCCCGTCATGTAACGTTTGCAAATCTAATTAGACTTGTTACGTGCGTCGTTGTTAACAATAAGCGCATTTTCTTCACAGTCTGAATCCGTTATTCTCTTGGAAAAATACCTACTGATCTGATCATTTACATATTGTCTCTTTTGTTCTGAAATTTTAATTGTGAGTTGATTGTCATCTTGTGAGTTGCAAATTTTTAGGACGAAGCTTACCCTGTCATTGCGTGGGTCACGTGTCGTTTGGAGTTTGTGTTATTTCTGCAAGTTTTCTTTTGATAGTATTGAGTTTATTTATTCTCAACCCATTACGGGCATGTTTGATGCTATACTTATTTTATTTGGATATTTATGACACTGCTTATCAAGTTAATTAAAACACGTTGAATTGTATTATAAACTAAAATTACTTTTATGTAATTTTACCTCTAGTGGAGTGTTGTCTTATTGTCAGGCATTCTACCTCTTCTCATTTAAAAAAATAAGTATTGGAAGTATCTTATACCTTATAACGGATGTTGGAACATGATTCGTTTACCAGAAAAAATGTCACATAAAATTAATTGACATCAGAAACATAGCACATGAGGAAAAACGTTTAAAACAAGAACAATATGATGAACTAAACTCTTTTCATTATTAACAAATATGTTTTGTTCCTCAAAGGGAACCTGATAAACCAATATTTCCAATTAATGAAATCAAAATCATCACTACGTAAAAATTACGGACACTATTTCGAGTTGGTTGATCGTTATGGAGTATCTTTTCTACGGAGGACGACGGATATGTTCAAATTGTCGTACCTACAATTCTGTTCACTTGTCCCCGAATATCATATGACCTGTTTACATTAACAACACGACGAGTGCCACCTGTAAAGTAGGATTTGCTTACCCTTCCGGAGTACCTGAGATCACCCGTAGTTTTTGGTGGGGTTTGTGTTGCTCAGTATTTAATTTTCTATGACAACGCCGTGTTTAAAAAAAAAAGAACAACAAATTATGAAAAGTAAAACATTGTAAAAGGTTGAAGCTAAAAATGATGGAAAAGTATCTGAAAAGTTTAAACAGATACAATTGCTTTCAAAATATTATGAACATCTGAGTAGAATTTACAGCAAATTGCAAATTCGTACCCTGGCAAAAACTATTTCGTACCCTGACCATTTCCTACCTCATTGAGTATGAACATGTAGTATCATTTCATACCTCATGGGAGATTAATATGTATGTCATTTCGTACCTCATGGAAGATTTATATATAATACCATTTCGTACCTCACGAAAGATTTATATGTAATACCATTTCGTACCTCACGGAAAATTTATATGTAATACCATTTCGTACCTCACGGAAGATTTATATGTAATACCATTTCGTACCTCACGGAAAATTTATATGTAATGCCATTAAATGATTTCGTACCTCGCGGAAGATTTATATGTAATACCATTTCGTACCTCACGGAAGATTTATATAAGTAATACCATTTCGTACCTCACGGAAGATTTATATGAAATGCCATTTCGTACCTCACCGAAGATTTATATGTAATACCATTTCGTACCTCACGGAAGATTTATATGTAATGCCATTAAATGAGTTCGTACCTCGCGGAAGATATATATGTACTACCATTTCGTACCTCACGGAAGATATATATAAGTAATACCATTTCGTACCTTACCGAAGATTTATATGTAATGCCATTTCGTACCTCACCGAAGATTTATATGTAATACCATTTCGTACCTCACGGAAGATTTATATGTAATACCATTTCGTACCTCACCGAAGATTTATATGTAATACCATTTCGTACCTCAAGGAAGATTTATATGTAATACCATTTCGTACCTCATGGAAGATTTATTATGTAATACCATTTCGTACATCATGGAAGATTTATAAGTAATACCATTTCCTACCTCACGGAAGATTTATATGTAATTCCATTTCGTACCTCACGGAAAATTTATATGGAACACCATTTCGTACCTCATGGAAGATTTATATGTAATAACATTTCGTACCTCACGGAAGATTTATATTGGAATACCATTTCGTACCTTTTTGTACTGCATGGAAGATTTTTATGTATGGCATTTAATTTTTATTTGTTACGTGTCTTGGTGAAAACTGTTTCAAAGAGGTATACTCCACATGCGCATAATAAACAATTACTCAATCATGAATAATAAAAAAAAAAGCAAAATTAATAAATATTTCATTGTACGATTGGTATGCAATATAAGAAACAATATCTGAAAAAGTCTAATTTCCATGTCCCATCTCTCACCAGCAATTATGTTTTTATTCAGGCATCTTTTTGGAAAATTTTAAGTTTCAGTATTAACTAAAAAATATAATAAACCAACTGCACCCAATTAAACATTCTTTTTTTATATTTCTTCTAATAAAATATTATAATTTAAATGATCAACCCCCCAAAAACTCATGTTGTCCCCTGTTATTTTCTGAAAATTAAATCATTCAAAGAATATCTATATTAAGTAAATAGCCTTCCGATTTTCACAAATCTGATATATTATATAAAAAACTTCTCCATTACTTTTTCGGTTTCGAGCGTCATTGATGAGTCTTTTGTAGACGAAACGCGCGTCTGGTGTATATACAAAATTTAGTCCTGGTATCTATGATGAGTTTATTTACTTGTCTGATTTAGTTATAACCAAAGCATGTAAGAATATTTTGCTCTTTTAAGGGTCTTTTAAATTTTGTCCCCAGGGGTAATTTCCCTCTTGTTACCGCTGTTTTTTTTCCACCTATGGACATGTTTAAAAGGCCAAAAATGTCTTTCTTATAATGCAATGTGAAGAGCATCATTTCCTGGATGTATGACTCCATATGTTTAGGTGAATAGCAGCCAGTTTGAAAAATCTGAACACCCCAAAGATAAGAATTTGGAGAAAAATAATTCTGTTGTTCTATCCTGTTACAGCCATTTTGTGTACCTTCTGAGAACATGTCATTGTCAGTACTATAAGTTATAACGGTACGTGTGTTTTTATAGTATCTTATCAAATTGATATGTAGATGGAAGTAAACTTCTTCACAATTCTAGTAAATGAACAAAAAGTACTGCGTAATTCCTTTCTGTTACGTTCTGTCATGTTACCAGATAAAAATGTAACAGCAAAAAAAATCCTTTCTGATATGAACTCTGTCCTGCTATCATTGTCCTGATACTCAAGATTCTGTCATGTTACCGACATCTCTGACTATATTTTAATATATTTCTAAACCTTTTGTACTGCAAATGTTAAAATCAATAATTGGCATTTGATAAACTATTGCAGAATATACTAGTAAACCACAAATAGTGTCTTAAACTTATTCCTTATTCCCATTAGAAACTTTTTAAAATTGATTCACTTTGGTAACAGGAAAGAACTGATTTTTTTGTACCATTTTTTTTAAATTGCTATTGTTACCACATTTAATAATTGTTTGAATTATAGACAACAGTTCTTAGATCCTCAATGTGTGTTCTTCGATTTGTACTATAGAAATACTGGGTCTTAAGACATTTTTTTTGGTTTTTTTCTTATTGCCAAAAATTAGACTTTTTCAGATATTGTCTCATAAACAGAATAACAAGATTGTCATACTTTTACATATGTTTGAAAGTAGCAAATATTAAGTTTAGTGATAATGATTTTAAAGTGTAGGAAAGTGTATACAAATTAACTGAAAAGCTACGATAAACAATTCGTATGAATGATAATATATGCATAGCCACGCACCCACGTAATATAAAACTAAGGTTATATATTGTTATATAAGGTTGTTGGCTGGTTATTACCTCTATTACAGAAGATCATGGATTCGGGTTACTCTTGGGTGATTCTTGCAGGTTAGTTATTGCATAATATATCTACTGAATCAATCGGCTTTTAAAGAACTAAGGACGAGAAGTATATTATCCTAAAACATTTTAAAAACTAACAAAAATAATACTTTTTGGCTTGAAGTAGTTTTCTGTGTTTACCTTCATGATGAACGCTAGTAAAATAATGATATACAGGGATTTACTACATGCATCATGGTTGTTTTAACTAATAGCTAAACATATTTATTTTCAAATGTTTATAAAATAGATATGGATAGTGCACATGATGACGAATTCCACTCAAAGTAAGAAGAATGTTTTGAACTACCAGCAAAAGTGGGTTACTTTTGCAGGAAACACTGCTATCCATGCCAAAACATGGCTTAGCTTTCATGAAAATATGGCTCACTCTGCCAGAAAACATAGCTTACCTCTCAGAAAAATGGCTTACAATTCTAGTCACTATAATAAACCATTACGAACATCAAGGCTTATCCTTCTCAGAAAAAAATAGCTTAGTCGCACAGAAAAGTAGCTTATACATCCATTATGTATGGTTTACTGTTTAAGAAAAAATAACTTACCCTCACAGACAACACCAACAAAATACATAACTATTTAAATTTGGCTCTCTAATCTCCGATTTAACAAAATTTCTATATATTTTTTTTTTATCTCGCCCATATAAAAATAAAATGATACATCATCCTATATCAATAAAAAACGAAGAAAACAACAATAAACAAAAACATGAAAAAAATTATCTAATGGAGAGCCCTTTCATTCCCTTCGTAAATTTTAGACACGCCATCACAAGTGTATTGACCTTTTTGGAATAACCGTTTCAAAGATGATATGGGATATGTTTCTATTTCGTAACTACAATCCCCTTCCTTTTCACCACGAATGTGTCCTACCGAATTAGACTATTTACCGAGTTTGTAATAAAAAGTGCTATACGACGGGTGCCACATGTGATGCAGGATCTGCTTTTCCTTCAAGAGTACCTGATATCATCCCCAGTTTCTGTTGGGTTTGTTGTGTTTAGTCTTTAGTGTTTTATGTTGTGTCTTGCGTACTATTATTTGTCTGTTTGTCTTTTATTATCTAGCCATTGTGTTGTCAGTTTATTTTCGATCTTTGAGTTTGACTGTCCTTCTGGTATTTTTCGTCCCTCTTTTCAAAAATAGTTGCCAATATTGTATACTTATTGAAACAAGCTAAAGCCAGACCGATTAAAGGACCCGCATCTAAGCAAACCTTTTTGACAAAGAAAATCAGAATTTTTAAATTATTGTGATCTTATAAAATGGGGGGAAAAGTGTGATATAAAAGCAAATTTGTTTTAAAATAATTGTATAATAAATTCTGGCAAAGGTAAAGATGGAGATGTCATATGTTGCATACTCGTTTCAGTATTGTGTATGCCCTGGTTATTACTCATATAAATTGTACACTAATGCAAAACTTCCACTCCTTTAAAACAAAAACAAAGATAAATAAACAGAGCAGAATAAACATTTTACTTGTACCCGTAGGTCAGGGTTGTGTTCAATATCGCAGCGGCTACATAGGGCTTCGTACATTTATGACTATTGAACGTGTAGCTGGCTACATAGATATTGATAGCAGCCAGCTACTCGTTCAATAGGCAAAAATCTACGTAGCACTACATTGCCGCTACGATATTGAACGCAACCCAGTTGTCTTTTATACCTGTATAATACAGACTACAGTTGTGAGTTAATTGATATAGATTGTCAGTGTTCCTGCCGAAGACAAATGGTTTTTAACAGGCAGTTCAGATTTCTCCTCTAACACAACATGCCTGCTACGAAATAGCATATATATAGTGTAGAAAGTAGCGTTAAACACCAAAACAAAATGAACTTATGAACCCTTTGATATCCAAGAAAATGGGAACACAAAATACAGTCTTACACATGTAGATGCAGAATGAAAATAATGAATGCTTGTTATAAATAAAACAATTTATTTAGTTTTTTTAACAACAGCAACACATTGTCACAATGCAAAGATTCTGTAACAATATAAAATCGTTCATGTTAGTAATAAGTTTCTGCAACACGTTATCTTTTTTATAAAATAACAAAAATAACGAACTCCGAAGAAAGTTCTAACGAACAGTCCCAAAGCATATGGCAAAATTAAAAGCTCTTACACATCAAAGTTATTTAATTCATCTTTGCCTAAAAGTTAATTTATTTTGATTTCTTCTTTTCTATCCTTATTTTTTTTGTCTTTATTTGCGTATTTTCCTGAAATTGCGGCTTTCACATTCGTTTTAGTCATCTATAATTATCGTTGATCATCTCGACGATATTGATTTTCTCGGTTGAATCTGTACGGCGAAAGTGCGAAACGCAATCGATTTGAGATTACCAATCTGTTTATTGCTATTTTACCTATGATGACGTTGTAAATTCTATCAATGTCGTTGACAACGCCACATGCCGTCTTATATTAGTTTCTAGAATCATATCACTCGACTCTGAGGAATGAAATTATCAGTCAGCAAGATCAAAGGACAATTTCGTAAAATAGCGATTATATTGTTTTTTTTATTCTATTTCAGGAGCTTTTATGAACTATATGATACTGACAGGTGTTTTAAAATCATTTGGTATCCTATACGCAGAACTACTAGACCAATATGATATAACATCGGGACAAGGTGCTTTCATTTTCAGTTTGAAAGTTTTCATGTTGGCAATTTCAGGCATGTATGACATACCTTAGGGACCTATCATTTGATTTTTATAATCGGACAAGGATGAACAATGTGTGTCCTGCATTTATTTAAGTTGTAATCTCTGTTAAGGGGGCTCGCGGGTATAAATCATTTTTTTTCTAATATAAGATTTCGCTATATTTTTTTTTTAAATGAACTTTTTCATATACTTAATAAAAAAAATGAAATAAAAAAAAATGGGGTCACCGTTCATTTGAGCTCACAATCTGCCTCCGAAAGAGGCATTCATTTTTGTTATCTCCTTTTTTCTGTTGAACTAAAGGGAAAAAAAGAGGTAATATCGAAATAAAAAAAGAACTAAATTACAGAAATCGCTTAAAATTTACAATTATTTGGTTGATGTACAGCTTATTTGAGAACAATAATAAAAAATGTAGGTCACCGATGAGTTAAAAAAGATATCAATTTAAATGCAAAAAAAAAAAAAAATGTATTTTGCTCCAAAGGGACATAATTTGGAGCTTTTTCAATGATATAAACAATTTAAAAGTCATCTGCGGTCAAACCGAATCGTATTTTTTGGGTGATTTTTGTACCATAAATTTTTTTTATCATAAAGTAATCACTAATAGTGTAATAAATTAAATTTGTACGAAAAATCAATTATTTTTTTTTGCTGAAATTTTTGTACCCGCAAGCCTCCTTAAGCCGTTTTATTTTTCACCTTTATCGTTCCTGCATTTTATTTCAAAGGTTCATTCTGATTTTTTACATATATTATCATCCTGCCTGTTTTGTGTTCCAATTTTGCCCATCCTGCCCTTTTATTACGGAAAACTCCTGTCGTACATTTTTTTTAAAATTTCATCCAAGCTTCTCTATAAAATCAAATGCTTGCTCCATAAAGCAGTGAAATTATACCTTAACTATGTTCGAATGTGTAGGATTTGATGTTTATTTGGGCAAACCATTTCATTTAACCTAGCATTTAAACGTCAATATTCAAATAGTACATTTTAGATCCAGTTGGTCATATATTTTAGTACTTTTAGAAGTGATTGCATTCTTGAAGTCACAGATGAAATTGCATTTGAAAAAGTAAATGACAAACCAGAAAAATCGAAAGTCTATGACACAAATTTACAAACAGTTAATAGAAAAATCTATAAATAATGGCACAACTATCAACATGATCAATATATATTTTTTCTGTAAAGTTTTTCTAACATTTTTCATCAGCCATTGATGTTTTAGCCTTCATAATTTTGAAGGTATATATCCGACAACACTTGATTATCAAGAAGGTCTTGAAAACAGAAGGTAGAACATAACGTTTTCAGATCCAAAGATCCAAAGATTTGACACATGATCTGTATTGTTATCGGTCTGGTACATGATATAAGTGTCCATGATAAAGGCAAGGGCGTACATAACATTTTGTTTTTAAATTCCTTGGACAGTGGTCACAGTTTTTGTACGGACGTGTATGAAATTGATAGACGTACGTATAAAATCTTTGCAATACAAAAAAGGCAGGATGAAAATATATGTAAAAATTTTCATGTATGATTTTTTATACACGTACGTACAAAATCATTGCAATTATTCATATTTATTGCATTAATTTTGTATGGTATCAGATGATTTGAGATGATGATAGTCAATAAAACCAGATAAGTACCATTTTATGTGCCATTTTATGTGAAGAAATGAAAAAAATATTCCTATACAGTACATAAAACATGATTTTCACCAAACGTCCACAAAATATTTAAGCGACATAAACATAACAACGCAGATCTTCACATGTTTTGATTAATGGCTGGAAGAGTTTGCAGTTTATTTTGAACCTTTACGTGACTTGCATTTGTCTCTTTTAACTATTGAAAATATCAAGTTTTTAAAAAATAATGTAAAGAGAAAAATCAATGTAAATAATATCTTGTGTTTTGGATGTTTTTTGTTTTTTTCTTCTATTCAATGTTAATGATTTATACTATAAAAACGTTTGTTAGATTGCCTATTACACTTAAGAGATAACCAAAAATATACGAGATTTATTTACGCTTGATTTAAAAGTAAAGATGTTCGTTCCAAAAAATATATGATTGGATGCAAAGCAAACTACATGACTTGTACTATAAACTTGTTATCATTTTGAAATATCTTTTCGTACTAGGTGCATTATCAGGATTTCTAAGTACTACATTTTCGTTTCGAGGTGTTACATTCGTTGGAGGATTACTGATCGGAAGTGGATTATGCTTCAGTGGTTTGACCAGTAGACCTGAAATGTTATTTCTGACCTATAGTTTACTAACAGGTACGACATGTGAAATTGACCAAATTTTACCGAATGCATCAATTTTAGTTTAAGTAGGCAACGATTGTACCGATTCATTTATATTGCATGTTTTTGTTTGAATTTTATTGCTTACGTCACAACTTTTAGAATTATTAAGCCCACCAAAAGATGGTTTAGAAGTCTTTCAGTCGATTAATCATTCAAAACCATTAAATCTCTTGTTTTGTAGTAACCGAGTCTTATAACTTCAAATGATATGTCGTTTCATTGATTTCAAACACAGAAACCTTAGACCTTGTTCACACTAGCATTGTTTTGAATCGATCTAAATAGAACCAGTTGGCGTTCACATTAGATTTACTCCTAACGATCTCTATCGGTCTAATCTGAACCACTCCGTTTACACTACTATTAATTCGCAAACGATCTAAAATAAAATTTATGTGTTAATACACTGATACACAGACTTGAAAAAAAAATAGATGAAGTTATTGTTTCAGTTGAATGCCAAGTTCAAATTTTGATACTTGAGTTCTTCCAGTTTTTATTAAAGCAAACAATTTTTCGGAAACCACGTGACCATTTCAACTTCCCGCGTATTAAATATTCACAGGACCATATTTTGAACATTACTTCGACTTCGATTTAATCGGAAACTCATGTAAGTACAGTGTTGTTCGAACTGATCGAATTTCTATAAACGTCATCAATTAAAAATTTTGACCAGAATCGAGTTCTACGTACCTCGTGACAACGTTGAGTCGAGTAGAGTACACTGTGTAAGAAATGGCAAAAATAATAACTTTTCACAACCAAAATATAAAAAAGCAGCTCATCTATTAATTCAATACAACATGAAAATATTTTCAATGATTTGCGACGATGAATTTGGTTGCTTGCGTCTGCATCATCGTGGATTTGTTATTTTTAAGAGGGTATTTTAAAATGTTTCGACAGTCGGTAAATAAAGAAGTGTTAGATTTTTCGCCAGCTCTGATTAACATACCGGCAAAAAGTAAGTTTCTATGTAATATATAAAAGAAGATGTGGTATGATTGCCAATGAGACAACTATCCACAAAAGACCAAAATGACACAGACATTAACAACTATAGGTCACCGTACGGCCTTCAACAATGAACAAATCCCATACCGCATATATATAGTCAGCTATAATAGGACCCGATAAGATAATGTAAAAAAATTCAAACGAGAAAACTAACGGCCTTATTTATGTAAAAAAAATGAACGAGAAACAAATATGTAACACATAAACAAACGACAACCACTGAATTACATGCTCCTGACTTGTGACAGGCACATACATAAATAATGTGGCGGGGTTAGACATGTTAGCGGGATCCCAGCCCTCCCCCTAACCTAAATGTAATGTCTATTTTTCCAGCAATTGCAATATCGTGAATTTGTAGTTTTGCCATTTTCTTTTTAAAGATGTAATTCTAAAATTTACTTTTGAAAAGTACTATCAAATGTACATTATCTATACAAAAAACAATATGTTGAAGAGTTTAGAGAGTTAACTTTACTTAATTTGTAGGTTAATGTTTGATTTAACTGTCTAGTGCGCTGGTATTATTACGTAAAACGTTTTACCAGAGTAACTCATTCAAACAAATCGAAGTCGATCTAGTATCTTTCTTTAAAAATATCGATTGCCTATGAAGCTGAAAACTACAGAAAGCATGCAACTGAAAATATCAGAAAAAGAATTGAGAGCAGTGTGACTGATATGGATATAAAAATAGGAGATAGTTGTCTATAACACTGCTTAATTTTTGTAAAGTCTTGTGTATTTGTATTTTAGGTACTGGAATAGGTTTATGTATACCATCATCACTATCAATCGTCAACTTTTACTTCAACAAGAAAAGAGCTTTAGCCAGCGGAATTGTGACATCAGCCGGTGGCGTATCAGCTTTGATATTCCCCGCTCTGTACAGATGGTTTTTTGATTCATACGGAATAAGGGGCGGACTTGTTCTATTAGGTGGTGTGGTTTTAAATGTGTGTGTAGGCAGTTTGTTGTTAAGACAGCCAGCACAATTAGGGAAAAGAACACAATTTGACAACGAACATACAAAGTCTTTTCTTAATTCATGTTGGACTGAGACAAGTAAATACTTGAGTATTTTAAGGAATACGTTCAAACAAATCATACAAAATCCCTGTTTTAGACTGTACACTGCGGCTTTTTCTTTTGCACTAGTTGGCTACACTGCAAACTTCACAGTCATTCCCCCACACTTGCGCAGTCGAGGGATTTCTGACAACGATATTGTGACGACAATAATGATAAGCGGCATAGGAGAATTAATTTCTCGGATTGGAGTTGGATATATAGTCGACAAAAAATATGTGAAAGCAGAAACAGTCTTTATTGCAAATATGGGAATAAGTGGAATATTAAGTATCGTGTATCCTTTTTTCGACGAAGTAAGCGTGAATTATACATACAGTCTATTAGCTGGGTTACTTCCGGGAGCTATTAATTTATTGATGATGTTGATGTTGTCTCCAGTTATAGGAGTTGAACAGTTGCCTTCCGCTTTGTCATTGTCATATTTATTCATTCATACCTTTTATTTGATTGGAATGCCATTTATAGGTAAGTTTTGTTTTATGTCATGTAGGCAAAACATTATTACTGTAATTAATGTGTGTTTTTCAGCTGCCTTCTAATGTTATATTAGTATCAAATAAAGATTTTGAGAATTGGTTTAGACTAAATGAATCATGGTAAATAATTTCCATGGGTGTTAAATCTTTCTAGTTATCTTGAGTTATAATTGTCTTTCGCTTAGTTTGTACAGGCAAACGTAAATAAACTGATGAATAAATTAATGTTCAAGTGCAAAGTACTGGATAAATTAAAGTGATATACAAAGCTCTTGACAAGTTTTATGTTTTTGAAATGTTTTTGTCGTTCAACTTGCAATGCATTTGACAACATGGGCTGTTTAAGGAAATGTATTTGACAGAATCTATAACAGTTAAGATGTGTTTTTGCTTATAAATAAAAAAAAGGTTAATTTTTACTTATATATATATTTTGGTGTTCATACTTACTGTAAAAACATGACCTGTGCATTTTAAAAATATAAGTGTTTTTGTATGGACGTAATTTACGATCGAACGGTTTTAATTAATGTCTAGCAATATATATATATATAAGCAGTTATTCTAATTGATAAAAACCTGTAAAAGCAAAATTAATGGTTCATGTAGGACCGATGAACACAATAGTCAAACATTTTTATAGTGTAAAATGATTTAATAATACTACTATATGCTAGCTCTCGAACATAGTGAAGTAAAACATGTAGAAGAAAGACACACAGCAGGCATGCGTGATTTTATGAGCAAAGTCGAATTATTAAAGTTGTCTTTCATCTCAATAAAATGGCTATACTATATTTTATTTCAACTGAGTTGATTGCTCTCCTTAAACACCTCTTTATCAGAAAATGTATAACAACGAACAATATTTTTTCTTATATACTGCTCTGTAACTCCTACACAGTCATACTGTTATGTCAACTTTCTTACTTGTTAAACAAACACATGCAATTTCTATTTTCGTTCTACACATTTGCGCATCAATACTTGGAGTACATTTAAAGTGGAAGATCAGAATAATGTGTTTCTTCCGTAATGCTATGCGATTACGTTTTATTTATGCAAGGTTCATGTATTATATTTACGCCTGATAAAGTGTATTTTTCCTGAATTACAGGGTACATGGACGATTTGACTGGAAACTGGAATGTGTCATTCTACAGTATTGGTGTAATTCTTATTTTGTCAGCCATTTTAGTATTGATTGGAACTTTAACATATAACGCTGAACAAAAATCTCAAGATATCAACGAGGAAGTGGCATTAGAATGTTTACAAAGCCCAGAAAGCAAGCCTATGTTAGCCGTATCAAACATTAGCAGAGTATGAGTCAATCATTGTTTTTGTTTTTTGTAATTTTTTAGATAAAAATCGTTATGTTTAAATCGTTGTCGTTTTTTTCAGTTCACTTCATTGTTTCTGTTGTTTCCCTCTAATAGTTATCTGTCTCCCTCGGTTTGAGTTTGTACCCCTGATTTGTCTCAATTTATGACTTTCAAACAGCAGTATACTACTGTTGCCTTTATTTAAAGCACGTTTAACCTAAAATAATTGCAAATTTATAATAAGACGACATAAACTGCTCCCTAATTTTTCCCTAAATTTATTTTTCTGAAACAGGGAAATTTGGTCCATAACAATTATTTTTATGTCGATAACGATTAAGATGTTGAAACTTTGTTTGATGTAACCTTATTTTCGAAACATTTACATATTTCTCAGCGTCATGGACTATAGTTATGAAAAAACGAGTTGATCACTTTTTCGATCAAACTGACTTCTGGGTAACGGGCAAACCACAGAATAAACATGTTAAGTAAGAATTGAAAATTATATTATACGAGTTTCTTATACTATGTTCCTTATTTTGTCATTTTTTAAGGGAGACGGATTTATAAGTTTTTGTTGTTTCCGAATCCCTGTATTTATATTGTATAAATATACATTTTGTGCACTTTTTAAAAATAAAATATTGTTTAAACCAAACTGTTCCCTGTACAAACGTCATAAGATGCAACTCAGACAAAAACCATGCATTTTACATCAGCAAATTTGTGATACACTTTTGAGGCACAGTAATACATGTCAGACCTAAACAAAATACAAAAAAAAACCACATTAAAGTTTGAAAAAAAACCCCAACAAAAATGAAATTCAAAATGATAATTTTACAGCGGGCTTATTTTCAAAAAGGAAGACGAAGAAAAATCAAAACGATCTGACTGTTATTATTTGAAAGTACTTGCATTTTGGTAACATGATATGTCTAATGAAAAGGAATCTACAAATTTGAAAATACAACTGTTTTCCTCATCACATGTTGTGAATGTACATGTGCGAATAGGGTCTATTTATTGTGTGTTGCTGTGTATTTACGGAGGAGTAGGTTCATGCTAAAAAAACCATGAGAAGCATTCAGTAACAAGTGCTAAAATGTAAGAAACAAATATCAAGCATTCTTTATAAAATATATGCATTAAAAGTATTCTGCCTGAATATTTATCATATATTTCATACAACGAAGTTAATGATTCATATGGAGTGCTTCTAATTTTTAACCCTGTATACCATTATTTCCCATGTGAAATTATATTTATTTTTGAAAAAAAAAACTTTGAACGGCAAAATTATTTTATGTTTCTATATGTGACGTTTACATTTTATGACGTCAAACACGCGAAACAATGCTTGGGGTTTTAAAATTTGATAGATGCTTTTGTGCTTTTTTGTTGAATATTTGATTGTTTTGAGATTGTGACACATTGATGACTGCTGTACCGTACTTTGACTATTTACATATTATGTCTGTTTTGTCACACATTGTTGTAAATAAAATGGAATTTGATGCAACTGTCATACAATTGAGAGGTTAAGCGCTATAAAACCAGATTCAATCCACCATTTTTATATTTGAAAAGGCCTGTACCAAGTCAGGAATATGACAGTTGTTGTCCATTTGTTTGATGTGATTTTTTTATTTGATTTTGCCATTTGATTAAGGACTTTTCGTTTTGAATTTTCCTCGGAGTTCAGTCCTTTTGTGATTTTATCTTTCATTTATTCCCACCAAAATACAATCTCGAATAATTATAATTCAGAATTAAAAACCAATTGTTCAGAGAACAATTGAAGGTCCTCCCACCCATAAAGATCAATTGTAATATAGAACTATGCAAATTTAGTTCGAAACATCATATCCAGCGTCAAATGATAGCTTATTGTACACTGATTTTAAAAATATATGATTTCTTTACAATTTTTTCTAAGTTTGAAATATGTCACTTCAGGTTTCATTTGTTAATTTACTTGGTTCCAAAATATATTGTTTAATATACTTTGACATTAAATAAGTACAAAAGATAGCTACTTCAGGTTAACACAATGTCACTTCCGGTTGTTTTTTCCATGGTCAAGTGTCTTGCAACGTAATGCGAAATCTTCTAAGGCTTTATCATGTCTACATCTGAGGTAAAAGCCAAGGTTACAATCTAGAACGTCAATTTTTACAAATGACCTCGAGTTCAATATTAAGGTCATAAACCAAGGTCTTCAAATCAAAAGACCATAGGTCTTAATTATATATAGTTAATGAGTTATATCACTATATGTCTATGATTTTTTTTTATATAAGAGTGAACAAAAAAT
The DNA here is from genome assembly GCA_019925275.1 of Mytilus edulis. Classification (NCBI taxonomy): domain Eukaryota; kingdom Metazoa; phylum Mollusca; class Bivalvia; order Mytilida; family Mytilidae; genus Mytilus; species Mytilus edulis. The sequence continues at coordinate 61,876,047 of CM034351.1, read as the reverse complement.
CTGATTTAAGACTAGCGTACGCTTTCAACCAAAATTAATGTGTTACAAAAAGTCGCAACTTACATTTTAGTAAAAATATGTTGTCGATATCTTATACGGCTTTTACAAAAAGTTGAACATTAAGTATCGTTTCCCTTTTTCGATGAAGTTACCGTGAATTATACATACAGTCTATTAGCTTGGTTACTTCCGGGAGCTATTAATTTATTGATGATGTTGATGTTGTCTCCAGTTATAGTAGTTGAACAGTTGCCTTTCGCTTTGTCGTTGTCATATTTATTCATTCATACCTTTTTTTTTATTTATTAGAATGCCATTTATAGGTAAGTTTTGTTTTATGACACATAAGCAAAACCTTGTAACAGTAGTGCATATCGGTGATTGCGCTGCCTTTTTTCTTTTGTATGAATATCTAATCAAGATTTTGAGAATTGGTTAAGCATTAATGAAGTAAGGTAAATACCTTTATTTTCTTAAATATATTTGTTGTAGCAATGTACTTGACAAAAATGGGCTGAAATTGCAAAGCGTTTGTCAAGATTAAGGGAATGCAGTTGACAGAATATATCACAATTTATTTCTAACTTTTACTTACGGTATTATGCATTGCCACATTTTATTCAAACTGTTTAAATCATTTCTTGATATTGTGGTCCATAATGTAAGTGTGTTGATTATAAAGGATTTAGGATCAAAGGGTGTCATAACTGTTTAGCAGTACTAATTCCGTGATTTAATTTATTTCAAATCGAGATCAATGCCGGTACCGATAAACAAATTATTCAATTATTTGACTAGTGTTGAATTGATAGCCTTTAAGAATATGGCCGAGGAATGCTATCCTGGATCATATTGAAGTTACTATGTTTTAAAGAAGTACAAACGATATGTTTTTATTCTTGGAGGGAACTGAAGTGTCCTGAGAAAACCACCGAACTTTGGTAGGAAAGCTAGATTTCGACAAAACAATCAAATTTCTGTCAATTCCAACAACACGATTGTCAATTTATCAACAGTCTCTTTAACTGAAGACCAAATTAGTCTTATCTAAAGATAGGAATTTTTGCCCTACTCCCAGTAACAAAGATAATATGAAACTGGAAGATGACCTTAGTAACTTTACCAGAATCCTCAGAATCAATGAAATATTTTGATAACAAGGATAATGAGTAGGATAATGAGGAAGACTCCGACACGCCTGACTCGAAAGAAGAAATCAGAATTCATGCATTTTTTCAAAAGACGAGTTCATGGATGTTTAAACCTAGTAAATCTGCTACACTGGAAGATGTTATCGATATAATCAAATCGGATGTTGTGCATTAAGCTAGCAAAAAGTACTCGTCATTTTTTAACACCTCTCCTGACGAGATAAAAGCCATACCATCGCTGAGAAACCGAGAATATATTGTGATAAAACCAGCACACAAGGGAAGTGTCGTTGTGATAATGGACGAAGTTAACTACATCGCGGAAGCAGAGCGTCAGATCTCTGATGAGAGATTTTATAAGAAGATTGACTATGAACATACTTCCGAGTTTAGTTCCAAAATGATAACTGCTTACCAACCATGTACGATGGCGGTTACATAGGTGAGGATATTTAAAATCAGAGAACGCCAAACCTGGTCGATTGTATCTTCTTCCCAAAATACACAAGGTTAACAACCCTGGTAGAACCATTGTATCCGCAAACGGCCACCCGACTGAGAAAATCTCGGTATTCATAGACTTTCATTTCAGATCTCATGTAGAAAATCATCCATCTTACATTGAAAACACTTCAGATAGTCTTCGTAAAATGGAATCCATGAACCCTTTTCCTTCAGAAACCCTCCTTGTAATTTTAGATGTCACCAACATACCTAATGATGACGGAATACAATCATATTTGGAAATATGTGACTTTCGCAACACCGTAGAACCACCTACCGAAGGTTTAGTCCAGCTGTTCATGCTGATTCTGAAATGTATTAATTTCACCTTTTAATGGTGAACATTACCTTCAGATAAATGAGACAGCGATGGAGACAAAAATGGCACCGTTTTACGCCAATATTTTCATGGGAAAATAAGAGAAACAAATTATTCAACATCTTTATCAAAATCTCTGCGTTGATTCCGTTTCATCGATGATGTTGACTGAAATGGATTGAATCCCAACAAATATTAGATTAGTTTATCAGACATGCAAACAACGCACACCAGTCAATAAATTTACATATGAAATTTCCGACTCCAAAATATAATTCTTAGACACTATTACATCTATTAAGAACGGTGTAATATCAACAGATATCTACTTTAAAGCTACAGATAATCATCAGTACCTTTCTTCCTGAAGCTATCACCGCAAACACTGTAACAAAAAAAAAAAGGATCCTGTACAGTCAAGCTCTCGGAGTAGAGCGGATTTGCTCCTCTGAAGAGACTTTCACTAAACGCTTACAGGAACTTCGAGGTTTTTTCACCAAACGAGGCTATAAGAAATTGGACATAGATGAGGGTTTGCGCGGGCTAATAACAACAGCCGCGATGACCTATTTCAGTACAAACAGACGAGGTGCAGCAAAATAGTTTCGTTTGTTGATCCGTGGCAATTTACGAATTGTCTTAGATCTTTCCCAATTCTCCTGTCTTCGCTTTTCAGATACGGGCAAGTCTAAAAGACTTTTTGTGAGAACTGAAGTTTCCTAAAAAAAAAATGTTTAACCGGAGGATAGTGCAAGTCCTGTGGTAACAGACGATTTCTGAATTGCCAACAAGTACTGAATACTCAAACATTGACTTGCCACTTCACAGGGTCTGTGTACACTTTATTTTGTAATGTAACTTGCAAAACACAATGATTTGAAATGTGACGTTTTCAGAATCATGTCCAGGTCAAGATGAATGCTTATAACAAACAGAATTTAATTTGTCTGGGCCGTCTTTTCTTTTTATTCTAATAGGTGTGTTCGGTCTTTTTCTTTTGCTTTACCGAAGTCTTCTGAAATATTTTTGTTCTTATAACATCTTGATTTAAGTTTCTGTCTGAGTTGTCCCAAACGATGGTTTAATTTTTATTCCGATTAACAAAAAGTAAAAACACAAAAATACTGAACTCCGAGGAAAATTCAAAAAGGAAAATCAAAAATCAAAAGGCAAAATCAAAAGTCCAAACACATCAAACGAATGGATAACAACTGTCATATTCCTGACTTGGTACAGGCATTTTCTAATGTAGAAAATGGTGGATTGAACCTGGTTTTATAGCTAGCTAAACCTCTCACTGGACAGAATACACTTCTGGCGTATTAAAATTTTGAACTTGTTGCCTTTTGTTGGCTGTTGTTCGTGTGATTCTTTGTCAATTGTGTTCTCCAATTTATTTATATTGTAGTCCTGTGTTGTCATTTTGATGTTATATTTCACATGGCCATAAAAGTGCGAGGTTTGGCATGCCACAAAACCAGGTTCAACCCAGCATTTTTTCCTTTAAAAATGCCCTGTACCAAGTCAGGAATATGGTCATTGTTATATTATAGTTCGTTTCTGTGTGTATTACATTATAACGTTGTGTCGTTTGTTTTCTCTTATTTTTGAGTGTAAATTCACATTGCGATAAGACGTGTCACGGTACTTGTCTATCCCAAATTCATGTATTTGGTTTTGATGTTATATATACATGTTATATTTGTTATTCTCGTGGGATTTTGTCTATATCTGTTACATTTTAGTGTTATGTCGTTGTTCTCCTCTTATATTTAATGCGTTTCCCTCGGTTTTAGTTTGTTATCCCGATTTTGTTTTTTGTCCATGGATTTATGAGTTTTGAACAGCGGTATACTACTGTTGCCTTTATTTATATGACAGTCGCATCAAATTCCATTACATTGTCAACGATGCATGAACAAAACAAACATACTCAAAGAGTAAAAATGTCAAAAATAGGGGTACAACAGTCAATATTGTGTTATCATCTTAATATCACTACATAAACAACAAATGTAACAAAGTAGCACAAAAAGGCATACATCAAATTTAACATTCTCATTTTGCTTTTCTTATACGGCTGAATTTATCTATGTAAAGTCTACCCATAAATAAAAGAAGGTTTTCATTACTGGTGTAAAATTGCGCGTTTGAAATTCGCACAGGTAGACATAAAAATAATTTTGTCGTATGACGGCATACATAAATGCAGACTCACGTAAAGTAGATATAACAAAAAACAGACTTACAGTAAAAATAATAAATAAAATAATGGTGTGGTTCAAAGTATGACGGGACACATAAGTACAGTTTCACGTCAAATACGGCTGAATTTATCTATGTAAAGTCTACCCATAAATGATAGAAGGTTTTCATTACTGGAGTAAAATTGCGCGTATGAAATTCGCACAGGTAGACATAAAAATAATTTTGTCGTATGACGGCATACATAAATGCAGACTCACGTAAAGTAGATATAACAAAAAACAGATCTAACAGTAAAAGTAATAATAATAAATAAAATAATGGTGTGGTTCAAAGTATGACGGGATACATAAGTACAGTTTCACGTCAAATGTATATCATAAAAAACAGACTAAACAGAAAAAGTTGTCTTATTGAATAAAATAGTTTAGTCATTCATAGTATGTCAAGATCCTTAAGTAAAAGTAATATCAATAAATGAAATAATTTTGCCGTTCAAAGTATGTGGTTTTACGTAACCACAGAGTCACTTCAAATGAATATCTAAAAAAGACATATAAAAGAATACTATAATACGTAATTAAGATGATAACAAACGTCAGTACGCAAAATCTATACTTCAAGACCATCTTGTATTATTTGTGAAGTTGATACGGAATATTTATCAACAAGTTCTGGGTATCTTCCGATGAACTTTTTTAGAAAAAGGAAGAGACGTTCTTTGACATACCCCTGGTTCATCAATTTTCTGCTCAGACACTGGTGACGTTTTACAAAGTCCGAATAGGAGCTACAAGCTCTTGAATACCTAATTAGTTGGGAAATGTATATTCTATATGCAGGTGAAGTTGGTATATTACTACTAAGGTGGGGGAAATTGATAATTTCAAAATTAAAATCGTCTCGTTTGTCATAGATTCTGGTACTGAGATGACTGTGTATGTCAAATTCGAGGTATAAGTCTAAAAATGAGGCAGAGGAAGCCGTGTCTGTGGTCTCTTTAATTTCTAGTTCTGGTGGGTATATTAATGGAATCCAATCAGAAAAGTTCGGATTGTTAATGGAAAGAACATCATCAATATATCTGAAAGTGAAATTAAATAACCTGGCTTCTTTGATCTTCTTGTTTTTGACAAGTGTCTGAAGGAACTCCGATTCATATGAAAATAAGAAGAGGTCGGCAAGGAGAGGCGCACAGTTCGTTCCCATAGGAATGCCGACAATTTGTTGAAAAAGTCTACCTTCAAATTCAACAAATATGTTGTCAATAAGAAACTCCAGCATACTGATCACTTGTTCCTCTGTGTAGTATGTTTTACCCTTTTGTTCCTTATTAACAAAATATGCCTTATGGTATCCCAAAGTGATAAAATTATAGCGTATGCTACCATTTTTATGATGAAAAGCATTGTGAATTATTTCTTTTAGACGGGTTTTCAATTTCACATGGGGAATGGTTGTATACAAGGTTGAAAAATCAAAAGTTTTAATAGAACTAATTTCAGAAAAAGACCGAGATTTAAAATTATCCAGAAGTTCCTTAGAGTTTTTCAGAATCCACATATGGTTAATACCACTACGTGAGTAAACAGTTTCACAGTATATCTGAAGACCCTCTTTAACTGCGGACAGAATTTTAGTCAATCTAATGGACAATTCTTTAGTAGAACAAGCAGATGAGCCGGCAATGTACCGTTGTTTGTACGGAATTTTGTGAAGTTTAGGTATCCAATACAAACAAGGTAAGTCCTCCGATTTGTTGTTCAATGCAATGTTCATAGAAGCCATGAAGGACTTATGATTCGCCAAAATCTCATCCTTGTCAAATGATATGTTTTTGTATGTGGGATTACCTGAGTGTTCATTTATTCTTAATTCTTTTATAAGACACTCCGTGTTAACCTGATGGCTTGGCTGTACTGAATGATCCGAGAACAGTGTTTGGGTGACAACTCTTCGGGAGAGAAATTTGTGTTTATCAGTTTTTTTTATGTGAAAGTCGGTTGTTATGACTCAGTTTTCTAAAATGATGGTGGTGTCTAGAAACGAAATTTTGTCATTTGAAGCTTCAGATGTGAACTTTATCGATTGATTAAAGTTATTACAGAAATCGAGAAATTCTTGTTGACGTTCTGCAGTTTCGTTCAATTTGATGTCGATGTCATTAATATAACGGAGCCAAGACAAGGGTTTGTTTGGTACACTCGAAAGGATGCGTTCTTCGAGACTCCCCATGAAAATGTTGGCAACAGAAGGTCATCGAATACAAAATTGTTGTTTTTGAGCACTAGTCTCAGCAACTGAACCAGACAGTCTGTTGGAGGATGTGTACCCTTACGATTGTTCCATACTTGTATATATATATATTTGTTGTGTACAAGTTATCATTTTTTACAAATTATAATTTGTACAAAAAAATAGTACAAATTATGATTTATATTTTGACAAATTGTAATTAGTACAAAAAGTGCCTGAACAAATTACAATTTGCACAAAATTCGCTTAAAACTCGTTAATCATTATGCATAATTGAGATACACCAATGCTGTAAAGTAAACGTTACAGCAACAAAATCTCCCAACTATTGTAATTATTTGCTTCACAAACTTATAAGGTGAATAAGCATTGACATCTAGGTAGATATTAACAGATAAATATTTTCAATTTATGAAAAGCAGATAGTAATTTCAGTTAGATGTGTGACAAAACATAATTTACAACATATGATTTTTACATTACCGAAACCAAACAAAATGTGTACTAATATACATGTACATGTTATATATATTAACATATATATATGCATGCTATACGATAAGATAATGAATAGGAATATTACTAAACATATAGATCAAACATTGACTATGTGTGTTAGAAAGAAAAACTTTAAAAACGTGCTAATGTTATGAACATATTTGAACCATTAAACAGGTCAAGATTTGTTAATGATTTGAATTCGATGTGTCGCCATCTCTTTTTTCATTTCTAATTATTTCCTCTGCAAGTTCTCTCTGCTTTTTCAACATTTTCTCCATATTACCTGAAACAAAATTGTCAATATTGATTAAGACAATTAAATAATTTGAAAAAAAGCTGAATAAATAATTAGTTATAAGTAATTAAGTAGTCATTTTGGACATGTTGGATACTTAATGTCCAAACAACACGGATTTCTTTGAAGACAATTTACATGGAAATTGCTTTGTGTTTCATTTAAAAAAAATATAAACACATATAACATCCCAAACAATGACAAACACGAATGTGTCCATAATTCACGAATGCTCCACTCGCACCATCATTTTATATGTTCAGCGGACAATTAAAACTATAAATTGGTATTCAAATTAGAAAGATCATGTCATGGGGAACATTTATACTAATTTAAAATGCCAAGTTGATTGGACTTAAACCTCTTAAAAAAACTACCTAGGTTTATATTATATATTGTTAAGGAGCTATATGATTATACGCGTACTATCTTATATTTTAGGGGTTAAATTAAAATTTTCAACGATGAATAAACGTCATCAGGAACCGCCCATTTGGGTGAGAACTGTCTGTATAAAACTGAAGTCATGTGCTCTTCTGATTGGTACATGTAGATAATGTTTGTTATAAATATTTTTTGATAGATGGATCAACACTAGACTTAATGATATTTGCCACTCAGTTTCAGAATAACAAGATTTGCATAGCACTAGTAAATTTTGATAGGGGATTAAAAAAGGATTATAATATGACGTGCTTCTTTCGCGTTATGAATAAACCCATTCTCTATATCCAATAATTTTATTTCGCACATGCGTATATTGACTCCTGAAGAATAATGAATGTTATCAAATTGGCATGCATTTAATATATTTCATTAACTTAAAACACTTCCAAACTCTTAAATGATGCACATGTTGTTACTAATTCATTTATCATGACTGTAATTTGTTGCATTCCAAAATTGACATATTTGATCTAGATACGACAACCGTTCATGCTGGCTGTTCAAAAACTCCTCCCTCAGAAAAAATCACAGTGCAAGCCGTTTGCTTCTTTACAAACAAAAAAGGAAGGTTCATGGAAGAGCCTACACAATCGCTTTACCCTTATACACAACGTACATAGAAATTACCTTAATTGTCCTACTCAGAATCAAAATAATTGATGCAAGCTATACTTTATTGTAGTTGTTATATGGGTAGGCATTATATTCGTGTTATTTTAGCCCTCAGTATCGCTCGGGCAAAAATAATCACGGATATAATGCCTACCTATGTTAAAACTACAATAAAGTATAGCTTGTTTCTTAAACTGAAAAAGCAAAAAAAAATAAAAATATATATATAGGTCAATGTGCTTGTTTTCGAGAAAATAGGCATTGAAATTTTGGCGGGATATGTTCTATCTCGACTTTTCTTAACATTATTATTGACTATTTTAAGTCTTAAAGACTATTAAAAAATAACAAAAATGTTATAAGACTTTTAAAAATGGCTTATACTTATACATGTAATAGATTTATATAAAGAAAAATGGGGTCAATGGATTTTTTTGTAAGGCATTCAAATGGATAAAACGGGAGGATTTTGAAATTCTGACAAAAAGACAAACACATGACAAGCAATCATCCTTAAAACAAATGTAAGAAAATGAATGCTGAATGTGCTAATATTTTTTACTACACGGCGAAAAATTAAAGGGGGCCAGTTAAGGTATAAATTGCAAATCTACAGTGTTTGAAAACAAGACCATGTGAAAGACCATTTTGTTTTATAATAATTGCAGCATGACCCTATATTTTTATTGTTTCTAAAGATACAGCTACATTTGTTTTTTTTCATAAATGATACATGAAAGGTTATAATTTCTAAGGGTAAATTCAGGTATAAATTCAGTTCAAGACATATAATTGCATTTAAGTCAATTGGAGATGTTTTACTGAATAAACAACTATAGGACATCGTACGGCCTACAACAATCAGCTATACCCCGTACAGAATGGTGAACTATTAAAGCTCAAAAATGACAATCAAACTAGAAAACTGATATTCAATGTATCAAAAAATTAGATTAAACAAATATGTTACACAACATCAAACGACAATTATATACAAATTTTGCACATAGTAGTTATGCAATTAATCTATGAAAGTAAGAACTTTCTATTTAATTTTCTAAACGGAACGCACATGTAGCTAGGCCAAATATATTGTTGTAAGCAATTGCAATTGTCGTTTTACTATAAACTAGAAAAATCACCTGCCTTTTGGTTTTCTTGTTGAACAATGACAACATTGACACTTTGCTTCACAGCTTATATAACACAGTGGCCTCATTATAAGATTTATTGGCGAAGGAATTCTGTGTTCATAACTAATAACAACAGAGTGTCGATGATACCGCCACTTTTGTTTTGACTTGTTTGTTATCGAGTCGAATCGTGCGCTGCAAATATAGAGCACGCATGCATTTCATATTATTAAAACTCATAGTAAAATTAGTTAAGATAACTAACTTGTTTTTTTATCAAGACGAACGTTCTAAAACTGAAACAGAAATATCTGACTGATAATTTTCTAAAAATTCAAAATTATAAAATTAAATGACAGACATAACCAATATTTTGGTTTAGTAATGCTAACTTGAGTAGATGAATCGAGCGAACACACACAATTTGAGAGCACCATATACACTTCACAATAGCAAGATCAAAAGCACCATTAGGTTAGTATTCTGTAACGATGAACTTTTGCAGATAATTTGCTCTGACGAAAAACTCCTACATGTATCCTTGAAATAACAATATTATACAAATGATATATCTCTAGTTCTCTTATGGTTGGGGCCTGTTATCTAACTCCCACGTGAATAGATATTTTTCGTATCACAACGTACGGAGTGTGATATGAAAAAGTGATATCAAAATTACGTTAATTTGATTGGCTTATCTCATAAATTTCCAATATTTTCATTGGCCGTTGATTAGGTCATTATTCACTGGAAAAGGTCATGCCGGGACTACTTTTTTTCTTGACAACTGATTGTTTACTTCCGGTTTTCGCGATTTTCGTCTGCATTATCTAATATAAATCTTATCATGGACGAAAAAAATAAAGACAGGAACCCGTGCACTCGTTATGAAACCTATAAAAATATAAAAAAAGATATATCTGGGAGTCAATGGAACAGTATTCTGTTCACACAAGAACATACAACACAATAAAATAAAACTATATTAGTTCAAAAAGTATACAGATCAGTACGCGTTGCAAAGAAAAACGGCCGTAGCAACACATTTCGCAACAAATAGGCCACGCACATACAACTTTTTGCCATAAGAGAAATAGGTTTAACAACTTGTGAGAATTAGATATCGCTTGATATCAACTCTCGTTATTTAATTTCAATAATAATAAACTCGCCTTAGGCTCGTTTATTATTATTGAAATTAAATAACTCGAGTTGATATCAATCGATATCTAATTCTCACTCGTTATGAAACCTATAATTATCAATGAACAGTTCTTTTATTTGAGGTGGTAAATAATATTTATGATTTGTCATTTTTTATAATTTCTTTCGAATTTTGGTTATCTTAATTCTCAAATACGTTTTACAACATATATCCCAACCCTATTAGACTTTTTACCGGGTTTGTAATAACATGCGCAAAACGACATGTGCCACATGTGGAGCAGGATCTGCTTACCCTTTCGGTGCAGCTTAGATTTCCCTAAGTTTTTGGTGGGGTTCGTGTATGGATCATTTGAAAATTGACAAATATGCTAACATGTTTGGCATATTTTAGATAAGAGTTTGTTATCTTGTCTAACTGTTATTTCAACCTACCTTAAATGAAAAAATAAAGAATCATAGGTTCAAGGAATAGCTCACATGCCAAAAACATATTTTCCAATGCTGATGGTTTTATAGTTTGTTCCCAACTTTTTTGGTTTATGTGTTCATGTAACGTACAATTAAGGATATCTTATATTACTTTTCAATAAAGACTAGTAGATCTGTGAGGAGTGAATCCAAAAAGATATCATACCGTACACTACTATTTATACATAAAAGAAAGGAAATTAAATTATCTCAAGTTACACATCCTAAATTTGAATATTTATCCTTCCTGCACATCATCATGTAGTGTTACAGAAATGTGGAAAGTTTCATTATATATTTTAGGGAAAAGATGCGCTTACACTGTGTATCGGTAGCTAATGCGACGATCAGGTAGATTTGATATTTTAGAACTCTTTTCCGGTTTAACTAAAACAGATGGTTAAGTATACAAGTATATTTCCGGACTACGGTAAATTCGCGAATAAGTGCATCATGGCAAATGTCTTCTGCTACAAATGTATGTAAGTAGCAGCCGCCATTTGTATCATCATTTCATCAATAAGTTTTTTTTGGGTCAAGATTGGGTATTCAGTATAACGATGTGTTATCTGCATAGTCATTTTTGTATGCTAATATAAAAAAGGAAGTAAAGGGCGGTTGTGCGAATTCGTTAATGTGTGGGTGTATTTTTTATGATTTCCAGTTTTGCTGTTAAGTCCAAGTACGCAAGTGAGTCAATTAATCACAAAATTGTTTAAATTGTTCACAAGGGGAATCCGGAAAGGTAAATAAAGGCAACAGTAGTATGCCGATGTTCAAAACTCATAAATTGATAGAATAAAAACAAATCTGGGTCATAAAACAAAACCGAGGGAAACGCATTAAATACAAGAGGATGACGACACACCATAAAAAATGTAACACACACAAAAACAAACTAAGCATTAGACAAAATCTGAGGAGAATAACAAATATAACATCAAAACTAAATACATGAATTTGGGATAGAAAAGTACCGTGACACATTTTATAATAATGTGAATTCACACTCAAATATAAGAGGAAACAAACGACACAAAAGAAACACAACGTTAAAATCTAACACACACAGACACAAACTATAATATAACAATGACCATATTCTTGACTTGGTAGAGGACATTTTTAAAGAAAAAAATGGTGGGTTGAACCTGGTTTTGTGGCATGCCAAACCTCCCTCTTTTATGGCCATGTTAAATATAACATTAAAATGACAACACAACATTACTGGACTACAATACAAATAAATAGGAGAACACAATATAGGACATATGTTAGACAATTAAGATTTTAAGTCTAACAAATGTAACACATTTCTACTTTTTTTAATCATTTTAACACGGTTTGTGTCTATAATGCCTGAAAAAGGGGAATTAAGAAAAAAGTAAAATCACAAAATTATTGAACTCAATCGTAAAAGTCTCTAGTTAAAAGGCAAAATCTAATGACAAAAGACATCAAACGAATGGGTACAGGCATTTTGAAATGTAGAAAATGGTGGATCGAACCTGGTTTTATAGCGCTAAACCTCTCTCTTATACGACAGTCGCATCAAATTTAATAATGTTGATAATGATGCATGTAAAAAAAAACCACACACTATGTAAACATGTCAAAAATAGTGGAAAACATCTAATTCGGTAGGTCACATTCGTGAAAAGGGAACAGGATTTTAGTTACGACAGAAGGAACAGATTCAACAAACTCGTGATGGCGTCCGTACAATTTATAAAGTAATGATTTCAACTTCACCATTAGGGAAGCTGACAGTAGTCATCACTGTGTTACAATTTCAAAACAAACAAGCTTTATAAAGCACAAAAATGTCAGTATTCACCTCAGAAGCTAACAAAACCTTTAAATAGACTTGTTAAGAAGGGATATAGTTACGATACTGTTGGCAGGTCATTTAGGATTGCATATTTTGGTGTTAATATTGATTCACTTATAGGGTCTTTGCATCGGAACTAAACACATTTATTTAAAAACCAGTTGCTGGCATGACACGGAATTTCTCGCTGCATTGAAACGAGCAAAAAGAAAACACATAGTTCAATGTGCTGGTTTTTGAGATATTAGTCATTGAAATTGTGGCAGGAAAATATTCTCTCTTGACTTTTCATAGCTTTATCATTTACAAGTTTAAGTTCTCAAAAATCAAAATTTGATAAGACTTTTACAGATGGCTTATCATTATACACGTAAAAGATTTATAAGAGAAAAATGGCGTTAATGAGCAATTTTGTTTTTAAAGCATTCAAATAGATAAAAACCAAAGGATTCCGAAAATTTGATAAAAAATCCAAAAACATGACAAGCGAACTTCCTTAATACCATTACGCGAGTAAAATATTTTTTCTCGTTTGTCGTTCAAAGTATTTTCTAGTTTATAAACGAACAGTAACATAATGACATATTATAGAACAATAACATAATGACGAGATGTATAAGTACCGAGCCGCGTCAAATGGATATCCCAGAAAACAAACCCAAACAGTAAAAGTAATATCAATAATAGAACACAGACACATGAAAGATAATGATAAGCAAAGTCAATACGCAGAATCTATACATCAAGACCATCATATATTATTTGTGAAGTTGATATATCATCGGAATATTTATCAACAAGCCCTTGGTACCTCTTGATGAACTTTTTTTTAGAAAAAGGACAATACCGTAGGAATGCAGACAATTTGTTCTACATCTAAATTCAACAAATATGTTGTCGAAAAGAAACTACAGTATACTGATCACTTGTTTTTCTGTGTAGCATGTTTTATCCTTGTGTTCACTATTAACAAAATAAACCTTGTGATATCCCAAAGTAAAAAATTTATAGCGTATGCTACCATTTTTTTTGTTGAAAGGCATTGTGTATTATTTCTTTCATGCGAGTTTTCAATTTCACATGGGGAATTATGGTATACAAAGTTGAAAAAAAAAGACAAACCCTAGCTGTTAAAAACAAAATCACTGACATACAATGATACATTTTATATAGGAATTGTTTTTTTGTACATTAGTGCACCATTGTTTATTTCAAAATTGCTGATCTTGGGACATTGCCAATTAATGTCAAAACCATTAACATACTGTGATACCATTTCATGCAAAAACATAAAAAATCGTATTAATGGTCCTTAAAAAATGTTTATTCTTTATTCTGACAGATTGAATGATCACGACATCGAGATATACATGTACACCGAAAAGTAGGTATCGTGTACACAACAACTCATCAGAAATCCTTTCCATAAAGATACAAATAATTAGAAATGTATGCTATTGTTTGCTTCTGTCTATTTACGAATTTGTTAACGATTAAATAAAAAAAAAAAAAAAAAAAATATTTTGGTTGCTTGTCTAGTTGATGAAGGGTACAATAAAAACCACTAAATGTACATTTGTTAATAGTATTATGTGAATAGTTTCAAGCACAATTAACCTTTTTCAAGGTACAGTATTAATATGTAGCAAAAGAAAGATGATGAATTTATCTATGCAAACCTGAACATTGCGATGACTATATTTAACAACAGCCAGTTTGACAGCATCATGTAAAACGCTGCAATTACAGTCGTTATCCAGTCCTTAGTGGGACACCTCTCCACCGTTGGGTCACTGCTCCAAATCGTTGCATTATTTTCACAATCACTGAAATCTGATGCTATCACATGCAAAAATATAAAGATATGTTTATATTGTATTTATTATAAGTTTATTATAAGTTAACAATCAATAATAACCAATATTCTTAATTTATGATATTAAATTTCTATAAATGTGGTTTGTCTAAATTCGCTACACAGTCTATTATTTTAGTTGTTGTTTACCAAACAGATCGCCAAAATATTTTCAGTGATAACATTTGCTCATTTTTTTTCGTTTACTGGAAGGGCAACTTCAAACAAAATATACGATACATGTACATAGATAATATAGACGACATGCAAAACGATACAAGTTAAAAAACACAATATAACATGTACTACCTCTTAGACACACACGAATTCAGA
Source organism: Mytilus edulis (assembly GCA_019925275.1). Classification (NCBI taxonomy): domain Eukaryota; kingdom Metazoa; phylum Mollusca; class Bivalvia; order Mytilida; family Mytilidae; genus Mytilus; species Mytilus edulis. The sequence goes on along the minus strand of CM034351.1, from coordinate 61,860,970 downwards.
TAATTTCGGGAATAATCTGACTTGGTAATAACCGCTTTATCTAGAACTGGCATTCTCAAATCTGATACATATATTAAGTGATCGTAGATTTTCCTGCAATCATTTGATGCTGGGTTGCACTTTAACCTTGTTTTAATACTGGTTCACACTTATCTAAGAATCTAGATTTGAATTAGAGTTCACAGAAAAGAAACAAATGTCAGTTTCCTTCGTATGTGATACACTAACAAAAGCTGTGCAATTAAACATACATGAGGTTCGTTTGCCTTTGCAAAAACTTAAACGTAAAGTATTCGATCGCGATAAGCTTTCTGAGTTTTGTCTCGCATTGTGTAAGCGTAATGCTTGTTTATATGTTTAAATAACTGCTCGATATACTACAAAGTTATCCCGTGAACGTTTCGAAGTTGTGGCATTACAAAAATACGAATCACACTGAAAATAATTGTACGATAGTGTTATAAAAAAGATTCAACATACAGTTGTAAGAGTTGATTTTCCAACAATGGCATTCATAATAATGAAAGCATTATTTTTTAATATAAACCCTACTTGTTCTTGTATATCATCTTATGCGTACCTTCCAATGTATCAAGAAACAGTTCGCCATAAACCTGCCAATACGGTATTCTAAGTATTGTCCATATTCGCCAGTTTTGAATCCCATCTGGAAATGGTTTGACATCATAATTTGGGTAAATGTTTGCATGATAAACCGTTCCCGCAGCAACAATCAAAATCATCAGAATGACCAAGTAATACAATAAATCAATAAGCTGAAAAATAGAAACAGAGTAAATAAAACATTGCGGGATCAATAAGAAATTAATGCTTTCTAGATAAACAACTGAAAACACATGTACAAAATGTATGGTAATATGGAAGGCACATAATCAAAATCATATGATTATTTAATTGTCAAAATTAATTATGTTTTGTCTCAATAGTTCCTTTGGCATTCGTGATTGACAATTACAATACATATAATTAATTTTTATGTTGATAGCTAAATACAGGCATCTATAATACACAAATGCGTGCCATATTTGCAACAGCTAATTGAGTATTAAATTTCCTGAGGCAAATTGAAAATTTCAACAATTCAAAACGAATAAAACAGTTATCTTTTATTTACCATTTAAACCAGATATGTGTCTCATAAAAGAGTTTCCTAGGGATAATAAAACAAGCATATTCGACCATGTTCGATGTTTAGTACGATACATTTTGATGCCTATAAATAATCTTTCTTTTAACAATTTCTCACATTTTTGGATATCAACGTACGTTTCAAACGTGAAATAATAATAGATGTACCAAAAACTGCATTGGACATACACGCTGTGCAACGAAAGAGAATTTAACATAGCTTAAGTGTATGATTTGATAAATGATACATGTAAAGAATAAAGAGCAGACATTATCGATATACTTACCATTTCTTTTACCATAATAATGATGACACCAATGTTTTTAAACATTAGAAAAACATTAAATAAGCGAAGATACATCAGAAATAGCGATAAACTATATATTCTCCTAGTGTGAATAAGTGTTTCCTCTGGACCTAATACTCGTATAATAAAACCATTTATGAACATTACATCGGCTAAGATGGCTATAAAATTCCATATGTCAAAAACATGCAACAATATACGTTGTGGTGACCAGTTTCCATTCTCCGGCCTAACCTATAATGAACTGAATATGTATTAATAAAATGCATCGAATAATCATATGACTGGGGGTTAAACTAGTAACATAGAATGAACAAATGAAAGAATCTGCAAATATGAGTTATACAAGCGATGGATTAGCTAGCTATTAAACCATGTTAAATTCACCATTTTCTACTAATGTTAACACAACCCGATTTTTCCGTTTTTTTTTATTTTCCTCATGATACATTTTTTTTTTGTGATTTCACATTTTCCTTAGAAAAACTGTAAAATATGCCTTTCTCATTTTAATAGTTTAACATTGCCATTTCGTGGCCTTTTATAGATGACTTTTTGTTCATTGTTACAGGTCGTACGGTGAGCAATAGTTGTTTTAAATTTCTATGTCATTTTGGTCTCTTATGGAGAGTTGTTTCATTGGCAATCATATCACATCTCCCTTTTTTGCTTGATGATTTTTTCTCTTTTGTAATGATGATTTATATTTTTTTAGAAGAGTGATTTGTTTTCTTAAGTTATGCTATAGATGAGTATTCTCAATATTTGCCTTGGTGCATATACACGTGATGCTGCGATGACTTTAACATTTAAAATACAATTTGTGTTTCCCAAAATTTTAAATCAAATTAATAGCTTAGAATGTTTATAAAGAGACTAAAACAGTAAAATAGTCAAGTTCTTCGTTGTTAAGTACAAATTAATATGCTTCATTTTAATATTATTTCAATCAAAATTAAAAACCTGATTTTAATTTGTTTTCAATAATAACCTTTAACAGTAAGAAAAAGAACACTTGCCGAATTAAAAAATTCCTCTATGAGGTCACCGAATATCCAGACGAAGACTATCCACTCCAATACAGATATGGAATTGTATTTTAGGTCAGTCATGAGGAAGATCGAGAACATAATGAGAACTGCGATAAACAATGTCTGAAACAAAAATTATTGTATTTAAATCAAAGCAGATGATTATGATATATTCAGATGGTATACAAGTATTTTTTGTTTCAGTACTGATATAGAATATTTTTGTTGGCAAGAATGTCGGAACGTTTAATTATTCAGATATTTGTATTAATGGGGTACATGTATGATATTATATTTTCCTTCTGAGAAAAGCGCCTGATTTGTTAGAAATAAAATGTCAACATTTTTAATTTGATATTTAATCAGTTTATTCATAGAAACATACATTATACATTTATTTCAATATATTTGCCATATTTCACAAAGCTGATCTAGAACCTTGCGTCTTGCTTTACAGCTTAAACAGTTATAGTTTATTCATATCAAATAATGTATTTTTAAAATGCATGCATAGACTCTCAACGTTGTATGAAAAAAATCGGTCGTGATGTATTTTTTGTTCACGAGGTAGATGATAAATTATCGGTTTTATGTTTTCAATTTTGTGTTTGAAGACTGTTACTTGTCTAATTGTTATTAGAATGAAATTCAAAACAGTGTGGCTGTGGCCATTGATTGACACATTAAATTAATCCATTGACTGGGACAATTTACGTGAACGTTAGTCTGTAATGACCACTGTTAACGACGTACCTACGATAGACATTTTAACTGTGGGGTCATCAATGGTTTCTTAACGCCTTTAATTATAAAATAATTCGAAAAATTAATCAGGAATAACCTTTATGTTTTGATTTATATAATTGGTATAAATCAAACATCGTGTTATTTCTGATTAATTTTTCGAATTACTTTATTAAGGTGTTGAGAACCTTTGGTGACCCCATAGTTTAAGTGTCTTTAAAAGGTACATAGTGAGCAGTGGTCGTTACATACAAACATTCACCTAAATTCTCCAAGTCAATGGATGAATTTAATGTGTCAATCAATGGCCACAGCCACACTGTTTTGAATTTCATTCTATATGCCTTGTTAAACTTTGTTGAAAGTTTGATTCCGAATTATAGTTTTGATATTCCTTTGAGATCTTCGTCACCTCTACCATCGATCTCGCCAACGAAAAAAATCGTGTTTAATGAAAATCTGACACTTAAAAATATGAAAAAGGGCCAAATCGTTATGATGAACATAAGAACTATAAAATAACCACTTCATACTTTTGATGCGTCCAAAATGCATTTATTCCAATCAGGAATGCACAAAACAATAACGTATGTATTTCATATACGAAGCATTTTATGTAGTTTTACGACAACAATAGAAAAGGAGCTGCCAGCTTAACCCAAAGTCAATTTGCAATAAGAAGTATGTTATGATAAATTTATAAAATTAACATTTAACAATTGAAAATAGATGTGTTATTTTAAAGTGTGCAAAAACCTCTGAGACTGGCAGTCCATCGACAGCTTTAGAAAATTGAAAATTATGCATCAAACAGTTGGTGCGTTCAACGCGTTTTGCAATATACGTTAAACTAGATTTGACGTACCACATTGATCATCATTCTGCTCACTGGCGCTGTAAAATATTTATACCATTGTTTTTCTCGATGATGGTGCTTAAAAAAGAAAAACAAACGAGACGTCAAACTAATTGTTATAAATGTTTCACACGAGTGAAGTTTCTATTTTTCAACATTTTATAGAAAAAATCAGTCTTGTACGATACTTCCGATTTACAGCTTTTTGTTTGCATAACTTTATTTGTATAATAGGGCAACAAACGGAAAGGTTAATGTTCAATTTTCATCAAAAATGCATGATGCCAACGTTTGAAGCAAATATTGTCAAAATAATGAAGAATTGGTAAAATTCTGATTATTAGGTGTGAGCTGCGCCTTGTACAGCTGTTTAACAACATGAACAAAACATGCAACTTTCAGAGAGATATATATATAATTTAAAGTTATAAATTCTTGTTACGTGCTGGTTCACCGATATGATATCTATTTTTCATCGAATAGAACTTAAGAATGTTACCGAAGATCTTGAATTATGGGGAATATCCTCAGTGAAGGAACGTGTTGAATTGCACCAAATCTGGTTATCTCCGGAAATTAGCTTACATGTAAGTGTTTTTTGAAATAGAATTTTCATAAAGATTGAGAAAACCCTAGACCACGACTATAATAACTCAGTATTCATTCACAGTTTACATTATACATATCTTCCCAAAAGTACCAGATGCAAAGTATTATGATAATGTATTCATATTTTTAATTTGAATTGTTAAGACGTGATTATATTCGCTCGCTCAGTCATTTAAACTCCTTGATCAATCGGTATTCACAAACAATAGAACTATTCAGCAAAATTGAGGCCTCAGACTAACCAGGAAAATTCCCCCCCCCCCCCCCCCACCCAAAACTTTCGGTCAGAAAACAGATAATAAGATTGTATTAAGATAAGGTATTTTGTATAGAAAACAACAACTTGCTTGGAAATAAGGCACAACTCAGTTGTAAGCAGTCAGTTATATAAAATTTCAAGTGAATTAATATATCATACTGGAAATTTTTAAACATACAACTTTTCAAACTTGGCTTAGCTTAAATACTTCTTCATCATAAAATATGTTGGACATATAATAAGAGGTGATATTGTTGTGACATAATTACTTGACTTACAAATAAAATAAGAAATTGTGAATTTTATTGATAAAAAGGCATACACAGAGACGGAATTAGAAATGTATATGTTGTGTATAATCGTAAATGCTGTAATTACAAAAATTTACATTTATAGTATTGTGAAATGCTTAATTTGCTATAAGAATAGGTGATAACAGATGCTTGACATTTATGCCAACACAAACACATAAGAATAAGCTGGTGATAATTGTAAGTCTTGTCTACAAATGAAAACCATTGAACAGGTTGGGGATACAAAATGAAATATAATAGAAAAGAGTATACGCAGTGATTTCATATGACATATCATTCTGATGAATAAGTATTGTGGCAGAAAAGTTTTTTTCAAGATTTTTCTATATTTAAACATATGTAAATTATTTCATTATATTTCATTGAACTTTGTAAATACAGCTGTTTCACAAACTGAGCCTCTTTTGGGAATATATGTGATATTCTTATATATTATTTTACATACTGGTTAACAGATTTATGATATATATGTTTCATCTTAAAACTCATAATTTGGGAATATTACCAGTATAGAAACACATGATATTGAATGTTAAGGAGGACCTAACATAACTGCAGGTGTACTACATATAGTAAATACTTTTAGTATAAGTTTAAATTGTTAGAAGTTTGGGGCATAACAATATTAAAACAAACCGCACACGTCTATGTTTTGAATTATGATCAAAGAGAAGTAAAAATCCATACTAGAATACACTTTTGGAACCTGATAGTAAAGGTGGAACAATTTTAACCATGAAAGGATTTCTTCAAGGACATTGCCTTATCTATATATATATAAGAGCAACTTTTAAGATTGAACGTTATATAAAACATCTTTAATGTTTGAATACTTTTGAGCAAGTTAAATTTCTTCTTGATTATATTTCATTGTAATTTTATATCCAATGTGGCAAATATTGACCATTGGTGAATATACTCTTTTAGTATGAATTATTCGAAATTCTATATAATAATGATGTTCTTGTCCGAGGCGTATTGGTTACAATTTGAGTCTTTTGACCTCAGTGCTTTTCAAATGTGTACTTGTTTTTGCTTTCAAACTTAGCGTCACTGGTTAGTCTTCTGTGGATGTAACGCACGTCGACTGGCGTATTAAATTTTCAACCTGGTACCTTTTGTTGGCTATTATTCATTTGTTTCTCTGTCCTATATTTTCTCCAATTTATTTGTACTGTAGTACTGTCATATATATAATATTATAATTAACATCGCCATTAAAGCGGGAGGTTTGGTATGCCACAAAACCAGGTTCAATCCACCATTTGTATTTTAAAATGGCCCGTACCAAGTCAGGGAAATGGCCATTGTTATATTATAGTTCGTTTCTGGGTGTGTTACATTTTAATGTTATGTTTCTGTTGTATCGTAGTTCTCTTATATTTGATGCGTTTCCTTAAGTTTTAGTACGAACCCGGATTTGTTTTTTGTATATCGATTTATGACTTTCAAAAAACAGTATACTACTATTGCCTCTATTTAAAAGCACTATAGTAAATTTCATTGAAAGGTAATGTTTGATGATGAAAAAATTATACATATCATACATTTGCAACCTGATCCGGATTAAGACTATTTTTGTTCTCATCAATGTCCTTTGTGTTGGTACCCGTGTCATTTGTATTTTCATCATTGTCTTTTTTGTTTTCAGAACTGTCCGTTTTGTTCTCTTCACTGTCCTTTGTGTTCCCATCACTGTCCTTTGTGATCTCATCACTGTCCTTTGTGTTCCCATCACTGTCCTTTGTGATCTCATTACTGTCCTTTGTGTTTCCATCACTGTCCTTTCTGATCTCATCACTGTCCTTTGTGTTCCTATCACTGTCTTTTGTGATCTCATCACTGTCCTTTGTGTTCCCATCACTGTCTTTTTTTCCGTTCTTGTTATGTTTAGATCCTTTGCCATTTCTATAGGAATAAAAACGCGTATCTGCATCCTTCTGAGTAGACCTATGAGATATAAACTCTTCCATACAAAACTGATGCCCAAAATGAAGAGGACTTTCAACGTAACTCCAAACTTCAGAAGCATGATCCAGTGCATCAGTTGTCATTTCTTCGTTATACTCGAACATTTTGTCAAGAAGTATTTCAGCTCTTTTTGCAAAAAGGCTAGAATTAAAATTCAACATGAATGACTAGTAGTATTTGTATATAACGAACATTCAGTATTCATTTTATATGCAACTTTTTAATGTTGAATACTGCAATACAATTAAGCATATCAATGCACTCCAATTTCCACCCTTGTTTCGATAAGTCAAAAAAGGACTTGATGTAGTAAGCGAGCAAATGTCACCTGTACTTTTATATTTTTGATATATGTAAATATATACTTATCAACATAATCTAAATGTAATTTTTAGAAGAAGAAAAAAAAAGAAAAGAGAATTTGGTAAGAAAACTCGTTGATAACTTAGCTTGAGTCATTTTTCTTAAGTTAAGTCTTAATTTTGAAAGATTGAATGTAAATTTTATAAAAATAGAATTAGTTAACATTGAACTAATTAATTATAATTTATAAAAATAGAATTAGTTAACATTGAACTAAATTTATAAAGAAAATTTGGAAAGTGTCAAAAGACCAACAACTCGCCCAAAAAGTAAAAGCCACCCGAAGGCCAACAATGGGTCTTTAACTCAACAAGAAAATCCCACACCGGAAGTAGACTTCAGCTGTTCCCTAAGCAAAAATATGTCCTCGTTCAGTAAAAACCGATGTCATTCTAAAATGTCTAAACTCCAATACATTAAAATAAAAATAAAAATAAAAACAATACCAATATATGCCAGAGGCTGCGGACTTGGGACAGACGCGCACATGTGGCGGGGTGAGTTGAACATGTTTAACAGCTAAACCCTCACTTATACTTCTAGCCAATTTAAGTGAACATTCTTGAATATAGAAGAAATATATTACTTAACTCAATTATGAATTAAACTAATTTTTTCTCTCAAAATATGTCTTCAAAGTCAAGGTGTTGAAGAAAAAAAATGGTCACAGAAAATTAAAATCGTAATTTTCTTTCTTAACTTCTCGGGAAGCTCTGCTGAATTTGAACTATGTTATGTAACATAACTTGGACTAAGTTATGTCAAATTTGTGCCACTTAATACGCTAAGATACGCAAATGTGCCACTTCGGTGTGTCGATATTTCTGACGAAGCGGGGCCGACGGTAATTCACGAGTTTCGTCCCTTTGTTTGACACTATCATGAACAAACTATTTTTATATTAATCACAATATGCTGCTGTTTACATGTGTATATTATTAAAATAATCTTATTAAATATATTTTTAATCTGTAAACATGTGCAAAAAAATTAATGAAACACATTTTATCACTTTTCAGAACTCAGTCCCAGTGAAATAGGTCCTATGTGTCCCTTTGTGCCATAATGGGGATAACAATTTATTATTAATTTGATATTTCAAGAGTTAATGTGCTCTTTATGTTTTAGTAAGTAGTTTTACTGCTGTAACCAAATTATTTTAACACAGAAATAAATTTTATACTGAATTAATACAAGGGGTAGTTAAAATATTTATGAATAATGGATCAAGACAGGATTAAAATGATAAAAAAAAACAGGAGTTTCTTTTCATTACTGATACCTGGTCCTACCTTTTTCATTTAAACTTAAAATAGATCATAATGAAAGTATTCTGAATGTAAAATCTGCATTATTTTAAATGAAAGGAAATTAGTTTCCAATCCTTATATGAACAAACTAATTTAAAATATAACAATAAATGTTGTCTCATTGATTTCATGCAAGTTAGTTCTAATGAATGGACTCAAATTATAGAAAAACCCACACTAAACCAATAAATAAATGGTGCTTATCATGAACTTGAAAATAAATAAGAACAAAAAAGACTCAGTAATATTTTTCTTCTTCTATTTGAAAAAAAAAATAGCATTAAAAAAAACGTGAATTTTTATATTTATAGAAAAGTATTGCAGAGCAGTTTCTTTGGGCTAAGTCAACAATTATGTTTTAGATCACAAGTCAAAATTAAGTCACACTTCATGTCAGTATGATCATGCTTTGAATAAGATTGATTAAATGCTACTCTGAAAGAGATTGTTTTAAGGCAGCAACCATTTGATTTTCGAGGAGGGGGGGGGGGGGCTTTGGATTTAACAATGAATTTTTTGGCGACAATTCGAAAACAATTCTTCTCTTTCAATTTTAGCATTACATTTAATTGCAGCTGAGGGTAAAACAAATTATTTTTTTATCCAGAAATGTGAAACAAACTTCAATAGCCCCCCCCCCCCCCCCCACAACCTAGAAAATCAAATGGTTGTTGGCTGTCTAAGTTCAAATTTAGGACAGTACTTTATTATTTACTTTTGCAGGATTCCTTTATCACAAAAAAATATTTTATTATTATAAACAATGAATGAGTTTTGTGTCAGTAATCTAAAGCAGTTAAGGTTGTTCAAAGATAGTATAAGATTTCCTTATCTTGTTATGTCAAACATTTCATCGACTTAAAGAGAATTGTTAATCCGGTCAAATAATCATAGCTAAACTCGCCATTGTGTTTTTTTCAAACAAACACACTTAATAAAATTAACGGTACCAATTTTCTAGCACCAGATGCGCATTTCGACAATACATGTCTCTTCAGTGATGCTCGTGGCCAAAATATTTGAAATCCAAAGCTTATATAAAAGATGAAGAGCTATAATCCAAAAGGTCCAAAAAGTATAGCCAAATCTGTGAAAGAAATCAGAGCTTTGCATGAGGGAGATACATTCCTTAATTTAAAATAATTTCTAATATTTTGTAACAGCAAATTTTAATAACACAAAAAATCCGTATTTTCATGCGAGTACCGAAGTACTGGCTACTGGGGTGGTGATACCCTCGGGGACTAATAGTCCACCAGCAGAGGCATCGACCCAGTGTTAGTAATAAAATTAACGGTACCAATTTTCTTGCACCAGATGCGCATTTCGACAATACATGTCTCTTCAGTGATGCTCGTGGCCAAAATATTTGAAATCCAAAGCTTATATAAAAGATGAAGAGCTATAATCCAAAAGGTCCAAAAAGTATAGCCAAATCTGTGAAAGAAATCAGAGCTTTGCATGAGGGAGATACATTCCTTAATTTAAAATAATTTCTAATATTTTGTAACAGCAAATTTTAATAACACAAAAAATCCGTATTTTCATGCCAGTACCGAAGCACTGGCTACTGGGGTGGTGATACCCTCGGGGACTAATAGTCCACCAGCAGAGGCATCGACCCAGTGGTAGTAATAAAATTAACGGTACCAATTTTCTTGCACCACATGCGCATTTCGACAATACATGTCTCTTCAGTGATGCTCGTGGCCAAAATATTTGAAATCCAAAGCTTATATAAAAGATGAAGAGCTATAATCCAAAAGGTCCAAAAAGTATAGCCAAATCTGTGAAAGAAATCAGAGCTTTGCATGAGGGAGATACATTCCTTAATTTAAAATAATTTCTAATATTTTAATAAACAAAAAATCCGTATTTTCTTGCCAGTACCGAAGTACTGGCTACTGGGGTGGTGATACCCTCGGGATCATAGTCACCAGGAGGCTCGATTAGTGGTGTAATAAAATTACGGTACAAATTTTCTTGCACCAGATGGGACAATATCCCTAAATGCGCCTTGAAATGAGGAACTCAAAAGTCACGTGTAAACAAAAAATCTCTGTGTAGTGATATTTGACACATTTCTATGATAAACAAATGACTAAGCTGAACCATTTGTGTTAATTTAGAAAGTAAGGGAACACAGAATAAATGTGTAAAAACTATGGAGCCATTAATTGTGTTCAAAGTATTTAATTTTTAAAGAACTTATTGTGTCAAAAATGGGATTTTTTACCATGAGGAGCCACATCGCAAAAGGATACTCGGGGTTTGCTAATTTACGCAAAAATGAATCACACTTCGTACCCCGAAAATTTAACCACATATGTAAAAATGTCTCAGCTTCGAAACAAGCCATCATACATATTCAAGGTTATGATATGGGCTGAGCAACAGAAGAAAAACGTACCATTACCGCCTATGTAGAAACAATTGCGCATATTGCCCCAGATGCGCATTTCGACAATACATGTCTCTTCAGTGATGCTCGTGGCCAAAATATTTGAAATCCAAAGCTTATATAAAAGATGAAGAGCTATAATCCAAAAGGTCCAAAAAGTATAGCCAAATCTGTGAAAGAAATCAGAGCTTTGCATGAGGGAGATACATTCCTTAATTTAAAATAATTTCTATATATTTTAATAACACAAAAAATCCGTATTTTCTTGCCAGTACCGAAGCACTGGCTACTGGGGTGGTGATACCCTCGGGGACTAATAGTCCACCAGCAGAGGCATCGACTTAGTGGTAGTAATAAAATTAACGGTACAAATTTTCTTGCACCAGATGGGACAATATCCCTAATGCGCCTTGAAATGAGGAACTCAAAAGTCACGTGTAAACAAAAAATCTCTGTGTAGTGATAATTTGACACATTTCTATGATAAACAAATGACTAAGCTGAACCATTTGTGTTAATTTAGAAAGTAAGGGAACACAGAATAAATGTGTAAAAACTATGGAGCCATTAAATGTGTTCAAAGTATTTAATTTTTAAAGAACTTATTGTGTCAAAAATGGGATTTTTTACCATGAGGAGCCACATCGCAAAAGGATACTCGGGGTTTGCTAATTTACGCAAAAATGAATACCACTTCGTACCCCGAAAATTTAACCACATATGTAAAAATGTCTCAGCTTCGAAACAAGCCATCATACATATTCAAGGTTATGATATGGGCTGAGCAACAGAAGAAAACGTTACCATTACCGCCTATGTAGAAACAATTGCGCATATTGCCCCAGATGCGCATTTCGACAATACATGTCTCTTCAGTGATGCTCGTGGCCAAAATATTTGAAATCCAAAGCTTATATAAAAGATGAAGAGCTATAATCCAAAAGGTCCAAAAAGTATAGCCAAATCTGTGAAAGAAATCAGAGCTTTGCATGAGGGAGATACATTCCTTAATTTAAAATAATTTCTAATATTTTGTAACAGCAAATTTTAATAACACAAAAATCCGTATTTTCATGCCAGTACCGAAGTACTGGCTACTGGGGTGGTGATACCCTCGGGGACTAATAGTCCACCAGCAGAGGCATCGACCCAGTGGTAGTAATAAAATTAACGGTACCAATTTTCTTGCACTGTGTACATTGTGTTCAGATGCCAGTTGACATCGATGTGTAAGACCAAAAAACTACAACATCAAGAAATGTCTTTCGTTTGGAATTTAGTTCGAGTGGGGATTCCTAAGGGATGATACTGTAAAGCAAAATATTGTCCTATCAAATATTGTACCACAAAACAATATTTCAAAACTATGTATAGCATGAACTATTGTGCTCGTCTATCGAAAAATGTCCAGAGATGGACAAATTTTCATAGCGACATTTTGTCTGTACAAAGACAATATTTCACAGATGAATGTTATGGAATTTTCTCTTGTTTTAGAGGGGTCATATTTTGTGTGAATTGAGGCAATTTTTCACAGATAAATACTATAAAATTATGTCCTATTAAAGGAAGGTTATATTTTGGTTATATTTTGTGGGTATTGAGACAATATTTCATAGACAGATTGTAATGGAAGTTTGTCTCATGAAGGGGAGGTTGTTACATACTATATATTTATGTTAGAGAAGGCATATAGGATTTTTTTCCTGCGACAGGTGCCTGTGTATATATGTACAAAATAAGTGAGTCAATTCATAACTTATATTTGTACAGTATACTGTAATAAAATGAAACATACGTTAGACAATTCTTTAATCAATACATTTAAACCATTTGTAATGTATCTATATGCAAATTTGAAACTCACTATTAGTAATAATATTAATTCCTTGCTATTCAAAACAATTTCAGTTATAAATCTAAAAATGTGCATGCTGCATGCTTGTGTACTATTTCTAATTGTGTAATAATTTGATCAAAAAGTATTTTCAAAGCCAGTATTTCATAGTCTAGCATTGTCATGAACGGAATTTCATAGTAAAATATTGCCCAGAAGGAGGTGACAAAAATTCATGGACAAGGACACTATTTCATAATGAAATATTGTCAGGGACAATATTTTGTTATGAAATACTGTCAGTGGACAATATTCTATATAAAATTTTATCCCAAAGACAATATTTCATGGGGACAATATTTTATGTTACAATAGAGCGTTAGACTTGTTTAGGTTTTTTTAACTTTGAGATACGTATTAGTTATCTTTTACATAGTATATATAATCTTTGGTTATCTGTGAAAAAGGAAGAAAAAAATAAACGTCGATCAACGGCGTTACGTAATTGTAAAAAGAAGGCCAATTTAACATGTTTAAGTATTATTTTCTTTTTATAAGAAGAACAATGATAAACCATGCTTAAAAAATCAAAGGAAATCTATTTCTGACCTTATTAGCAATTTAAAAACAGACAAAAGAAAAAGTTCCAAATTGGCGCCAAATTATTTTTTCCGCGAAATTTCAGAATGGCGGGTTTTAATATCAGTCCCATTGTTGTCTTAAGAAAGTAGCAACAACGGTCGTTTCTAAGGAGCGTGCTTTCCGACTGTTAACATCGTTTAAATAAAAAATAATGTGGGATGATATTTAGGTCCTTTACTGAGGAATGATGGTCAAAAACGATGTTTAGGTATCCAGTTATAAAATGGGAACTGAAGCCATAATTGGATTTGAAATTACTGTACTTACATGGGGAAGGTGTATTGTCTTTGATATTCTCACTTGTACACACTTCGCTATGATTAAACACATATTTGCATGTAGAATTTGTGTAAGCATAACAGAAAAGAGGGATTTTAGTATAATCAGAATATTGTTAACATATTCGGTTCTTAATATATTTACAATGTCCTTGATACTATTATCAAGACCGAGCAGATGGACTGTGTGTAACCTTTTTGTCTATTTTGATTAATTGTTTTCTGTGATAAAAAAATACTTAATGAAATTATCCAGGCTGTTCATTTACTTCTTCTAAAGATTGAACAATTAAATATTTGATAGGATGAATGTGATTCTTATGGTGTCAATAATTGATACGTTTGAATGTTTTGGATCTTTTAAAACGGTGAAGGTGTTACGTGTATTTTATAGTAAAAAAGATGGTATACTGTTTTGATAATAATCTTAAAATATTAAAATTGAAAATAGAAAGTAAAATTTATATGTAGGAAGTAAATTACTTTGCATGTTCTTCTAAGAGACGCTGAAGTGAGTCTTCAAACCAGTTCTCTGCAATATTAGCCATAGCCTTAAGACAGCAGCTGGCAAACAACGCAGATACTGAAAATATACAATTACAGTCTATTAGAAAATATAGATCTCTGTAATAATATCTTTGACAAGATATGATTCTATGCCCGGAATTCACTATGCTATTGTTTTATTTGAAGCTCTTAGTTTTTTAACAAGTTTGGATTTCAAATATTTTGGCATCTTGCATCGATCACTGAAAATAATAAACAAAAATAAAACAAAAAAACAATATACACTTTATATATGTTTATTCATCGGAAGTTGTTTAGTGTAAATATATTTTATTAAGTGAAATAATTACAGTGAATTGGCTGTTAGTGTTGCTCTCCACCAATTGCAACGTATTCAAAATTGTGACCAAATAGCAATTTGTTTTTTTAATATCAAATTGTTCAACTGGTCAGAAATTTGAACTAACTGACGTTGAAAATCACATCCAAGTCCTGAAAGTGCAAGGTGATGAAATAAAACACACTTATTTCACACAAATTTTACTAAATATATGATGTTTTATTCAAAATGATATCTGAATCGTATGAATATAGAATACTTTTAGAAAGAAAAACTATATAAAAGCTTAGTTTGGACATTTTTATAGCAATTCAAAATAATAACAGTTCTTTCACCATGGTAATGACTATAATATATACCTATGCAAACTGATGGACTAATAATGTCACAACATCATTAACTTAAAAGTGGATTTAAAGTCTTGTAGGATTGTAAGTATATTTTATTATATTCACCTTGCACTTTCACATTTTGACTGAACAATTTGTTCAATATTCTGACCAGTTTAACAATTTGGTTAAATAAAACAAATTGCAATTTTGTCAATTGATGGAAAGTAACACTAACTGTCAAGTCACTGTAATAGAATCCAGAAACAAGATGTTACCTTATATTAATCCGTTTCCTAATAAGAGCATTTCATATAGTAATACTCAAGGAGTAGAATGTTGAAAAAATAACAATGTTACACTAAATGGAAAAAAACCATATAATAAGGTTGTAACACACAAGAAAGAATACATCGGAGTTTCAATAATTAAGTGTATGTTTCTGAACAGACACAATTATTTGAGATATAAGTATTACTTGTTGAACAAGATGTGTGCTATCATATGACAAATTCTTTGCTACTGATACACATGTTTGAACTGCTAAGAATATTTAAATGTTTTGTTCGTAGCTGCAATCCTTTTAACCGTGTATCAAGATTTATTCTGACAATAAATGTACCATATGATACTATAAAAATGCTGTTAACGCATAATGTGCAAACGGGGGCAGTGCAACAAGTAGTGCGCTGTTGTTTTCTATAGCACCACATAAACAAAGTGGCGAAGCCACTATATTTTTAACAAAAAGAGTATGATTTAGAGAACTGCATTGCATACGAAGTCTTGAGTGATAAATTTGACCTAATCGTTTACCAATGTAAAAATAATTTGGAGGTTTAGTCACCCGAGATTGGACACAATTACAAAACAGTTAGGCAAGACGTGAATTTTTTTTTCGTGTCAAAACAGTGATACCCATATACCTTTAGGCCGTACTTTGAAAGGAAAGTTTAACGTGTAAAACTCAATATATTCCTAGCTCATTTCGTTTGAAATACACCTTATCGCTATTTAGTCCATTCCGGGAAAAACAGTCATTTACACAACTTCCTGTTTGGGTCACCAGCCGAAAAATGGAGGTCATCAGTAGTGAGCTGAGGGAGAAAAAACTTTAGAAAGTGATCATCAAGAAACTTTGATATAGTATGATCCACTTTTTTCGAAATTAAAATTGAAGTAAAAAAATATTTTGTTTGAAGTATTTACGGTAGTTTAAACAGGTCTCATTAAAAAGTATCATGCATGGTGAATTGTTTAAACAGGGTCCCAAATAGCTTCAACTGGATAAAAAAGTTGTGTAATTTTAGAACTTATCCGGAATGGAATAAATAGCGATTAGGTGTATTGGGTTTTCCCTGCTTGCTTTTTGTTGTACTTATATATACATGTAGATGGGAACTAGTATAACTAGTTCTGATATTAGTTCCGCAACAGTACGTACTATCTATATGTAACTCAGAGGCAACTCAATTCGGAAAGTCCCAAAAACGAATAGACAACAACTCTCATATTCCTGACTTGGTACAGGCATTTTTATGTGGAAAATGGTGGTTTAAACCTGGTTGTATAGCGCTAAACCTGTCACTTTGTACGATAGTTTCATCAAATGCTGTTGTATTTACAATGATGCGTGAACTAAACAAACATAAATAATAACATTAACGGTACCAAATTTTCTGCACCAGATGCGCATTTCGACAATACATGTCTCTTCAGTGATGCTCGTGGCCAAAATATGTAAAATCCAAAGCTTATATAAAAGATGAAGATCTATAATCCAAAAAGTTTAGCCAAATCCGTGAAAGGAATCAGAAAATAGTCAAAAAGTGCGTACAGCAGTGATAATCATGTTACAATTTTAAAAGAAACAATTTAACATTTAGTGATGAAATATTTAGAATTAAGAAGAGCAGGGTGAGTGAGTATTTTAACAATATTTTATGTATGAACATACTTTAACGTCTAGTATTCTAAATTTAAATTCCATTTGAGTGATAATGTTTGTGAAAAATGAAATATAAAAAATACCAAACCTTATATTTATTGATATATAGTCAAAATAAAGATATTTGAAATATAAAATACTGTGTGAGACTTTCAATATTTTTTTGAAAATATGCTCAGTTACGTACCAGTGGATGTTGATAGTTTTGACAGTCGTAGTTGTTGCCAATATCCATTAAATCCCTATCATTGTAATTTTACCATTTTAAGACCAAACTGTTTTAGCTCGTTCCAAAAATGCATTACAAATGACAACTGCATAAACTATTTGACTATTCTATCACTCGTTTATAATAACTATGTCACTTGTGTATACCTTTGAAGATAATGTCTTGTTGTCTTTTGAAACGGATTTGAAAAACTGTATTCAAAAGCTTCTGAGTTTTCTTTAAAGCTATATTTTCTCAACATTCCTCTTTGCAACATTTGAGGATATGCTAGCAGCGTGTTTTTTGACAGCGTATTGTGATGTTATAATTCTAAGGTCAGACGCATTAGAACAATATTAAAATATATGTAGAGAGTGTGTTTGTATTGTCAACAATAAACGTTATTTTTTAGTAATTGTATGTGAAAATAAAGTAGAAATTAATAGATTACTCAATAAACTCGCCATTTGTACTATGATGTATACTCACACATTGGATTTTCACATTTCCCCCAATATTCACTGGCGCCAGTTTCCATATTTGAGAATATACATAATCGAAATGGTCTATCTCCCTTCGTTTCATTAATCTCTACAGAATCTGTTCTAATTTTGTGACAACATGTACCCATTCCAACTCTTGAGAAACAAAACCCTAAAACAAATAAATCATTAATTCCTAAAAACTATTTGAATATTTTAATGATTTACTCTACGGTAACATTGTATAATTATGGTAATTGTTGTAAATCTCATGTTGCAAAACTTAAATTTTTTCGAAAAAACTAAGGACTTTCCTATCCAAGGAATATATTAGCTCAGCCGTATTTGACACAACGTTTGGAGTTTCGGGTCCTCAATGCTCCCCAACCTTGTACTTGTTTGGCTTTATAAATATTTTGATCTGAGCGTCACTGATGAGTCTTATGAAGACAAAAAGGGTGTCCGGCGTATTAAATTGTAAAACTGGTACCTTTGATAACTGTCAAAATATTTTAGGAATCGTGTTTCATAAATCTGTCACTTCATAGCATTCGAAATGTAGGATCTTGATACCTTTGAGAATCAATCAGCTAACTCGTGATGGCGTCCGTAAAATTTACGAAGTGATGATTTCAACTTCACTGGAAATCTTGGTTTAATAGTTTGATTGTGAGCAGCAGCCCTCTATCAAAAAAATCATGATAGGAAATGAATATTGTATTGTAATAGTAACCATAAACCTTATGTTTTTATTCAAGTCGTTCTTTCATACTTTTGGTTTAGCAGACGAAGTCTGCAGATTAAGTCATCCGTGACGTGACAATTTTGCCTGTATTGGTTAAATCAATTTATATAAGAGCAACTTGATATGAGAAGAGGGCATGCTATTCGAGGGAATTGGGAAATTAGAAAATACATATCCTATCGTTTAAGCTATAAAGAGTAGCTTACGTTTCAGAAGGTGATTTCCTATTTGGAACTCAGCATCTTGTATTGATTTTATCCCAAGACTGTTGTCTGTTTGTGTGTCTTGTTCTATATACTGAACTGCTGCTGGACAAGCACTCTGACAAAAATCAATTTACAAACATTCAAATTGAAAAAAAAGTCCTCAAGAAAGAGATTAATACCTAAAATTTATTTGTATACCATACCTTCTTTAAAATATGAATACATAAGAAATTATCCAGAACCATGGATAAAAAAATAAAAACAGTAATTAGTTTTTTCTTAAGATCTTGCTTGCATAACAAAACACAAATACTTTAAGCTTAAGTCTAGCAATCTGGTGTGGACTTGGAAAAGAGTTACTTTAGCTTTCACAAAAATTATAAAAATTACCATACAATTAATATTTATGTTACCATTAAAGTGCTGACTGATGGGCTTGTGACACCTTCGAAGATGAAACCTCCAACAGCAGTTGCAACGACCTAGCGAGGTAAATAGTTGGAAAGGTACCCGGTTAATAATTTATTATACATGATGCGCGTTTTGTCTTCTTCAAACTCCCCATTGATGCTCTGGTCAAAACAGGCTCTAAATTCCAAATCAATTGTGCCAAATACGGCGAAGGAGTTCTATTCCGGGAATAAAATTACTCTTATTGTAAAACAAAACAGGCTTTTCAACTTTGTACTTGTTTGGCTTTATAAAGTTTTTGATATGAGCGTCGCTGATGAGTTTTATGTAGACGAAAAGCGCGTCTGGCGTACTAAATTATATCCCTGGTACCTGTGATAACTGTATGATACCTTTGAAGCAAGACTTTAGATAATGACAGGGCGAAACAGCAACCCTGGTTACCTTATTAAATGGTATGGCATTGTTATGAAGATGTGTTTCTGGTTTCCATGTGAATACTTGTGATTTTGTTTCATTATAATCAGATTGTCTTTTCCGTCTGTATAATTGAACAAAAAAACATGAAAATGATACACACATTATAAGAATGGTGAAAAAAATACAACTTACCTTCAAGATATCGACAATGGTATGACCTTCTTTTTCTTTGTTTTTGTCCATATCTGTGATTGCCTGAAAAGATAAGTGTTTTCTAAAAATAGAATCAAACATATATAATTTTTTTTTTTTCGGGGGGGGGGGGGGGGGGGGGGGGGGGGGTAAACAACTATAATAAGCCAAAATTTTTTTGGGGTTTATAGGACTGCAAAAACGAATTGGTGAAGACAAATCATATTGTTGTGCAATTCTTACTTGATTTGTCTTCTGAACTATTATTTGTATGTTTGTCTTTTTACTTTTAGTCATGGCGTTGTCAGTTCATTTTTTTTTCTCTGGTATGTTCTGTCTCTCTTTTATTTGAGTGCAGTCACTTGAAAGTACAGAAGTTTGACGATTCTCCCATTTTTCATCAATATTTACCTGTTTTTTGGTCAATTATCAAAAACAAAAAATCAAAGTTTCACAGTTAAACATTTTTCGTACTTTCACTTTTTAAGATGAAGTGAACCATTACGGCGAAGGAGTTATATTCCGGGAATACAATTACTCTTAATGAAAACAAAAACTAGGCTCTTCAACTTTGTACTTGTTTGGCTTTATTACCTTATTGATTTGAGCGTCACTGATGAGTCTTATGTAGATGAAACGCGCGTCTGGCGTATTTTCTTGTTAATCGACCAGTTGCTTTTTTGTTATTTTATATTTATATGAATCTTGTTTATATACCAGCTTTGATTATTTGGAATATCTTCTTATTTTCACTTCTTCTTACTACATTTGTATAAACTTCAAGATTTACCTATATTATTGAAACCGTTTTTTTTTCAAAAGTGATTATTTTCGAAGGGTTAAATATTTCGCAGTGGTGTCTTGCCAGGACTTTTTTTGGACTTGTGTGTTTGCTTTTTTGCCTTGAATTTTTGTCCCTTATAATTTATTAACTGTGCATTTGCACTCAGATATCGCCGATCAAATTTATTAGTTCATAGTGTATTAATTTACGTTTTTTGATTGAGTTATGCCTGCCAATTGATATTTTATCGTGTGTTTTTTCTATGTTGTAATGTTATGCTATTGTTTCAGAAAAAGGGAGAAGGTTTGGTACCAATAAAACGTTTAATCCCGCCGAAATTGTTTGCACCTGTCCTAAGTCAGGAATCTGATGTACAGTAGTTGTCGTTTGTTTATGTACTTTATACGTGTGTCTCGTTTCTCGTTTTTTTATATAGATTAGACCGTCGGTTTTCCCGTTTGAATTGTTTTACACTAGTAATTTTGGGGCCCTTTATAGCTTGTTGTTCGGTGTGAGCCAAGGCTCCGTGTTGAAGGCCATACATTGACCTATAATGGTTTACTTTTTTAAATTGTTATTTGGATGGAGAGTTGTCTCATTGGCACTCAAAACACATCTTCCAATATCAATATGAATAGATATATTTTGAAAAACTATGGGTAGGTGTTAGCATCAGGACAAATTTTATTCCTTCATCGTGTCAAATTAAAAAAAATTTAAAATTTGGAATTTTTCTCTTTCATTAGAACAAAGCGTACATTGTTTTCACTTCTTCGTTATAGACATGATGATAAAGGATTTAGAAATACAAAAATAAAATACATATATAAAAAGTTTTAAAAGAAAAAAAATGAAATGGGATGAATATGTATCTGGTTATCCTTATTGTGTACCCTACACCCATTGCTTATTATATTGTGGCTAATGTGACTGAATTGATTGATTACAAAATTTGAAAATATATCACTAAAAATCTACTAATTGTAAAAACATATTTTTTTTCACAGAGTTTGATTCTATTTTTTTTACATTGAATATTATTTTTCACTTATGTCACATCTTCTGGAAATAATTCCAGAATGATATTTTAACGAGACTCAAAACTCGGAATATATTCAAAGAGTGAAATTGACATTTCAATGTGTATAGTATATCTTGTTAAATTGTGTAATACTACTTATACAATAGTATGCTACTTCTTATGAAATTGTATAATAATTCATGTACAATTTCATAATACTTGTCATTAAATTGTATCAAATGTCTTGAAAAATTGTGTAATATATATTCATTTTTTAATTCAGATTTTTGTTTATTATTTTTCAAGGTTATTTGTGGTTGTAACAATTTACAGACTTGTCTTAAAAGATACTGAGTCCTTTTAAATTGACTACATATAGAAAAAAAGATCTGGTATGATTTTCAGTGAGACAACTCTCCACAAGAGACCAACATGACACAACAAAATAACAGTTAGAGGTAACCATACAGCCCTGAACAATGATCAAGCATATACCGCATAGTCAGCTATAAAAAGCCCGAAATAACAATGTACAAAAATTCGAGCGAGAAAACTAACGGCCTTATTTATATAGAAAAATGAACGAAAAACAAATATGTAACATATAAAAAAGAAGATGTGGTATGCATGCCAATGAGATAACTGTCCACAAGAGACCAAAATGACTCAGACATTAACAACTATAGGTCACCGTACGGCCTTCAACAATGAGCAAAGCCCATTCCGCATAGTCAACTATCAAAAGCCCCGATAAGACAATGCAAAGCAATTCAAACGAGAAAACTAACGGCCTTATTTATTTTAAAAAAAAATGAACGAAAAACAAATGCGTAACACATAAACAAACAACAACCACTGAATAACAGGCTCCTGACTTGGGACATGCAGGCACATACATAAATAATGTGGCGGGGTTAAACATGTTAGCGGGAAACCAACCCTCCCCTAACCTGGAACAGTGGTATAACAGTACAACATAAGAACGAATTATAAAAATCATGTTTGTGTACAAGCTCATTGTCCTACCTGAAACTGAGGTAACGCAGTGGTATAATCTTATTTTAATATTAAAATGATTAAAACCAACTTTATAATGTATTACTTAGACATTCAAGATGAGATTAACATAAACAATAACAGTAAAACACCAGAATTGTTTAGTCCTAGTGTTAAAAGAAACGTGTTTTGAAAAAGTAAAGTGACGTTGAAGATTGATGACAACGGCAATCTACGCCCTATAATTTTTTCGGACTTAAACATCCCAAATTGTCAATGATAAATGTGTATGGACGACTGAAATTAACTCTATATACATTTAGTATCACTGTTAAGAATTGGTTGATCCACATATCATCGCGGTCTAAGACACTTAGATAGTAATTTATTCGAATTGTACCGATTGTTAATTTCCCTATTGTAAATTTCACTTAAATCGGTGTCGATGTATGCACGGCTGGCGAAGATTATCAAAGAGTTTCATTCGGGTTCGATTGTGTTGATGTTCAATTAATTCAAAAATCAAAAGATCAAACTCATCAAAAGAAGGGAAAACCACTGTCATTTAACTCACTTGGTATAGGCATTTCCCTGTGTAGAAAATGGATGGTTACACCTGTTTATTTAGCTGGCGAATCCTCTCACGTGTTTTTCATTTGCCTTTCATTCTTTAATATTGACAACAGTTTTTCTTGTGGTATATATCACCTTCTAGAAACAATATTTATGCCGTTATCCTTTCAAAAAATTTCGAGTTTACTCTCTTTGATGATTTCCGACTCCATTTTCGCAACTCTTGTCTCAAATTTTTGTTTAAGAACATGCACTTTGCTAATACCAAAATGTTAGGCTGATACTTGTAACCTCTTGTTTACTATAATTTGTCTGTTTACATAGGAAAGAAGATATGGCATTATTGCTAATGATATAAGTCCCCTCAACAGACTAAATGACAAAGAAATTACCAACTATATGTCACTATACGTATTTCAAATCATAAACAAACGGCCTAATTTACGAAACAAATATATCTATTGATGATCTTCCGCCCCAATGAACTGTTTTCTAATGTTGACCTCTAAATGTACGTGTATTTCAATCGTTTTTTTTTTAGAATACTTTGATTTAATATAATTTAAAAAACTTCATTCTGTTTTATTCTGGAAAACTGTTTTTACCTTTTTATATAGCTGTTTCATAAACTTGTCATCATATTTTATGCTAGTGTCGTCTTTAAATTTCCGTATTTCATCAGTTGTTTGTTCAAATATTGCATTGGCGAGAAACTGAAATGAATTGGATTTTATAACGAATACAGTCACATTGCTTCAACTTGGACTCAAAAGAAAACAAACAAGCTTGCATAATTTCATAGTTTATTTTAAATAAATTAAAGCTAGACGGAGTATTTATTTTTTTAATGATTGTTTTTCTCATTTAAATAACTTTTTGGGTTATATAACTTTATATTGCAATTAATTTATCACTTCTTGTCATGAATGTTCTTTTTCAAAGAGTACTCTTTTAACCTACCGATTTGTGTTTATCCACAGAACCGTGCGAAGCGTAAACATCAAATAGTTCTTTTTTGGACAACCAATCAATATCGACTGCAAATTTTGAAATGGATTTGACATCTGCTTCAAATTGGTTAAAAGATGGCACATACAAGGTGTATTTTTTCTCTTAAAAAAAGGAATTGAATATGATATTTCAATAATTAAAAGTAAAGGAAACATTTTTCATTACGGAATGTAAATGGATCTACAGTTATACAAATTAAGAAATTAGAAATTAACACTTTAAGATATTTATTACAAAGTTATGAATACATTTATGCATTTTCATTATTTGAGGCAACAGTAATCTGTCGACGGTCAGATCTAATATATGCAATATTATAGAAGAAACTAAATTCGGCGGAATTTCATGAAAGATCGGCAGACTGGATCCGCGTCAACAGAATATGCGTTAAGACATTGATAAATTAAACATTGCAAGCGTCGGACGGGCATTTTTAATGACTTTCATCAAAAAAGCTGAACGTGAAATATTTAAGGCTTAAAAGGATCAAGTGTTGAATAGTGGTGACTGTCCTCATAATTCTAATGATGCTGTTGTTTTTTTTTATACCTGCGCCTTGTTTATACCAATGGAGATACGTAATCGCTTATCGATAAGACATAAGGCATGTTACTGCCGATAAACTTAAGGTGAAGTCTTCCTGTGTGGCATAAACTAGTACTTCAGTTTAACTTTGTCATTATTTTTCAATACTATTTAATAAACTACCAGCACATCTTCCAGCTTCGGAAGTGTCGTTTGTTTTGAATTTGAGCTTTGTGATAAAAGCATTAGTAATCATGTATAATGGGGGACATACATCAGTAAATATATACAACATTTTCTAAAAAGGACTTGCATTAATAGTATGCTATGCATTTAATTTTGTCTTCGCAAATTTTGTAATGTTTTTTTTTCTTGGAGCACGAAAACAATTATAAGCAAGAAAGGGAAGCAGATTAAATACCTTGCAGTTGTATGATCGACTTGAATCGTATTTATCATGATTGGGTTTCTTATAATATATTTTTTAACATTGTTTTGTACTCGTTTATAAAAGCCGAACGATTAATCCTAGATGCTTACATCTCTTTCATTTGCAATTGAGAGGATATTTGTCTCATTGGGGATCATAGCACTACTCCTTTGTGATAATAGTTTGTAGATTTTAACAAAGTCACGACCGATTGTGAGTTGTATTATTGATAATCATTTGTGTGATTCTTATTTGTAATTATCTTGTTTAAACATAATCTGTTTTTTATATACCTTTATCAAATGACCAAGCTCTGATAATGCCATCGGTTATCTGTTCCCAAAGTGTTTCAGGGGTATCGCACATCAAGTCAAATATTGTGATCTGACAAAAAAAATAATCAAACTAGAGGCTCTGAAGAGCATGTGTCGCTCACATTGGTCTATGTGCATATTATAGAAAGGACACAGATTGATTCATGACAAAATTGTGTTTTGGGTGTTGGTGATGTGTTTGTATATCTTACTTTCTTGTACAATCTTGCTGCTTACTATTACCTGTATCTATAATGAAATTGGCCCAGCAGTGACAGTGGAAAATATTTTGTAATATTGTTCAAAATTGACTATAAAGGACAATAACTCCTTCAGGGGTCAATTGATCACTTTGGTAAAGTTGACTTATTTGTAACTCTTACTTTGCTGTACATTATTGAATTTACAGTTTATCTTTATCTATAACAATATTCAAGATAATAACCAAAAGCAGCAAAATTGTCTTAACTGATATACCCCAATGATGATTGTAAACAAGTTTGGTTCTATTGTCTTAGAAGCTTCAGAGGAGAAGATTTTTGTAAAAGATTACAACAATTTACCAAAACATTGTGTAACATTTACTGTAAAGGGCAATTACTACTTAAGGGGTTAACTGACCATTTTGTTCATGTTGACTTATTTCTAGATCTGATGTCGCTGAACACTATTGCGGTTTACAGTTTATCTCTATCTATAATAATATTAAAAATAATAACCAAAAACGGTAAAATTTCCTTAAGATTACCAATTTAGGTGCGGCAACCCAACAACGGGTTCTCCGATTCATCTAAAAATTTCAGGGCAGATAGATATTGACCTGATAAACAATTTTCCCTTATGTCAGAATAGCTCTAAATTCTTTGGTTTCTGATATGTAAGCCAAAATCTACATTTCACCCCTATGTTATATTTTTAGCCATGACGGCCATCATGGTTAGTTGGCCGGGTCACCGAACACATTTTTAAAACTATATACCCCATTGATGATTCTGGCTAAGTTTGGTTTAATTTGCCCAAGTAGTTTCAGAGGATATTTTTTTGTAAAACGACGGCGGACGACGACGTACGCCAAGTGATGGGAAACGTTCACTTGGCCCTTCGGGTTAGGTCAGCTAAAATGAATTGTTAAAAATGTAGATGATATCTAAGTATTAAAATAAAAACAAAACAGGCAATTCCGCATCATAACGTGTTCATTCATAACATAAATGAAGGTTCACAGACTTATTTGAAGAGACAAAGAACCAAAAAAATAATGCCTTTGTAAGAAATAAAAATAATTAGAATAAGATTATAGCAAATAGTATACCAGCCAGTATCTGTTGATGATGATATTGACAGCTGTCTCCATTTTTGAAAACATTTCATCGGATATTTTTCTATTGAGCATAGTAGGAGAAAACTTTCGTAGGTTGCGGATGCTAAATGTAAAAAAAAAAAACCAAAAAAAAAAAACCAATTTGAATTGCGATTACTATAAAATCAGAGTTATAAAAAGTGTTCAAGTAATGCCTTTTAACATTTTAAATCGATGTAGCTATTAAGAACGAAGATAGATACGACATTAAACAACATACATGTACATGTATAATGTTTCCATTTTCAATTACTGTAAACCTAACACCAAAACTATGTTCATTTACCTATGTATATTATATTGTAAGCAGCATATTTTCCAAGACTATTGTTGTCTCTATGAAATCGTTTAACATCGAACTCCCTCTTTTATTAATTTTGTACTTACATTGCGTCATAGATCAGATTTATTCGTTAAGTGTATGCTCATTTGCTTGTCAATATCAATGTGATGCACTGTCATACAAGTGAGAGGTTAAGCTACCTATAAATCCAGGTTTAATCCACTATTTTGTAAATTAAAAAATGCCTGTAATTAGTCAGGAGTATGACAGTTTTTGCTTGTTTCCAAATGTCTTTTGATTGAGTTTAGCTTGAAGACCGTACTAGGATCTATAATGGTTGTTTTTTTACAAATTGTGAATTGGATGATAAATTGGTTCATTTGCATTCAAACCTTATTTTCTCTTTTTTTCAACGTAACAATATCTTTATTGCATATTTGCTGTAACAATTTACAAAGTTTACAGCTTTAACTTAGTATCCCTCATGTTAGCTTACCTAATAGTTAAGGGAAGCACTATTTGGCAAGATATTATTTATTCATAATATTAGTATTCATAACATAAGACGTTTCAAAAAATATATTTGATAAATTATTGTGATTATACACATACATTACATTTTGGTTTTTTTTTCTCTTTTTTATGGTATTATTTTGTTCCGGAATCAACTCCGTTATCGGTATGATCCGTGTTTCCATTAATATTGGGCACAGTGTTGTTTTTCGCATGTGCGTTATCGGGTATAGTTTTGATGTGTGTCGTCTAAATGTAAATATTATCCACTTGATTTAACGACTATAAATGGTGAGTTTACTATTCAAGTTTTTTTTAGCTATCTACTGATCTTTTTTCGTCGAAATATATATGGGTAATGCACAAATAATTAAAGTTTAACAAGTTGGAACACTCATCAGAAATGATACATTATTCATCCACATTTATTAATAAACGTACGGATACATTTATAGTTATATCAAAAGTACCAGGATTATAATTTAGTACGCCATACGCGCGTTTCGTCTACATAAGACTCATCAGTGACGCTCATTTAAAAATAGTTATAAAGCCAAACAAGTACAAAGTTGAAGAGCATTGAGGATCCAAAATTCCGAAAAGTTGTGCCAAATATGGATGGCTAAGGTAATCGATTCCTGGGACAAGAAAATCCTTAGTTTTTCGAAACATTTAAATTTGTGTAAACAGGAAATTTATAAAAATGACCACATGATTGATATTCATGTCAACACCGAAGTGCTGACTACTGGGCTGGTTATTCCCTCGGGGACGAAACGTCCACCAGTAGTGGCATCGACCCAATGGTATAAATAGTTATCAAAAGAACCAAGATTATAATTTGGTACGCCAGACGCGCGTTTCGTCTACATAAGCCTCACCAGTGACGCTCATTTCAAAATAGTTATAAAGCCAAACAATTACAAAGTTGGAGAGCATTGAGGATCCAAAATTCCGAAAAAGTGGTGCCAAATACGGCTAAGGTAATCTATTCCTGGGACAAGAAAATCCTAAGTTTTTCGAAAAATTAAATATTTGGCTTGTGTACAATAAACAATTTTGTACACTATTTGTTGTGTTTCGTACAAAGATTATTCCTGATTCAATTGGATCTTTGCAATGAATCTATTTGTTTTTAGAATTATTTGAATAATTTTATTTGTTATTAAAATTGTTTATTTCAATAATTTCTGAAATTTGTTTCTGGAAATTTTTTAAAAATGTTTATTTTTTTTTTGTCTTCTTTTCTGAGACAAAATGTGATTTGTATATTGAGAAGGATATTATAGTTAATATATACTTAATATTAAAGTATTCTAAATCTTTAATTTTGTACCCTGTTAAAAAATTTTCAAGGGTTATAATATCTTTTTCAATACCTAGGGATTTCATTAATTTCATTACTGTTTTTAGAAAGTCATTATTATAACAGCAATTGACAAAACAATGTTCATAGTCGTCCTTTTTGTTTTGTCTTCAGTAATTTTCCACTTTTTCAAAAGTTCATTATTAGGCAGTATGCAGTGAATACGTTTCCATCTAAATATTTTCAATCTATTATCAGTGAGATATTGAAAAATGAAAACAAAAGTATTTTTCAATTTAGAATTTAAGTGTTTCTCAAATATTTTTTTCCCATATTAGAAAACCATTTGGTTTATCACAACTATCTTTCAGTGTAATTTTTTTTATAGAGTTCTATTGTACTCATCAAGAAAGTAATTGTCCTGTGCATAATTGTTAAGTCATTTATAACTTTAACTTTAGTTTTGAATGAATCTTCAGTGCAAAGAATTGTTTTCCAATCAATTGGTATTGCTTTTTTTCACTTATATATTTTAGTTAAAATGATAGTTTCAGAGATATTGCCCTATCCATCAATTACATCATTTATATTGATCATGTCACTTTTTATCCAATCTTCAAAGTTTTAACATTTTCCATTAAACCGGATATTATCATTTCCCCACAGAACTTGTTTTCTAATTTCAAGAAAATGTTTTGCATTATCTCCCTTTACACTTATCCAATCTTTAATAAGTTGTTTATAGAAGTCCGATAAATATTGTAACTTACTTTTATCAATGTCGTTTATATTCTTTAAATTCATTTTAAATACAAGAAGATTTTTTCCTAATTTGTTGAAGTAAAATTTGGGAATAATAGTCCAGTTGTCATTTTTATTTTTCACTTAATTTAAGAATCCAGTTGATATGTAATGATTATACATTAACATCAATGTCTGTCATCTTAAGTCCACCTACCAGAAAATCATTTGAAAGTGTTGATCTTTTTATTTCATCTATTTTGCCTTTCCAAATAAAATTGTATTATTATTAAAGTTTTAATGTCTTGCAACATTTCCTTAGGAATAATAGTGTTTGATGCAACATATGTTAGGTTTGGCAAAACTAAAGATTTGATGACAACTATTTTTCCTATAATAGTAAGATTTCTTTTACTCCAATCATATATTATTTTTTTTAATTTTTAACAGTTGTTTTTCAAAAGTTTAGTTTTTGACATTCTTGTTTTTTGTAACCAAAGTGAATACGGGTGACATTCAATTTACCACTTTTGTAAAACCGATAAATAACATTTTTACTTTTTTGAAAAACAAGATGCTTGGTATAATTGGGAAAGAACAGTACTGTCTACGCAATAAACAATGAGTTGAATTTGTGTAGTTTCCCATTTACTCGGTTGATTTGTTTGTCATATTGTTTATATGTGGTCTGATATTTTCTTAATAAGTTCTTCATGTTTTTCTTTTGAAAAGTTTAGTTGTCAACCGATCGGCATGTATATAGATTTTTAGATGCATACAAACGTATGAAACAAACGTCTGATTATGCATTAAATATAGTGGATGTTGGATGTATACTGATTAATATCTAAGACTTATTGAGTTGTAATTGGCGATCTAGCTGTCAGTATCTATGAATACTCTCTTAACTGTATTTTGTATCTGTCTGTTGTATGGGTTTAGAAATACCCTTCCGCGTTGAATCTGTGTTACACTACTCTCCAAGGTACGGTGGAGATGGCGCCTTCAATTAAGATTAACCCAGTCACATTATGTGTATGTCTGTCCAAGGCAGGAGCCTTAAATTCAGTTGATGTTGTTTGTGTCTGTTTACAATTTTCTTTTTCTTTCAATAGTTGTACATTAATAAGGTCGTTAGTTTTCACGTTTACATTGTTTTAACATTGTTAGTTAACCGCCTCTTATATCTGACTTTGTGGATTGAATTATGCTAATTGTTGAAGACTATACGATGACCTAAAGAAGTTGATTTCTGTGTCGTTATGTTTCTTGCTGAGCGTTGTTTCATTTCCAATCATACCACATCTTCTTTTTAAAAAAATATCAATTGTATGCGTGTTATCTTTTATTTCCAGTTCATTTATTGAAAATGTCATGTACCCATGTTGTTATATTCATAATCTTATTAACCTTATATTCTAAATGTGAGTGTGATAGCCACTTTATAGAGTAAATAGTACAATATAGTACTTACTCTTCCATACACAATACAAGTAAGTCCGATACTCCGCCTAATCCTTTTATTATTACTACAGATATATTACACTGAACTGCTCTAGCAACATGTGACAGTATTTCTAAATCACCATTAACAGAAACCAACACTACTGGCACGTTAACTGTAAGAACAGAATTTGATTATGTTGAAACTGTGCAAAGCTTTGCCGGACAGCATACTTTTTTATGTTTATTTCTTATATATTCTTTAAAACATATACTGTTGTAGAGTTGCAAAAGTTCATGAGGATTGTTGTGTACAAAATAAAGTAAAATAATAAAAAATCAAGGTTGATTAAACAAAACAATCGATGATGTATAGTACCTCTTTTCTTGTTAGGTGTCTTTCCAAATTTTGTGTATAGAAGGTTATTGATATCACTTTCCAAATCTATTATTTTCATATTGTTAGCTCGAACATTTTTCTCCTGGACCTTTTCTTCCTGCTGGACATTTTCTTCCTCCTGGACTTTTTCTTCCTCCTGGACCGTTTTTCCCTTCTTGACCTTGACCTTCTTCTATGACATCATAACACATATGATTCAATGTTAATATTTTTAATACATATGTCATCGTGTGTAAAAGCGTAAACTTCAAGAAATGCATTAGAGTTCTAAATTCAAAACTCAATTTTGGGATAGAATTTCATTTCCGAATATTCATTATCAATCAGACACATGTTTCGTTTTTGCAAAAACCCGCTGAGAAAATTATGTTAAGTATTAAGCTTATACTGTTATTATTTTTATTAGATACATATCGTTTGTTAACTTTTTAAGATACAAAAGGCAAAACACAATAGTTTGCATTGTCTAAGGCAAACTTGAAAGTTGTTTTTTAGTCGAGGAAAGTTGGGGGGAAAGGGGGGGGGGGTAGTTTAAATTCTCCTATTATCAAGCTTACTTTTTCGCCCGAAACACGATTTGTCTATATAAGAGTTATCGATAACGATTGCATCACAGCAGTTATTAGGTCAAATGAAGACGAAGTTTAAGAACTTATAAAACATGAAATTTGCAAATGGATAAAAAACAAATACCGAATGGCTTTCAAAAACGAGACAAACCCATTCCAATTAGTCGGCTCTACAAAAAAAACGACTTTTAAAAATACGGACATCCTTATCAATAACAAAACGATCTACAGAAAATAAATAAGATAGCCATGAACCAACAACAACCATTGAACAACCAGTTCCTGACTTAGAACAGGTACATACAGAAAGTGGATGGGTGAAACATTTTTGTGAGCACTCAACCCTCCCATAACTTAAGAACAGTTACTTATTAATGTCTCATGCATGACATGCTTTCTATATTGTAGCATTGATAAACGAGGAATATAAGAATCTACTTGAGATTATCGAATCTTAAATGTATTTTGTACTTTCAAAAAGGTTTAATCTTATAGTGTTGGACTCCTGTCGATCAGATCGTCATTGGCAGAAAAGATTTCAACAAAAGAAAGTCGTTTGTTGATAATATTAAGCTCAAGATATAATAGACATTTAATGTTATCTTTATTTCAAAGAAATCTTACATCATATATCAATTGATATTAAATGAATATTCTAAAATGTGCACGTTATTATTGTTCGTTGTTTTTTAGCTCCCAACTTTTAAATTAGTTTTGTTATTCATGACTATTTTCATCATTGAAATTCATTTCAATCAATTGCTTCTTAAATAACCGTGAATGTATCCTTACCACAAAAAAACATTTTATTATTAGAAATTGATCGCAATAGATTGAATATAGCAATCTTTACCAATTTTAAGTCCAGTTGTTTAATTTGATAACATATCAAAAGCATAATCACCGAACAGAATAAAACTAAATCGATACAGTTTGGATAAGAAACAGTGTCGAGTCCTAATGTTATACTTCGAATTAGTTTCACTCTGGGTTAATCGGAAAATGCTTTTCAATATATAATAAAATAAGTTTGGAAATTCAAGTATCATAATTGATAATTCGGTTAATAGGACATTAGGGTTTTTAGCTGTGTGTTTTATAGAAAAAACTTGAAAAAAAACCGAGAAAAGTATAATTATAGTCATTGAAATTTTAAATTTCAGAAGGCTTTGGTTAGCGCTTTTCGTGTTAACAGTGTTATTAAGTGCACCTGATAAACAAGAAATTAGTTTTGCAACAGAATAATAATGTGAATTTCAGGTTTTTTTTAAAGAAAAAACATCGTTTTATGATACCTCCGTTACATTTCCATAGTACTGTATGACTGTTTCAGGGAAGTCTTTTAGTTCAAAACGTGTTGTATTATCAATATTCCCCATCCATTGATGCTTTCTTTGATGGTAGAGAAATCCACACCCTGTGACGTTGTAAATATGAATTATTTGATAAATGAATATATACTGGCACTTGGTTAAGTTAGCTTGTCACAATTGAAAATGATAATAATGCGATCATCAGATATATTTGTATTATAAGCGCTGTCTAAATTGTCATTGATTAACAGAACAATAGACAGATGCTTATCAATCATTGAAAATAGATGCAAAGCTGTCTTTCGACTTCACGCGTTTTGCCATATAATTAATTCGGTGACCGTCCAACATAAAATATTGTCCATTTCTTTTGTAAGCTTGGATTTATCCTCTTTATTTTTTATGGGGATCTGAAGCTGATACATGTATGCTAGACTTCGACTGACAATTAATAATTCGATTCAATTTGCTCGGTAAATATAATGAACGATGCAAAACATTCTATTACAAAAAAAGCAACCAGACAATATGCTGTCAATGATTAATATGCCAATGGTAATTAAAGTCAAGCCAAAAATTAGATGCACCAAACACTCTTTTCGCCATTGCTGATTGTATTGCATTAGTGTATTTTTTTACTTTTGTTTGTCTTTCTTCAAATTATGCCATTTTATTTTGATTTTTTCAAACCCAAATGAAAGAGGCTTCAAAACGCCAAAGTCGAAAATAAATTACCAATACTATGGCAAAACTATTGACACACGACAAAAAGGCGAACAATTATTCTAAAATCATAACATCAAAAACTAAAGATTTAGCAATATGAACCCACCAAAACCAGAGGATAATCCCAAGTGCTTCAGGAGAGAAAATCAAATCGTTTTCCTCGTGTAATAAGAAACCAGGTGAAGACATTATTTCAAGTTCAACACTCATCCTCTTTGTTCAATATTTCTTGTGTGTGAACAGCTACTGACAGCGAAATACAAGCTCAGGAATATTGTATCAGGATGAGACATATACTCTTTTTGCAGGTGTGTTTGACTGTGCTATATAACAATTAAAAATTCACATCGTGGAAGCTGGATAAGTCCTTATTTCATAATGTTTTGTTTCCAATTACCCTTATTGTCATTTATTTTATGAAAATCAGTTGGCGAGGCGGATTTCACTGTATTCTTGTGTTCTTCGTTTCTATTTCGATTGAATATATGCGTTTAACATAGTCACTTATTAAACTAAATAGTTCTAATATGTTATATGCATATACACATTCATGGATCT
Source organism: Mytilus edulis (assembly GCA_019925275.1). NCBI lineage: Eukaryota > Metazoa > Mollusca > Bivalvia > Mytilida > Mytilidae > Mytilus > Mytilus edulis. The sequence goes on along the minus strand of CM034351.1, from coordinate 61,826,244 downwards.
ACAATCGGTACCTATAACTTGCTTATGTAGACGAAACGCGCGTCTGGCGTACTCAATTATAATCCTGGAACCTTTGATAATTATTGGCATTGCACAAAGTTATGTTTTTTCTGAGTGTTTATGACGTCTTTACACTAGATCCATTTGATGTTGGGTGTGAACGGATTGATAATTTAGTCTTAGATGCATGATTTTTTTTATTAGTTGCTAGTGGCTTTGAACTAGCTGTCAGATAATTAAGATAACTCTCAGATCTGAACCTAGTGTCTCTTTGTTGTTGGGATGTACAAAAACCCGGCCACGTCCATCTGATGAGTTAAGCTTTTTTCAACTGATTTTTATAGTTTGTTCTTATGTTGTACTGTTATACCACTGTCACAGGTTAGGGGAGGGATTCCACTAACATGTTTAACCCCGCCACATTATGTATGTATGTGTCTGTCCCAAGTCAGAAGCCTTTAATGCAGTGGTTGTCATTGGTGTATGTGTTATATATCTGTTTATCGTTCATTTATATAAATAAGACCGTTAGTTTTCCCGTTTTAATTGTTTTCATTGTCGTTTCGGGGTCTTTTACACCTGACTATGTGGTAAAGGCTTTGGTCGTTGTTGAAGGCCGTACGGTGATCTATAGTTGTTAACTTCTGCGTCATTTTGGTCTCTTGTGGACGGTTGTCTCATTGGCAATCATACCACATCTCCTTTTTATACTTAAATCTAAATTGTTCAGTAAAAGGACCTCAGTAACGTAACTTTGCATTTGTTATAACACTCTAATTCAATTTTGGATGTAACGCGTCTTTTGATTGGCTGCCGTTGGTATGTTTATCAGCTCATAGACATAATTTCGGTATGTGACCTTGACGTAGTCAACGTTATTCCATGATTTACTCCGGTTTATAATGGAATTTAGAATTTAATTTTAAAAAATTACTATGCTTTTTTTCCTGTCTATTCTTTAATAACATAAAAAATGCGGTGCACACTTTAAACAGTGTGCACCACATTTTTTATGTTATTTCTTCATAGACAGAAAAATATTCTAGTCATGCCTAAATTGTTTTAACACTATGATATTGGTATGAACATTGTTGTCAATTAGTTCCATACGTATCAAAGTATTTATCTATTGTTCACCTTCAACCTTTTGCGATGTAAAGTACTGATGACTATAAATCCATAAATGCGCATGGAATGCCTCAGATTTGATAATTTTTGAAACACATAAGGGTTCATCTTCTTCAAGTTCTTGCATTTCAATTATATTTATCTTTTCTTAATTATGGCTATATACGTATTATGTGATAAAGGTTTGATTATTTAACTATTAATCTATGTGTCCTTAAACACTTACGAATACAAGTTGTGCTTTAAACATTTGTTCGGTAGAAATTCGAAATACACAATCAGAAGTAAGAAAAGTATTAACGGACTTAAACTATTATGATTGGGGCATATCGATGAAGGTCTGCAAACTAATCAAATTTATATAGTGCTCTTTTCATTTCAATACATACTCTCTGCTTCAATTCCAATATTCCTGAATGACTTCATTAGCTTTTCTTTGCCTTTTTCACTATACCCATGCACACATGTATTGTATTTGCCAATAACAGATACAACAATACGTGGTTCACCTTTTATTGAATTCAACGATATTGGAAGTTGGTCTGATTTTTTTTTATATTGTTTTTTATCAACCTAGTTAAAGAAAAAAAAAGATTTTGTTTTCTTAAAAGCAATGTCTACAGGTAAAAAAAATGTAGTTATTGTGTCAACAAAAAAATACCAAGACGTAACTTATTTTTGTTCGAAGGAATATGTTAGTTTGATATGTATATAATAATCCATCGATAGTTAATAGAAACAACCTCTAGGTTGCACTTTGCAAATACAGCTGTATCCCAAACAACACCTCTTTTGGGGAGATCTTGAATATTCTTAAAAATAATTTTGTTTACATACTGGTTCCCAGTTATGCTTTCTGTGGTCCATTTCATAGAGACATAACTTAGGAATGTTAACCAGTAAATATACATGTGCATATTGCTTACATTGAAATATATGGTACCCGTTTACTCAAGGTAGGGGTAGTTAAGAAAATTAGTGTTAGTTTAAACTCTGAGAAGTCGAAAGAGAGAGGGAGATTTTGGATGCACCAGTTACGAACTCTTGAACCTGATGGACGCAATGAGAGAGACGAAAAAAGATTTAAAAGCAAATCAAACCCATAATTATCTTGAAATTATACAAATTATTTAAAGAAATTCATACAATTAATCGAACATCTATAAATGTGTTAAACTTTTATTCCAGTTTTATGTAGTTGTAGCTACAAACATAATTTATGCAACATCAATTAATATGTAAAGATTAAACTACAAAAATATTTGTTTGTCATGCATCCGATTTCACCTTGAGAGATGCACACGCCTGATGAAGCTAATTTGTTTAGCGAAATATTGCGTATTTCTATTTAAAATCTAATAGAACTTTTTAATGTATTAATTAGCGTGTTTAAGTTATATTCTTAGACATTTATATATATATAATGTCTAAAAATAGCAACAATCAACATTCAATCTATTTAAGCGTGGATCAGTTTGTAAACATAAACTGATACAGTTACTGAATTAAAATTATATAAATGTCTAAGAATATAACTTAAACACGCTAAATAATACATTTAAAAGTTCTATTAGATTTTAAATAGAAATACGCAATATTTCGCTAAAACATATTAAACAATTTGTTTAGCGAAATATTGCGTATTTATATTTAAAATCTAATAGAACGTTTTAATGTATTAAGGTAACACAATACAAAGATTTTATACCTCCAATTCCCCAGTTTTAAAATGCTGTAACTTTCTTTATAATGCTTAAAAATTTATAAAAGTGGTATCTATGGATAGCTAACAGATTACTCTGTCAAATTAATGCAATGTTAGTATTATACAACAATTATGTAATCAATTATTATACTATAACTGTGTCTACAAAATTTTACAACAAATTTCTACATTCAATTGGAATTAGCTTCTACATGGATCCCGCGAGAGGATTGATGTTATTATATGTTGTTCCTTGATCCATTATCTACAAAATTGTGTCTCAGATTTTGAATAGAATGTATAGATAAAATTTTACACCTAATCATACATTAGCTACTTTTATGTGGTAAGGATGTTTAAACTAATTACAAATTTATGAGAGAAAGGAATAAGATAGTGTTAATTTGAGACAACCTTTTGAGGCTCCTGTGTTGATTAAGATAACATTTCTTGTGTAGCTATGGAGATGAAAGAGCTAAATTCATTCAAGTGAACTGACCAAGATTTTGCCATTAATTGCATAATAATTGATTAAATAATGATTGCATAACAAAAATATTGCATTCATTTAAAAGATTATTCTTTTATCTATCCATATATACCTCTTTTATTCATTTATATGCAGTATTATGAAGGTTACAGCATTTTAAAGGTTGGGGATTGGAAGTAAAAAAATCTTTGTATTGTGCTACCTTAATTAGTGTGTTTAAGTTAATTAAGACCAGTCTAAGTTGACACAGTAAGTAAACTCTTCCATCAATAAGCTTTTTAAACAACATGTTTCATACAGTACTTGCAACCTTAGGCGTTACTGTTTGACGTGAACTTGACTGATCGGTGAATGATCGGTGACGGATGTTTGACTGATCGATGAGTGATCGGTGATGGGTGACCCATAGGATCCGTCAGATAAGTCAAATAACCTATGTGAGAGTTACCGTGACAACGTTCATCGATCGATCGATCAGTAAATCAAATTTATGCACGGATCGGACGGATACGTATATATTTCAAATTCGTATGTAAACCGAACTCAACAGTGTTTACAATCCATGAACGTGGACCTCAACGAAGACACCATAATTTACACGTTAATTTGTAATAAAATTGGTTGCAATAAAAAAGTAAAAATAGTATAACAGTATAAGATGTTTAATTAAAGCCTTAAATTGTTTGTGTTGATTAATAGTTTTGTATAAAATATTGTAAACATCAGAGACATATATAATACATAATTGTATTATATGTCTTAGTTAACATGAACTTCTTCCTACGAATATGCCGGTAATTTTCCGCCATTGGAATTTTGAACTTTTTATAGTTTAGAAAAGGTCGTTTTTCATCAAATTAAAAGAATGTCAGAGGAATCATATTAAAATTTTGTTCGCATCGTTAAAAACTGCCAAAAATTAATCTCCTTTTTATTTAAAAATGACACTATTTTATTTGAAATTAGTTATTTCAAACAACTCGAGATAAGTCTTTAAATTAGAATTGAGATATAATAAGAATTAAAATACGTAAATTTATATTTTGAGGAATAAGAATGTCCTTATTGCTTTATTTTGATACAAATTGTTAACCGCCGTATGATTTCAGTACTTTTTATTCATCAGGATTGGCTGTTCTTCATAAATTATATTTACTTAAAGGAAAAAGATATTAAATGTTTGAAGGTGTTGCGTAAAATGCAAATATTTCTTCTCATATTTGAAAATATTGTAACTTCAATTGAATCAGTTGTTATAAATTCCTTTTTATGACTAATTTTGTATGAAATTTGAATATTTGAAGAATAAGTATCTGTTTACTTTTGATTTTGTTGAACCAAAATGCAATCATTTCTTCATTTGAATAGAAATTATTGACCACAATTTGTTTTTTTTTACTGTATATAGTTTAAAACTGGTAGTTTTTTTCATAAAATTTAAAGAATGTCAGAGAAATCATACTAAAATTTTATTCGCATTATATAAAATACCCAAATTCATTCTTCTTTTTATTAAAAATGATACCATTTTATTTGAAATCAGTTATTTCTAACATCTCAAGACAAGTCTTTTAATTGGAATAGGATATAATAAGATTTAAAATACTTTAACTTTTATTTTTGTGGAATAGGAATGCAAATATTACTTTAATCTGATACAAATTACTAACCGCCAAATGATTTCAGTACTTTTTGTACATCAGGATTAACTGTTCTTCATAATATATGCTTACTTGAAGGAAAAAGATACTAAATTTTCGTACGCGTTGCCTGAAATACAAATATTTCTTCATTTTACTGAAATTATTGACCGCAATTGGATTTTTGTACTTTTTATAGTTTAGAGTAGGTTGTTTTTCATAGATTGACAGGAATGGTAGAAAAATCATAATAAAATTTTGTTCGCAATTGTTCAAAATTACCAAAACTATTCTTGATTTCATTTAAAATGATACTTTTTTTATTTGAAATCAGTTATTTTTAAATCTCAAGACAAGTCTTTTAATTAGAATTGAGATATAATAAGAATTAAAATACTTGAATTTTTATTTTTTTGGAATAAGAATGCAAGTATTGCTTTATTTTGATAAAAATTATTAACCGCCATATGATTTCAGTACCTTTTGTTCATCAGGATTGTTTGTTCTTCATAAATTATGTTTACTTAAAGGAAAAAGATATTAAATTTTTGAAGGCGTTGCGTAAAATGCAAATATTTCTCCTAATATTTGAAAATAGACCGTGCATATTTTCACCAAATATTTTTCATTTTAAGCTGAAAAAATAGATTTGGAAAATACTCTACAAATTTTAAAGTTTATTTGTTTGATGAATGTAACACAAATCTGTTGAAGTCACTTCTGTATACTAACATTCCCAAGAAAATTTTAAAATTGTTTGTACGCACATTGAACGACAAATTTATGTGACGTATAAAATGTTCTGACGTCAGACACTCAAATCAATAAATGTGTTCGTAGATAGTAGATGTTTTTGTGTTCTCTTAAATTGTTCCTTTTAAAATTGTTAAACGATGATGACTGATGTACCCATATTTTGACTATTTTATTTATTGTGTCTGTTTATTTAACGCATCAATGTAAAATTATCGGAAATTGATGAGACTGTCATTAAAGTGAGAGGGTTAGCGCTATAGAACCAGGTTTAATCCACCATTTTCTACATTTGAAAATGCCGGTACCAAGTCAGGAATATGACAGTTCTTGTCCATTCGTTTTTGATGCGTTTTATTATTTGATTTTGCCATGTGATTATGGACTTTCCCACTAAGTTCAGTATTTTTGTGATTTTACTTTTTTCTGAAAAATCATTTTCATTATGAGATTTGAAATTTGTAATTTTCATGAGATTACATTATTTAATTTCACGAGGATAATATAAAAAGTAATGATAAGTGTGTCTTTAAAAGATTTCATCTTATCAACAGTTTTAATAGATTAAAACAATTGAATTTGATTGTTTTAGAAAAAAAAATTTCAATATCCTTCTTAAGAACAAAATATTGAACTTGCAGCATTTTTCAATTTGCCTTAAAATATTGAAATATGAAAAATGCTAAAACGTGGAGCATTTTTCAATTTGCCTTAAAAAATTGAAAAATGAAAAATGCTCCAACATCGAGCATTTTTCAATTTGCCTTTAAATATTGAAAAATGAAAAATGTCCGGTATTGGTTGATATTTCATCTTAGAATATGTTCTCAAAAATGAAAATGATTTTGTGTGGAGCATTTTTCAATTTTTTAAATCATAGATATTGAAAAATAGATAATCAAATTATTTTTTCATTCATTGTTTACACTTTAGAAGTTTTGTTTTTTGCTTTAAATATAATACACATGATTCATCTGTATGTGTGAACCCTTATATACACATTTATTACCTTACCCCAAAAAGATAGGAGAACAACAACGCACAGGGGCGTATCCAGCCATTTTAAAAAGGCTGTTCCTAACACAGGATAAAGGGGGGTCCAACTATATGTCTTCATTCAAATGCATTGATCGGTCAAAAAGGGGGGTTTCTACCCCGGACCCCCTCCCCCACCTGAATCCGCCACCGACGCAACAGCAAAATTGTGTGATGAGGCGCAGGATTATTATGCAATTGTTATTTCCCTTGTTTAAAACCATGAATTTTATTATTTCCCTATTTTGTTATTTACATTCAGGTTAACTAAATATTCTCTATATACATGTTTGTCTCTTTAATTAAGTAGCACACAATACATTTCCTGTTTACGACGCACACTCTATATTAACCTTAATCAGGAAAACTAACAAAAAAACATTAGCATTCAAAAGCTCTCTGTATTATGCTTTTCTATCATGTCGTCAAAGAGTCGTACGTTGCACTTTTAAGTCAATTCGAGATGACAAGTCGAAGCCGAACATTTGTTTTAACAATATATCACTTTTAAAAAGTACAATTATGTATGAACATAAAAAAAAAATGTCAAACACATTTCTAAACACCATTGATGTATTTAAACATTTTTTTGGAAACTCTGGTTTAAGGAATGAAATGAGTGTAACGTATCAAAATATTTTTCTGTTTCATGACCATAAAACCGCATAGCAAACTACTTGAATTGTCAGACGCCACTTCCGGTTATCTCAACGATACCTTTGGCCTGAGTGGTTTAATTCTAGATCATTCTGTCCGTGTTTAGAAAACGTGACGAAGGTCATGTTCTCAATTTTTACTTTTGCTTTTTTTTGGTATTTTCTATTACTTCTTAAATTCAAATATAGAAATAACTGGCGCAAAATGTTAATTTCATAGTGATAAAGAAATGCTATTTTTGGTCTGAATCGAAGTTAATGCACTGAAATGTTTAATTTTTAGGTAGATTGATTAATATTGATTGATTCATAAAGACAAACAAAGAAGCTATAGTTTCTGAATGCTTATTCAACTCAATTTTTCCACAGAATATTTGTTCATTCACACAGATCATGTGTTGTTACAATGAAAATCTGGTAACAATGCGTGATTAGTCATAGTATGATAACAAAATTAGATAATACAGTTTAAGGTAAGCTTACGTGTTTTCCACTTGTCTGTTTGTTTTCGTTCTAAATTGAATAAAGTCTAAGTAAGTAAAGAAATACATGCACCTTATTTAAGAACATGCAGCCTTAAAAAGAATAACTGTTACTATTATTAATGTTTATGAAGACTTTTGCAATATGCCCTCATTAATAAATACTGATGCTTTTATTCAAACGTGTTACGCAACAAAATATGCAAAATGAACTGATTTCTACAAAAATACTAGGGATGTCAAAAGATCTGAAATTTAATACTCGGATACTCGGTCAAGATACTCGAGTACTCGCGAGTACTCGGATGAATCTTAAACGTCTATTGAAAAGTTTAGATTTTAGGTGGGGTGCAGTATTTTTGTTACAACTTTTCATAAAACATAAGACAAATGTACTACAAACATAGCTTGCTCCTCTGTTTTTTTTTGTATCAATTAAACAATGAATTACCGACCGCCGTTTCTACAAATAACATATCATAATGATAATACCAATTATTGTTTGTGTACGTGTTCATGAACCAAATTCCAATAAAATCAAAAATATTTGAATATAAAGTCCGACTAAGTCAGTAGACAATATATGTATCACCTGTTCCTGAGGAGTTGGTATTTGTTATGATACGACTTGTCCATTAATTTGTCAACAAGAATATTGGACTTCAAATTACTTGTGCTTTTTCGTGTTGAACAGTCTTATTTGTTCTGTGTTGTTTGTTTTTTTTTCACCATCGTTTGTCTGGTTTTCTTTTTTTTTTAGCCATGACGTTGTCAGTTTATTTTCGACTTTTCGGTTTGAATGTCGCTCTCGTACTTTCGCCTATTTTTCAATTGCAAATTAAACAATTACAGTTAAATTTCAAAAACTGAGTAATTAAATTAATTAAAAAGTACATCTCATACCACTCAAGTTTACATAGAAGTCTCGATAAACAAACAAAGGTAAGTTTTACGGCTTGTGATATGTTAATTATTAATCCATGAAAGTGTTGATCCCTGTACAAACACCGTTAAAATGTCTCTCATCAGATGTGTAGGGTTCACCGCAGGTCACTTTGATTTTGTTATTGTTTAGAAATATGATCTGGTCAACAATTTCAGACGAAAGACTGTTTGACTTTCAATTTTTTGTAACAAGTAGTGCACATTAAAAATTTCTTTTGGAAGGAAAGAACGTTGCTGGTACTACTAAACATCAGGATAAACATATTTATGTTCTTAATTGATTCTATTTAGTATTACGATGGTGATATTTTAACGGAAGTAAAGTGAGTGGAAATGTGAAGAGAAAATATCTCAAGATGTATAACAGGCAAACGAGTATCCGAGTACTTAAACTGTACTCGAGTACTCGGTCTTCCGATCGAGTACCCGAGTACTCGAGTACTCGTTGCCATCCCTAAAAAATACAGAAAAAATTGAAGTTTCTTTAAAAAGATTAATCCAGAAACGTGCCTTGTACCCGTAAACAACTACTTTTGTGTTTTGTTAATATATTTTCATTAGCATTAGGTCGATATCACCGATTTTGAATCTAAAGTCTTGGAAGGAATCATCTTCTCAAAGTGCTCCGATATAAAAAATGTGTTATAAAATATTTGTTGTGTTGATGTGTTCTTCGTTGACTCTTTAAAGATTATTTAGTATCAATTATCATGACAAAATCATTACACTGTTAGTTCAAGATGCACATTCAGTCATGTTTGAGGTTAAAGAGTCTATATGTACAAATTTGAAACATATATATTTCTTCTTGTTTGTAATAACTTAAGATTGAATATGACACTTTAATATATGTTAACATTAGTTCAATGTAACCCGTCGAATGTCATAATTGAAGCAAATCATTTTATTTTTTTCAGAGCATATGAGTACAGGTCAGTTCTTTTTGTGGAAAGAAAAAGAGAAAGCTCAATGTTCTTGTGTCAATATGATAACGAAATAGTCTTGCATTACTTTATTCGAACGCAGATAAATTAATATGAACATACCAAAGTACGAACATACTCGAACACTGTTGATCAATGTTATCAATGACAGTTACATTATAAATGTTTCTGCATCACGAAACCCTTATTGATAAAGTAAAACAATATACGATGTTTAGAAGAACTAAAATCAAGTACCCTTGAGAAATGTTACAGGTGTTGATAATCATATGAAAACAGCTTACCTCACGACCGACAGTTGTATGCTCTATTGTTTCATACACTCTCTTAGATAAAAAAAAAAAAAGTAAATATAATTGTTTGATGTAGTTAAATGATTTCTAATATTCATGACAGTAAATCACAATCGTCTGATCAAAATAATTTCTATTTTTGATAAAAAGAAAAGGATATCCTGCTGGTGACGCAACGTTAACAACGCATTTTTCGAATTAAAATTTCATTTTACAGGTACATGTATACAGTTATTAATGTAAACAACGTATTAGCTCATGGAATGTATTAACATTTTCGTGAAAAGTTTATCAAATCGAACGACAAAATTAGAAAACAAAACTATTCCGTTAAATTTGTCTTTAAAAATATAGTAATATACGTTTCTGGGTAACTGATAGATACTATGAAAATTAAATGTTTAGGATATTTTTACCGAAATTCTTTTTTTTAGCTTTGTTATAAATGGATTTAATTGGAAAGGGTTGTTAGTATTCTACATGAGAAGCACGCAGAAGTGTACCGATATAGTTTATCGAAGGTAGCAAAAATGTCCTTTTAAAAAGTGCAATGCGTCTCATGCCGGTCCAAACTTAATATTCAGAAAACAATATTTCTTTTACCAGTTGATATACTTTCATATAGTTACGTCGTAACTACAATCCCCTTCCCTTTCATGAATGTGACCTACCGAATTAGACTATTTACCGGATTTGATATCACATAAGCAACACGACGGGTGCCACATGTGGAGCAGGATCTGCTAACCCTTCCGGAGCACCTGAGATTAACCAGTTTTTTGGTGGGGTTCGTGTTGTTTATTCTTTAGTTTTCTTTGTTGTGTCATGTGTGTTGTTGTTTGTTTTTCTTTTTCATTTTTAGCCATTTCGTTGTCAGTTTGTTTTAGATTTATGAGTTTGACTGTCCCTTTGGTATCTTTCGTCCTCTTTTTCAACTAGTATTATCGAATTATCATTTAGATATGAACGGATATGCATGCACTTTTTTTAAGCTACATAAACATGTATACATAAGTACATTTCCAAGATAAATGGACCTTCAGGAGCATGATATTATGAAACGTATACGTATATATGTATGTCTGCAATGCTTTACAAATTATGAAAAAAAATGTTTGTTTATATATTTAATGTCATTCAAATGTCGCGAAGCAATCTGCCTCTTGTTTTGTAAATATTTTTTTTTCTCAGATACTGATTTGAAGATTGAACCATTTTACAGAAAGTTTTATTTGTTTGCTAAATTTGTCCGTATTTGCGTCATCAAATTAGTTTTTGAAAATGACCTTGCAAATGTCATCTCGATAAGATTTCCTTTACGATCTATTCCATACATTTGACTATTCAATTGCGATATTTCTCTGGCATTATGTATTCCTTCGCGATCATTTCCCCGATAAACTTAATGACACCAATGACTATACTTCATTTTATTAGTTCACTTTCACATGTTACATATATTAACAATTTAACCAAAAAGGTCATGATAATTGTTGACTTGATCAAAATATGGCCTTTTTTTATTATTGTCGACTGAATGAGTTTGTTAATACTTAATATTTATAATAAAAGTGATGCTTTTTAAGAATGCAACCTGTAATCTTTTTTTTATAATTAAAAAAACGTGTACACATCAAAATGTGCAGGTTTGAAAGGTGATCACATGATTCAAAAACTATTATTACGAGGAACACGACAAAAAAAAAAACGCTTTGAATATTTGCTTAATTTGTATATAATATCAATGTATACCTATGAAATTCAATATTACAAGTATGCACATAGTTATGGTTACCTTTGAATTATCTTGAACGTCTACCTCCTCTGTCTGAATTGCTATTTCCACAGCGTCGTGTGTGTCTTCTGTTTGTGTGTAGGATTGTAAGACATCGACTCCTTCTGTTTGACTAGCTATTGGTTGCTAGAACATACATATTGTTTTATATCAATGATTGCGATATAGTTTCCCGGTCACGTTAAAATTACATATGTATGACATTTGTTATTTCTTTATGTGTTCTAAATAACATGGCTATATGACGTTGAAAAAAAATACAATCAGACATAGACTAAAAAAGCTGACAGTGACACGAGTGTTATGGCATTCTTTTTTAGCCTTTCTCATTCCATCTGTATATTGTTTTTTTGTAATAAATAATCTGCATTTACATATTATAGCATATACATTTATTATTTCGTATGTCAAAAGTTTTATCGGCATTTCTACTAAAACCTATGAAAATGTTACCGATCCGTTTTACATACCAATCAGTGACTTTAGAAACATGTACTGACCTAGACAATGAAACCCCGTAGTACTGTTCATATTGATTAATACGTCCTATTTGAATAATAATGTGTTAGGACTTATTTTTATTATGAGTATTCAACGACTACTCTTGCGATGTTTGTTTTATAATAATATATGATATCATCAATAAGCGTTTGTAATTGTTTCATGTTTTTTGATAAAATGTATGTGTAATCTTTTAAACGGTAATCATCAAAAATACTTCTTAAGAAATGCATGACGAGACAGCACTATCACGGCCAAATCGGAGTTGATATCAGTGTTCCAGGATGGACAGCAAATCCTGTTTATTATTGATTAAAATAACTCACCATAAAACTGAAGTACTAAAAGAGACAAACGCAGTATTCAAAATACAAACTACATAGCACACAACAAATTAAGCAACAAGAAATCCACCAAACGTGTAATAAATGCGTTAGATAAGGTAAATTGTTAAATTGGACGACATGATGAACCAATCAATGTTTTAAGATAGTAAATAGGGAATTTGCTAACGCATATCAAAATGCGATTCCTTCTTCGCACTGTTGGCACTGATAATATTTATATTCATCCTTTTACTGTTAAAAAAAATTAAAGATTATGTTTTTACACTGACGATGCATGAACACAAATCATAGTAACAATCAACATTCGTGGACTCAACCTTTTGTAAAAAGCTTGATCTATGAGGGTTTTTTTTATTTTGTATTTGGTTTTTTTTGTGTGTCCTTTTTCATATGTTGCATTTATCGTTTACCCTATTTCCGTTCAAAAAGTCTAGCTGCGGAACCGTAGCTCTTAGGTCCTTATGTTATTTTTTGACTATTTGCGGACCATAGAGCTACGGATTTTTCCTATTTCAAAACGTTCGGAATTGCGACCCAGGTTCAGGTCGCACTTATTTCTAAAAAAAATATGGTTTATAATCCATGCAAAACTTGTCAATATATATAGTTCGTTTCGTTAGATATTTTTCTAGGATATGACGTACCTATTTATGTTTGAATATTCATTTCCTTAACACTATTATCTAATTATATCCATTTGTATACATTCTCCGCCTATTTTATTCGGCCATATTGAATCTCGTAGTGACGTCACGAGAATCAAGAAAAGATAACTCAAATATCCTCGATCTCCTATGTTGGAGGTGAGGAACGCCTTTGAAAAACAAGAACAGATAACTCTTTTAGAAAAACACGTGTTGGTTTGTTTACTTATTTCTAACCGTCAATCGAGTGTTTTCAAGACTTTACAACATTAATTCTTTCGAAATATTTAAATAGCTTGAAAGAATTATTATTTCCATTAGTATTTAACCTTAATTAAACGTACTTTCATTCAAAAAGTAATGAAAATAAAATAAAAGACAACGTTAACAGACCAACACGTGTTTTCCTATAAGAGTTATCTTTTCTTGATTCTCGTGACGTCACTACGAGATTCAATATGGCCGAACAAAATAGGCGGAGAATGTATACAAATGGATATAATTAGATAATAGTGTTAAGGAAATGAATATTCAAACATAAATAGGTACGTCATATCCTAGAAAAATATCCAACGAAACGAACTATATATATTGACAAGTTTTGCATGGATTATAAACCATATTTTTTTGAGAAATAAGTGCGACCTGAACCTGGGTCGCAATTCCGAACGTTTTGAAATAGGAAAAATCCGTAGCTCTATGGTCCGCAAATAGTCAAAAAATAACATAAGGACCTAAGAGCTACGGTTCCGCAGCTACAAAAAGTCATGACCCGCAAAATTGGCTATAATACCATCCATTCAAATTTTTGAATCTGTTGTGTTTAGAAAAAAAAGAATAGTAATAATACCGATTGGTCCCTTTTTTCCTCTATATGATTTTCATCTACGATTTTGTTCTTTTTACCAGTTGGTATACTAGTATCTTCTTCTGTTTGAGTTTCAGCGTCTCGATGCTATAAAACACACAATGTTAAATAAACCTAAGAAAAAGACGGTTGACAACATCAAGACTGTCCACACATCACCGATAGTTCGTTTTGACAAAAAAATGATGGAAAACCAATACTTACGAAGTTTTAACATACCTGTTAGATCAAAGTTGGACAGAACCTACAAATCAACTTAGAAAATACTCATTATTTAGTTAATTTACAATTGAATTTTCACGTCAATACGTCAAGTTGCACTCTCTTTCGTTTTCCACGGAATTTTATCTCTGACAAGGAATATGTGGTGTGATTACTAATGAGACAACGCTTTACAAAGAGACCAAATGTCACAAAAATTAACAAATATAGGTCACCTTATGGCATTCAAAAATCAGCAAAATCTCCTCATCTCCGTATTGCTAATACTAAACTGTCGATAAAAAAGTCAGTAGTTCAGTTTGTAAAAAAAACCTATTTGACCTCATCATCGAAAACTTACACGACTGATTTAATTTGTACTTCGTGATAAAAAGTATAAACAGTTCTCATCTGAGAAAAGTATATTAGTAATGCAGTATGTTGGTTGATTTTTTCCTGGTAGATAAACGTTAAGGGGCAAATATTTCTTTCGTGTTCAGAACGATTATATTTTTTCGGACGTCCAAGATATCATTTATAATTGGTAAAGATAAATCTATCGAAATTGGCGAGATGGTTTATAATGATACAACACCTTATATAGCCGGACACTGTACAATTGTTGTTTAAACAATATGTCAAAAATGTAATTGAATTCAAACAAGGTGATTTGCGATCAAAAAAGTAAAATCACAAAAATACTGAACTCCGAGGAAAATGCATTCGGACAGTTCCTAATCACATGGCAAAATCAAATGACAAAACCCATCAAAATAATGGACAACAACTGTTATTGTATCAAGTTAAATTTAGGAAGACATTGTCATTTTATAGTCTGTTATTTTCTGTATATAAAACAATGAAATTGAAAAAAAAAAATTATTAATGTAAAAAATATCTGACATAGTGTACCGAGTATAGTAATTTGCATTACTTGGAAAAAGAACGATGTAATTATTGTTTACATTATAAAAGCTCATTTCTAATATAAAAAATCTAAGGTCTGATCAGAAGCAGACATGTCTATATGTCTACAGTAGTCCTTAAAAAAAAGATCAACAATGACGTTAACCCTCTTATATGCTTAACGTCTCTGCGTGCAGGAACGCCTCCTTGTGCGGGAATTTCGTTTCAATTAGGACCCATTGGTAGGCTTTGGCTGTTATCTACTGTAGAATCGGGTTGTTGACTTTTTGACACATTCCCCGTTTACATTCTCAAATCTATCAAATTAGTTTTTACATTCGATTACATAATTATTTCGTAGCAATGTTTGTGTACGCTACCATCACATTTTTCATTTACAAGCAGTGTATGGTCGTCAGGGAATGATAAACTAGCTTACTCATCATATTATTTAGAAGCTCTCTCTCTCTCTCTCTCTCTCTCTCTCTCTCTCTCTCTCTCTCTATTCTATATTTTGACAAAGTAAGTATAATATAAAGGTAAATGGTTTGAGATATCGGCTTCTTCAATAGACTAGTTGTAATTTGTCGGTGAGTAATGCTATTTGATGCCATATCCTTCACACTACAGTTAATTGCTTAAATCTTATAAAGAAGTTCAAATCTTTACCTTGAGTTTTCTCTTCTTTTCCTTTTAAATAGAATAATGATATTTACATCACAAAAGTAGTTCGTTTTAAAATTCTCATTATTCTTTCATATTTGTTATTTCACTGAAAGGATTTTCTATTGATAAGCCAAAAAGGTACATTATATTTATGACTGTTAAGAACACAACATTCATGTAACGCAATAATAATACAATTATTTTTTATTACTTCTTAAAGGAGAATAAACCCTTTTATTACCTGGCAGATTGCGCGTAAAAAAAATCTGATTTTTAGTATGCTGCTTGTATGCAAACCTCGTTTGGTAATATCAACGTAAATCTTTAATATCGATTATACCGTTGGCTTTCCCGTTTGAATTGTTTTACTCCAGTAATTTCTAGGGCCCTTTATAGCTTGTTGCTCGGTGTGAGTCAGGGCTCCGTGTTGTGTACTTTGACCTAAAATGGTTGTACTTGTAAAATTTGGACTTGGACGGAGAGTAGTCTTATTGGCACTCATATCACAACATCTTTTATCTATTGAAGCAAAAATAACACTTTTCAGTTTGCCTGTGAAATTAAACTTGAATGTTGACGACATGTTGCTTATTGTTGTGTTAAAAATACCATGGCGACCGTCTCATGATTTGACTCAATGTTCAATGCTTAAAATTCGTTTTAATGTCTAAATGGTCTAGAATATGTTTGATAAGTTTAATGACAACAATTATGATAACAATTATAACGATAAGAGTGGACTGACATTGATGACATGATTTGATATATAAATGAAATAATTAAAAATGTATGCGAATAGAATACAAAATATATAACACATTTTACTAAACCAGTGTAACAGGACCACATATACATTGTAAGTGACGTGTTGGTCTAACAATGCATATCATTCAATAAAATTATTTATTTGAAATAATGACTTATACAATTAAGCTTCGGCTTTACAAACATTTTCATGAGACTTCTGAGTGTCATAAATGTTTTAAAATTGAAATTCATTAACCATGATATGAGAAGAGAAAATATTTACAAACAAATATGTTATGGTAAAAGTTGCTGCTCATTTATGGGCGAAGAGTGGAGAGGATGGAAGGACAAGGAAGGACAGAACTTGATTAACTTTATTGAATTCATTCATTATATAATTCTTCTCCTATAATTTGTTTTTCAATTATATACTAGCTATTAACATCCACAATGTCTTTATTATTGAACAGAAATGCGTTTTTATTTTTATCGAAATAAAGACTTGCAAAGCCAAATATTTGAAAACTAAATATGTATAAGACTCGAATTAAGAAGAAGTCCAAACGTCAAAATCATTGGTAACCATTAATGTGTGATGATGTATATCTAAAGTGTGTATCTAAGCTTATATAATTGTCAATTATTTCAATCTCCTTTTAAG
The DNA here is from genome assembly GCA_019925275.1 of Mytilus edulis. Classification (NCBI taxonomy): domain Eukaryota; kingdom Metazoa; phylum Mollusca; class Bivalvia; order Mytilida; family Mytilidae; genus Mytilus; species Mytilus edulis. Next base: position 61,808,837 of record CM034351.1, on the reverse strand, counting down.
TTGTATGTATAAGAAACTTACCGGATACACTTTGCTTGCATACTCTGAATTGTTTGGAAAATATTTCGCATATCGTAAGGAACTGGTAGGCTAAAAAAGAATTAGATATCTTATTATGAAAAACTTCTTTGAAAGGGTCATCTGATTCTGTAAACAGGGATTTTTTTTGCAGTAGTTTTAATGTCGCTATTTTCGCGGAAAGAATTGAAACGCAAAAATATCAAGGAAACTTTGTTTCATTACATTTACTTTTACAATTAGTGACTTGGATTGAGAGTTGTCTCATAGGCACTCATACCACATCTTTTTATATCTAGGTATATGAATAGAATATCTGTAAGACAACTGTATAACCCTTATTTTATAGACGACACATGTATGGAAGAAATCATAAATGTATTTCTTAATGAAAAGCAATATAAGAAGTCATTAACTCAAATCAGTAATCCCATAAACACGGAGGACATATCAAGCAAGCGAATAATACGGATATTGTTATGTAAACAACACTCATTACAAATATGTTAATGACACCTGTCAATTAGTAATAAAAGTATCACCTCAATGAATTTAATACACATATTCAGCAGATCAAAAGATCTATTAAATAGCGTGACACCTGATAGCATTTAATTTTCATTCAATTCTAATTAGACCTATTTTATCTGTTATTGTGTATGTGTTTTTACAAGCAAACATGGCAAACTTTTAATCCACTTTCACATTTATGAACCGAAAACAAGAATTCTGATTGATTTTATCACTTGATTTAAGATTATGTAAAGCTGTTCACTTTCCAAATTATTTATGAAAATATTTATATAGGTCACTAGGAAATCGTCAATTCAAAACGGCGCGAATTTGGATTGTGCAAGTTAATCGCGAAATAAAGAAGGCGCGAAAATTCATTGGTTTACAGATAGGTTTGAAACAAATTACACATGGTGGCAGATGTTCATCATGGAGCTGTTCATATATCACTTTTCCATACCATGTTTTGTCAACCACTTATCAGTATTTGTTTCAAACGTGTTTTTATCACACTCCTTAGTATAGACGAATTATGACAATGTGTTTTACTCTATCTACAATATACCTTAAGATTAAGCACATTCGCTAGTCCTGGTTTGAATGCCATTATGCAAGTCTCTGTTTATAGGGTCTCATTTAACATACAGTCACCAATACTGTTGCATTTTGCATATGACTTTTCCTGAAATATGACAGTTTGCACAGTTATTTTATTATATTTGAATGACAATTTAGATTGATAGACAAAACAGGTATTTACCCTTTTTGAAAAAGATGGCCGAATCCTTAAATTTGATTGACAAAAAACAAAACCGTTTTTCAATCTATTTGTTATCTATTTCAAATAATTTTAATACCAGTCAAATAGACTGTGGTCATTTAGGTTATTTAAAGATATTCTTAAGCTACCTCAAACTAATTAACCACTCCCAAATTGTTAAAAATCAAACTGATGATCAGTCCTTTTAAACTTTTGCTAAGTAAATCGCTCAAGCAGAACAGTATACTTGTTTATCTATCGTAGTCCATTAAAAACGTTATAGAATTTAGTCAGATAAGTACCACCAACTAATATTCACAATTAAAAGGAAATAATGGCAAATAAGTGTTAACTGAGTAGATGATAAGTTACTGATACCATATTCTCAAAATGCAGCAAATCAGTGTCTATTTTAATTGGAAAGTAAAAAGCATTACGTTTGTTGTGGATTCTTATTAAAAGTCGTTCATTCAGAAAAGATCAAAATAAGAACTAGATTTTTTTTATATATAGATTAGTCCGTTGGTTTTCCAATTTAGATAATTTTTTGTCACTAGTAATTGTGGGGCCCTTGATAGCTTGTTGTTCGATGTGAGCCAAGGCTCCGTGTTGAAGGCCGTACCTTGACCTATATATAATGGATTACTTTTATAAGTTGTTTTTGGATGGATAGTTGTCTCATTGGCACTCATACCACATCTTCCTTTATCTATAGACTTACACTTTCGTAAGTACATGTACCTGCAATGTCATTTGGCTGCATACGTGTAAGCATTCAGGTTCCTGTGCAATATAAGTGACGACAGAACATCATAAATAAATATTTAAGAGAAATGGACAGACTTTGCAGTATATGTTTTCTGTATATTTTCAGAAGGTTCTTGAAATGAACAAAACTGAGATTACTTCAATACGAATTGCTAAACCTTTTTGCAGCTTATCATAAAATAAAAATCAAAATGAGTTCGTCAGTGGTCTAATGTTTAAGTTCACTAAGTTTATAATTAATGCAATACATAGTATTACAATTTGATAATCCTTTAATAAACTCAATAGTCTTACCTTGCACACTCCTGGCAGAAATTTCAACAATTTGCAAATACTTTCGATTTATATTGAGAATATCCCTGAACATGCCAGAACAAAAATTATTACATTTAAATGGAATTCTCCAAAACTAGATATATGGTCTAATGTTTAAGTTCACTAAGTATATAATTAATGCAATACATAATATTACAATTTGATAATCCTTTAATAAACTCAATAGTCTTACCTTGCACACTCCTGGCAGAAATTTCAACGATTTGCAAATACTTTCGATTTATATTGAGAATATCCCTGAACATGCCAGAACAAAAATTATTACATTTAAATGGAATTCTCCAAAACTAGATATATCAATCAATATAGTATTGAAAATTTAAAAGATAATTTTACACAATTTTGTTTGTTTTATTATGTGTATGCAGCTATTACATTCAACGACATTTAAAAAGAATATCAATAAGACCTTTTTTAGTATTCTATCGTTAGAAGTCAAATATTTGTATTTTGTGAAAAGAAATGTTATCTTTTGGAAATCGTTATTAGATGTTCTAAAAAAAATACCAAATGCGTAAATGATAAGAGTACACTGAAAAATGAAAAACCAAATATTGTGTTTGCTGTGTTTAATAGACATAATTAAGTACATGTGTATCTTATTAACGATTAATGTAACTCTATTAGTTTTTTTTACAGTTTGTTTTTATATATTCAACTACTTATAAAAAACAAACTGTTTTATACAATAAAAATTTGTCTTTAAATCTGTATGATCTATTTAAGTTTAACGTAAGTTCAACATTCGAATTTGATATGGAGTAAATATAAGGCGAAAACATGGACTGACTTCAACATCACAAAGGAAAAGTAAACAAACCTTTTATCATCGGTACAAGAACATCATTTGTAAATATAAGACAACATGTAGTCATCTTTTACGTTAAGATATTTTACATCCAATCTATTATAGTTATATTCCTAAGAAAGAACATACATATCGGCATTCACCTCAAAGGTTAAAAATATCTTTAAAAAGACTAATTAAGAAGGGACACATTTAGGGTACTGTTGTCAGGTAATTAAATATGCCATACATTTGCTTTAATATTGATTCAATTATCGTTTATTTACTTCTCACTTATCATCAGAAAAAAAACCACAATTATTTTAAAACCATATACTAGCATGATAAGGGTTATGTTCTTTTCATATATTTCATCATGGTACGATACTAAACCCCTAACGGGAGGGATTTTGTTTGATGTTTATATGATGAAGACAAAACCTCTCATTCAGTTTAATGGAGCTGTCATGTAAGGAACTGCTAGTGTTTCTTTGTTAGTTTATGTATCATTATAAGATCTGATACTTAAAAAATGACACACTCCTATGAAAGAAACAGAAAAACACACACTGATAATTTGAAATTAAAAACACTAAAAATTCATAAAAATTAACAAGGAGTACACAAAACGATAAACACACACAGGGAGTTGGAAATTACGCACCAATTTGAAAATTTTTCACTTAGATTTAAAAAACACACACTGATATGAAATCGACTGAAAACACACACTGATACTTTGAAAATACACACTTACAGTTGTACCCGTATTTTATGCGATCATATCTCATTATCAAACCTAATTTGAATCGAATGTAAGCTTAAAACAACTAAGATACTTTTTCGTAAGACTTATAACATGGCGCAAACTATTTTATGTAAAACACATTAGAAATACAACGTATAGAAAAACATCGTCATTAAAGACCAATAATACAAGAAAAATCCTCACTCACTTTTTTTACAAAATATAACAAATTGGTGAATATCTTTTTAAAATTAATCATATGAAATCATTTGAACATTTAAAAAAAATAACTTTGGGAAACGAGGGTTACAGCTAATTGAAAGACTTTTATAAAAGGACCGTTGCTTAAATAATATAAAGCAAAAATTCCTAATATACTGTTAGTATATTCTGAATAATATCAAACCCTTAAAAAAAGTTCAGTTAGCCAATCACGTAAATATTTGAAATATATTACAAATAGAGATCGAAGGAATTGGATTTCATTATAAAGACGAGAGTTCGGGAGACAAATATTCTGTTGCAGTGACTTGACTATTAGTCTTGCACTCCAACTACTGCTCCCCATGTAAACATCCGACAAACATATTGTAATTTCACATATATTAAACTGAATATGAAATATTTTAATGCACATAATGTCTGATTGTTATGAATATATAATACCTTTCGAAAGGAAAATAAATTATAAGCTTAAATTGGAATTTGTAAAGCAGTTCAAAATTGCAACAGTTCACATTTAGCATGTCTACATGGCCTGAATCCTCTGTCTTGAATGTTGATATCGAATCGATATCGACAGGCATTCCATATCCCTAAACCTCTGTCTTTGTTATCGATATCGACGATATCGAATCGATATTGACAACATCCCATAACTTGAACAACAGCCAGAAACCTCTGTCTATGTTGTCGATATCGACGATATCGACAATATCGACAATATCGAATCGATATCGACAATCATTCCATAGCTTAAACAACGGTCTAAAACATCTGTATTGATTGTCTCTTATTGTAAATATAACACTATGTGATATATACAATGAAGATAAACGGGTTAAAAACGCTAAACGAGTTAAGTTAATTTGAAATATTTCAAAATAAATTGACAATTTGACCCAATCGACATTTTGTCTATGATGTTGTTTTATGTAAATTTCTATGCTGATTGTTAAGTAATAAACTACATTGCTAAGATATTTTCCTCCGGTTAAAGTTTATCCGTAGATATTCTCTTTTAAATCTAGTTTACATACGATTTTCGTCTATGTAAGCAATACATTTAAGAGATCATGTAAAATATGTTACTTGACATTCATCCAAACATAGATGTTAACGCAATAAGAGTTAATGGTATGGTCGCCCAAGTATTTCGGGGTCTGCGTTTTCATTTCTTTTAAGTTTCAATGACAAATGGTGTTGTTTATCCTTGTATGTCTTATTTGTAACTGGGTTTGTCTTTTGTCCTCTGTTTGCTCTTATTCTTAGATAGTTCTGGGTTGTCAACATTTCTTATAAGATTATGTTTTTTTTTCCTTTAATGCATATCAATGTACCATATATCATCGGGGAAAGGTTTAAAATTTTCTATGTCGATATCGAATCGATATCGTATCGCTGTTGTCGATATCGACGATATCGACGTCCTTTTTGTTCATAAACAAATTTAATTAAGAAATTTTCGATATCGATTCGATATCGTGTTGTTATTGTCGATATCGACAGTATGTATTTTCATGCTATCGTCATTCGTCGAGATCGATTCGATATCAAACCGAAATTGTCGATATCAACAGTATGTTTTTTCAAGGTGTATTCCTTTGTCGAAATCGATTCGATATCGTGTCGACATTTTCGATATCGTCGATATAAACATCTTGTTTGGTCTTGGACATGTATGGGAAAATGTGGAGAGCAACACGAAAAGTCAAGAAAATCATTCATCTCATGAATATTCATAAATAATTTTCACATTTATTTCCAGGTTAAGGGAGGATTAAGCGTCCACAAACATGTACAAAACTCACGGTGGGTATGGTTGTCCTGCGAGAGAACGTTCTGTGCTGGTGATTTGGTCCTGTCAGGTGCTGGTGGGTCCTGATTCTGTGCTGGTGGGTTTGTTTACATTGTATCAGAACGGCAATAAAACGACTGTTTTGTTGCTTAATTTTTCTCTGATGCGTCATAAGTACCATGCAAAGTATATTATAACAATATTATATTGCAAAAGTTGTGCAATTTCGTTAAACGGAATTGTCCTGACGCTGTGCTGGTGATAAGAAAAACGGTCCTGGTTCTGTGCTCCTATGTCCTGGTTCTGTGTCTTTATATTTTAGTTAAAAGTGGTATATATTCAAGATCATTGATGCTGTACTGTTATTGACTAATTAACTGTTGTCTGCTTTCTTGAAATTGACATTGTTGTGAATCTGTTTACTGTTATTATGAGAGTAAAAATACCCCTATTTTTAAATTTTTTTTTTAAAAATTAACTGTAATCTTACTTATTGGCCTGTTAATGGAACCCTTCTTGCCCCCTTTTAAGAGAAGAAAATATGTTTACAATTTTTGGGATTACGATCATTTTTGCAAGATCACCAAAATACGTTGCAATTTTTACAATACTTATATAAAGTAGATGATGTGTATGTTTGTTGTCAATGGACAAATTTCCATAAGAAACCAAAGGAAGTATATGTTAACAACCATACGTCATCGAGTAAAAAATCAAAAGGCTAATGTCTATCTTCCTTGCACATTTCAGAAAATTCAGATCAGATAACGAAACTGGGTCCAGCAACATTTATAAGCAATTTAAGATTTTGACCCCACAGTTTCCATTCACCACAAATATTCTCGTTACAACGAATCATTTTAAATACAAAAATACCAGTTGCAGCCTTTTGTTTATCTATTAATATATGTATACGGATAAAGTTATGAAAGGCAGCAGGGTCACCAGGGTGAGGAGTCCATGTCATCTGAAATAAATGCTAAGCATAGATCTAGAAAGCGACAGATAATCATGACATTAAAAAAACTCTCATCTTTTCGATTTTTTTCGAACAAATTGACACATAAAATGAATTATATAGTATTGTGTATAGTGTTAATTTTTAACTTGTGTTCAATTCATTGGTTACATCTTTTACTAGGATAACAATCCTGTCAAGTATGAGCTGGGTAATATATTTTAGAAAAGAAGATGGAAATGTAAAAGTTTCCGTGCGTCAGGTGCAACAGCATACGAGCAGCTAACATGCCTCGTCGGGGTGGAAGCTAAAAAGTCCACGAAAATTTGATTTAAAACCTTTATTCGTTCCAACAAAGTTATTGAGATTGTGTTGAGGATTTAACCATCTACGACAACAAGAATTATTTTTTTTAGAATTTACAGCTCTTCTATAAATATATGCAAAGCAAACTATTGATCAAATTGCGTGCTATGATTGTTTGGATGTTTGTAAACGACAGGTAAGTAGTCTGTTTACTATATACTAGAATTTGTTTGGACAATAAACATTAACTTCAATTCCTGTCAGTTTGTATTTGTCCAATCAAATCCCAGTATGTATTGAAACTCCACCTACCTATTGTTTGAAAACATCCAAGCAAACATAGCAAGCAAGTCAATCAAAGTTTGTTTGTGCATGCTTTTATAGAAGAGCTGTACTATATAATGCAAAGAAGCGTTTAAGTCTTTCGCCAAAAAATACTATCAATTTCTTTTTTGTCCTATGTAAACTTCTGTACCATTTCCTTCCATTCATGATCATTAAATTGAACTGTAAAATATTTCTTCGTACCTTCTTAATTCTTTTATAAGTCTTATGTAAATATAATTATGAAAATAACTGTTGTGAGCACAAGATTCACTGCACACTTTTAAAGTTCTGCTTCATCAAACATTAAAATGCATATGTGAACTTAAGTTTTGAGACTTTTTTAATCGACACGATTGGGATTTTTGTATATGAGAACATGGTTTATCTATTAGCTGAAAATACGGCTTTGAACTAGCTTTCAGTACCTGCGAGCATTCGTTGTTCAATAATGTGTGTCTTTGTGTTATTATTTTATGTGATAAATTGTTGTGTTGGTACACCACTGTAACAATGAAGGAGGAAATGAGGAGGGTTGGTTGGGTGGAAGTGGGGAGGGGTATGCGGAGCGCTAACAAGCATGTCTATGCGGCATGGGCTTTGATCATTGTTGAAGCATCAATGTAAGGGGCGTTTAATATCTTAATAAAACTATTCTTATTTCAGATACTATATATTGTTATCTTATATTGGACGAAAGATGTTGCCCTTTTATGTAATTATGTAATACAAGTTACGATCATTTGAAAACACATATTAAACAGCCAAATGGATGCACAAGAGCTATAATAGGAGTCATAGATCCTATTGACAACAATTAACTGCCCAATTTTATTGATTTTGTAACATTTGTTTCAAATATGACCAACTTCTTATCCAAAATCACCAGCACCGTATCAGGACCCACCAGCACAATGACAGGACCCACCAGCACAGTATCAGGACATGAATAAACTGAGAAAATGCTTAATTTTAATAAATTGCAATGTTTTTTCACAAAATAGTTTTGTCGTGTGGATTGCGGTATAAAAAGCAGACTCTATGAGCATTTTTGTTTTATTTTTTCAGTTCTAGATTTTCTGAAAATGAGCATTTTTGTGTTACGCTTACTGAAACAGTTTAGAGGGTCAACTTTTTAATGGTTTATATATGAACCCATAAGAAACAAAATTGAAAAATCTCAACTGTTTTCTTCCATTTTTTATGAGTGAAAACGTCAAAAATCATCATTTTCGTCTTTGTTTACATTTTTTCATTGATCACCAGCACCCGTCAGGACCGAATCACCAGCACAGAACGTTCTCTCGCAGGACAACCATACCCACAGTGAAACTGCCAAACTATGAAGGTGCTGGTTCCAATGCACGAGCAAGTAGTTCAGTGGTTGACTTTGGTTCAGTTCTCATATTTCTTTTTCGTAAGTTGTTATGCAATATATTAAGTTTGTATTTCTCAAATACACTGTTCCATATTAATAATGTTGGGACATTTATAGCCTACTTTACGGTATATATTATTGTTGAAGGTCGTTCGGGTAGTTATGATTGCTTTCATTTTATTCATTTAAGATTTGGTTGATAGTCATATCAGAAATCATACCATATCTTCTTTTTTGTAATAACGTTGTATTGGCGTGTTACACCATCTCTGTACAGCACATGGTTGATATTGTTTCAATAAACAAATCTTCTCAAAAAGAAGATATTCTACTGGATAAATGGTTCTTTAAAATTTGATTTCAATTTAAATGTGCTGCAATACTTATATGTATAGAGTCTTACACTGTTATGAAAGGGGAAATCACCGGATTCATGTTGTCATGAGCAACTCGACGGGTGCCATTCAAAGAGCAAAATATAAATACCGTTCTTGAGAAATTGATTTAACCCCGTTTTTGACTGATTAAACTTTCATGTCATAACATTGTCTGTTTTTTTTTCGATAATTACTTTGAATGTACTTTTGGTATCTTTATCCTCTCTTTTACTGAAACTGTGATAAAACCATTTAACGAGATACTGTTCTCACTGTCAACACGCATGTACGTTTCAGTAATCAGTTTATTGTCTAAATTACATTTATTCTACCAATGTTGTTTTCTCTCCGATTTATAACTTTTGAAAGCGGTATACTACTGTTGCATTTATTTAAATTCCTTATCGTAATATTTATGATGGTTGTATTGTAAACAATCAAGGCATTGGATGTTTTTTCTTCCAATTCCCGACTAGCCATTTGCAACATATTTTTAAGTTTTGTGCTTACATGTTGTTAGACTACTGTCCCCGTTAACGCCAAGAAAGAGCGGGCACGCACGTTTTTGACTGCGAAACATGTGTTTTTATCATTTTACAAAATCCTTTATCAAATAGTTGTGGTGTTGATTCATATCTTTTTAATTGTTTTTGCATACATTTAGATTAGGCCGTTACATTTGTCGTTTTGAATTTATTTCACCATCTTCATGTCGAGGCCATTTACTGCTGACTTTACGATAAAGGTAGTTTTCATTGTTGTTAGGGGGCCTGTGTAACAATTTGTGTAAATAATCAAGCTATTATATCACTAGCCTTTCAACACTGAGGTTGTCAGTTCGAGTCTTGAATCTTTGAATCTTAATTGACAAGGACATTCAGTTTGAACACTAAATAACGGTGGTTCTATCCGGTTACTGTTTCATTGAAGGAGTTTCGCTGATTTTTCAAGGACATCAGAACACTATCGTTACCAATACTAGCTGATTACCACGAGAAAAAAATTAAAATGGTAATAATCTATGCGTTAAACACTAGATAAATATGCAATCATTGATGTACGGAAACCTATATTTGCTACATTGTCATAGCTATAGTATTTGTTGGATAGAAAATCCTACCACATTTACTCAATATCAATATCAATGTCTAATTCAATATTTGTCTATTATGATACATATCATAATAGCTACCGTGTTATGTTTTGTTTGTTTAAAAAATATTGTATTAAATATATGGAAGCCAATCTCGCTTTCTACATACTCAAGAATGTATACACGGATCACACACGCAATACTAAAAACAAAGTGTATAACCATTGACCACACATACAGTGGGTATAGGGGATGTATATATTTAGACTCAAGGGTAGTAACATCTTCATGATTCGATACAATTTTAAATTTTACTTACAATCAAACTGATAAAAAACGACAACATTCATCAGTACTGATTGGCATTTTTTTGCAATATATATATATTGGTAAAAATATCGTAAATAAAGCATATACAATTATGCAGTGACATTAGTGCGAAGTCTTTTTTCAAATCAGCTAAACACTTTCATAAACAAGTTGATAGAATCTCCAAAACAATGCTTTTCTCCATTTCCATTCTCAATTTTTATTTTTATTAAATGAAATAAATGCTTTAAATAAATATACTAAAAGACTATTACACAAAAGGACATATACCATTTTAATAAATTACTTGTGTAATCAGAAAAATTATTATCTTGCTTGCTTCAAATCAAAATTTTGATAAAAATATGTAGATACAAAAATTTAAAGCTTAATACTCAATTGACAAAAATGAAACATCTGACATAAATGTACATTCAAAAACCTCGAATAAGTACAACCATAATAGAATGTTTTAAACATAATTTCGCCTCTTTTTGAATAAAACACACATTTCCCTTACACATAAACTATGCTATTTTGGATTTTTTTCTTATTTGTTAAAGCTTGTGTTTCTTTTTCTAAGTATCACCTATGCATATAAGATAATGTTTCTATAAAAAAGAGCTTCACTATCTAACTACCCAGTTTTTCACAGTTGATCAATTTGCATTGAAAAGGGTGCATACATGTCTATTTGAATTAGATATAGATATTTTTCTTTTGAAATTTTGGCATTTTTCATTTTTATCCCTGAGAATAACAACAGTTATGTATCAAATGGAATGGACATTTAATCCAATGTTAATTTATCCAAACATAAAAGATTTATCAACTTAAAAATAAGAAGAACGCATAAAAAATAAAATACATTTTGTGTACGTAATTCATCCTGACTGTAGAATTATCGGGCGACCTTCATATGACATGGAATTCAAGTGTTATCGGATTTTAAAATCTTAAGAACCACACTTAAAGACATACATTTGTTAGCGATCCTATCAGTCATTTAAAATCTACTTAATTAAAATACATACAAGGAACATATTATAAAATCGCAATAGCAACGACACCCACAGCAATAGTGTAATGACAATAATTACTTAAATAATAAAGGTCTCGTTACTGTAACTGTAGTAAAAACGAATGACATTCTCATATCATTGCAAGTATGGCATTTGTCGTAGCCAAAATAACAGACACAATGTACTTAAGTGCACCCCCAAAACGTCATTATATAACCTATCATCATTAGGTATAAAAATAGCTGCATATTCATTATGTACAGAAATAAAATTACAAAGTGATCTAAATATCGAACAAAAGACACCAGAAGCAAAATATATTTTTCAAATATTTGATGATAATATATTAGACAATACAATTAGTACAAACAAATGTACCATGATAAAGTACAAATAAGTTAAATTTTAGCTTACTAAGTCCGATACCTCTATAGTGTAAAAATGTCTTGGTTGTATAAATTATAAGACCCCCAAAATTACTCTCCTTTGTAAGTTTTGCTGCTTAGTTATATTCGAAAAATGCAGAAAAAGTCAATCCCTTTTGGCCTGATATCCTGGTTAATATTTCCAAGTTGAAAATGAAGTTTAAACTTGAACACAATACAGATATCCTGGCCCAGTACATATGGATTAACCCAAACATCAAAATGAACGGCAAGATGATTTTGAAGGATATTGTTTATCAATGATCTGGTGTCAGATAATAATACATTATTCTCATATAAATTTGAAACTTAGTATAATATCAATACTAATTTTGAAGAGTTTAATGGTACTTTAAGTGCTTTTCCGAATAGATGCATTAGTATGATTGAAGGTAGTCTAAACTTGAAAATATTGAAAATAAATCAGTAGATAAAGTTAAAAAAAAAAACAACAAAAATCTTGTAAATTTTTCTACAATTTATTTCTGGAGGATAATAAAGTAATATCATTATCAACCCATGATAAATTGGAAATAGATTTAAATACGCAGATTGAAGATTGGAATGCTACACATTCCATGCCCTACATTATAACCAGATATTCGTTTTTACAAAATTTTCAATTTAAGATTGTTCATTGGATACTACCAAGTAATTACTTCTTTGTTGAAATGTAAATAAAATATTATTAAAAAGAATATCAATGTAAATGTTAATAAAAGAAACTGAACTATGTTTATTTTGGTTCAGAAATTAGAGAAAAAAAATAACACATTTTTAAATGTTATGTAACACAAAACATCTGGTTATTCATTATAGATTGGATTATAATTATGACATATTCTTGCCTTTCATTGCAAAAGAGGTAATTGTATGTGTGTGTGAGGATTTTGTGAACAGTAAAACAGTTGATACAATTTTGTTGTTATTTAAATACTATATATACAAATGTAGATGTAAGAGCATATTGCCCCCAACATATGGTGGGATAGAACATTTAAAGTTTTTGACTCATATAGAAAAATACTCTGTATGTTTCTTAGTCATTACACAAAAAATAAAAATGGATCAGAGGTGGCAATTGTTAGAAGCAGCATTTGATTAACAAAATCAGTCATATTATCTATATCTTATTATACTATTATGATTTAATCGATTTTACAAGTGCTACTTAACTTTTTATAATTTATGTCTAATACTGTATTATGTAATTTCACATGCTTCATGTTGAAAAATTAAATAATTACAAAAAAACCGATACCTCTATAAGGCATCATTGGGATTATGTTGTTGAACTGTTGAGTAAAAGTTATTAAGAGAAACATTTACCGGACATTTCCATAAAATTGACATGATCACGTAACTCGACGATTACGTTTTAACTAAGTATTTACAGACTATTCAAGCGTTACAATAGTCTTTTCCTCACATTTATACTCAATACCAATTAAGTTAAGGTGGAAAATAATAGATCGAAATAATTGTTTTTATTTGTCAGGGTATTCTCTAGACTTCCGTCCATATGGTTACTGTCATAAAATCACATATCCCTTACCTATCATACGAGTGTTTTAAAAGAGAAATATACATAAAAGGTCAGAGATAACTGTATCAATGAAATTCAAAGTAGCAAGGATATTTGTATAACTCAAGTTAAAATATCATGTTAGTACGCAAACAGCAATACTACTTCGTGAATGAAGCCAACTTATAGAACAAATTCTTAGATATCTTGTATTTTCAAAGTGTACTTCATTAGTAGTGTACTGGTTCATTTTGTGTAGCAAGAGTGATACTGTATCATTGTATATTTATTCAGATACAAAATACATTCCTTTGTAAATCATTTTATATGCCTAAAGCATAGTGATTAATCCATTTTATTGAAATCATTGGGATCAGCGATTTCGGTCCTAATATACTCACATGTGAAGTTCATTTGTCACTTGTAACACACAGGGAAAAATAAGATAAAACTAAGACTAGGTAAGTGTCTCCTGCTATGAATTTATTATTCACAAAGCTAATTTATCATGTGCACAAAAACACGATCGCGAATAGGACAGAATCGGTTATATACATTGTTTTAGTATCTAAGGATTTAAGACCGCGAAATTTATTTGCAGTGAGTTGACAAACTGACATATTGTACCGATTTTTTTTTTTTTCTCTTTGCCTTTTAGAAGTTTATGCGAATTGACTTGAACAAAACATCAATGATTCAATATTTTCAGAACTGATAAGATCAACATTTTTTCTTCTATATTGGTTGGTTAGAAGTTATTTTTGTGCACACATAGTTAATGAATATTATAATATATGTATATTTTTTTCCAATTTTATTTCTCAAATTATTTTGAAAGACTTACCGTACTTAAATGCTTATGGAAATTTCAACAATTTTGAAGTACTTTCGTTTAGCATTGATATGATAAATGCTAGTTCTTGAATACGTCAGAGCAAATTAAGATATTGCATTTAAATAAAATTGTACAAATATCGCTATATTAGTCAAATGTAAATGGATATTGTACAAAATAACGCAACTATACTTTTTGTTTTGTTTTGTGCAGCAGATATATCAATCAACATTTAAAAAGGAGATCAATAATATCGTTTATTGATACGGGCCTCCATTGTATCGTTAGAAAAAATCATTCATATCATGTAAAATGATAATGTTATCTTTTGGAAATCATAATTAGACGATTTCAAATTACATCAACAGTGTTCATAGTTCAAGTTCAATGACAAATTAAATCAAACCAAAAATGTATTTGTATTTAAATGTCAACTGTGTATAATAAACAGAATATAGTACATACGTACCAACATAACAATCAGGCTCATTTTTAGTTTTTGTAAACGAAGAAAAAATGTACTTACATTGTATGAAAACAACTTTAGGAGGTCATCGTTTTCACCATTTAACCAAACATATTGTCATCCTAAGACTTCGTTGATTATAAGTGATATCAGAAATTAAAAAAAAAAGATTAAAAGATTAATAGACAGCTTCATTGCAAAAAGAATGCAAAACAATCAGCAATCGCCTAAACATTACACAGAAAACTTTAAAATGACCAACATGATGTCAGTAAACCTTTGAAACAGTTAAGCTCTGTGGAAAGGTTAATTGCACCAAAAAAAATAAACATTTTTCGGCATGGAGAACCAATTGCAGCCATTATATTCAAATAAATTCGTTGTCGTACCACCTTTCTACATTAGGAATGGATTACCTTAGCTGTACTTTGCAAAACGTTTAGTTTAGGAATTTTTGTCTTCAATACTCTCCAACCTCGTAACTAAGTTGGCTATTGTAATCTTTTTTTATTCGAGAGTCACTCATTTGCAATGTTTTTTTTTTGTGGACGAACGTGCGTCTGGCGAAAATACAAAATCTCAATCCTGATATATATATAAGTTTACTTGCTAACGGCGAATATATTTCACAAATTATAAATAATTTTGATATGTACACCATCGGGTTGGCGAAATTTAGCAAATTAATTGCTACTTGATCAAATCTACTCATACCTTACTATTTATTCGCAAAGTAGTGTACGTTAGAATGAGATGGACCAGAATATTTAGCATGATCAGCTTTTCTGCTGATTAATGCATTGTCACGACTTAATGGTATTTAGTAGAAAGGGACTTTGACAGAGTAAATTTTGTTTATAAAAATTTGACATCAACTTATCTGATGTGCACACATTATAAGAACTTGTGATACTAAGTTTCTTTTTGTAAATTGTTTGCTGTGAAGTTTCTAATAAATCAGATACCATTGCATTTCAACCTCACTTCGAAGAGCAGTTATCTTAAAATAGAGGCAACATTTACCGAGACATACAAACACGTCAGCATGATAAGTTGAAATTAAGGTTGTTTAATTTTCATAAAATTTGACAAAGTATTTACTTTGACCCTTTGGCAAAATTATAAAAATTCTAAACCATTTAAACAAACTAATTAATCAGAAAAATTACACTGCTTATATAGCAGTTTGACAAATACTAATTTGCTTATTATTCCCTTAGCAACACAACGTAATTAAAACTTTTTAGCTGATTTTCAGAGTTATCTCCCTGTAGTGTTATATACCACCTTAAACTGACAACGCTGATATAAGAAAGAAGAAAAAGAGCATCAAATATCAGTGCAGAAAACACAACAAATAAAACTAAAAACTGGGTTTTAACCCAAAACCACTTAGGAGTGATGTCTGGTGCTACAAAAAGGTAATTCCGGCCCAACATACGGTACCCGTCGTGTGGAAGATTGAGTGATGCCTGGTACCTTGGATTGATATTTGATGAATGTTTTGATATATCTGAATTTGAAAGATATATTATACTTACTAGAATTAAAATAGCTACTTCAGAAAACGACCTCCTTTCGTAAAGAGCATAAGGTAGGGTAGATAACTCCAGGAAAAAAAATGACTTTACAATTGCTTAGGTCATCACTCTTATTACGCACGGGAATCACGACGGTTGGTTATACCTATTATCATTTATGAACAACTTATTTTGACTTGAAAGGATATTGCATGACGATAATATAAAACAATATTAAAATAAATACAGGTAAAAATTATTTTTGAAGCATGTTATTTGAGAAAAAGCGATTTCTCATGGAGAGTTTTTGCGGAAGAAGGTAGGATTTTTTTTTTTTAAAGTTCAAAACATGTAATAAAGAATTGATTATACCTTAAAGTACCTTTATTTTTCGAATATATAGTGACCAATCATGCTTTGAAGTAATAATTTTGACCAAAAAATGGTGTGTTAGTATGTGGTGAAAAAAATTCATTTTGAGTATGAAATTTTTGTCCCCTGAATCTATAGTCATTATTTTTTTTTTTTTCCAAAGAAATGATAAAGCTTGCCCATAAGGCTTTTATGGAGAATATCATTCAATGATGAAATCCTGTTTTCAAAATTGTATATAAAAACTTTGATATTGACAAAAGGAGGAAAAAAGGGTGGTGGTGGTGGTGGGTGGGGGGGGGGGGGGGGGGGGTAGTCATTCAAAACCTAGCTGTCACCCTTAACTCATAATGAGGTCTCTGATTACAATCCTTTCTTTTACCTTACAGATTATCAAATATGATTAACCTAATTGTAAGCTTTGCCTAAGGGTCACATAGATATATCTATGCAGCAATCAAGGATCAATATCAATGAGTGTCATGAGTACAACTCAAAGCCATGATCAATTGTCCTAATTGTTTAATGATTTATGTAAAACTAAATGCTCAATCTTCCATAGGCTTAGGCATAATATTACTAACTAGATACATGTAGTGATGTACATGTATATTGCAACAATTGACAACCTCATAAGTCATGACATACTGTAAATTTTTGATATACATGTACTGCAACAAATTACAACCTTATGTACTGTAAATATATAATGCAACAGATGACAACCAGAGTAAAACATTTATTAATTATATACAGAAATATACAGAATCACTGACGCATGACCAGAGCAGGACCCCTCTGAGGCAGTCAGTGGGCGCAACACATAAAATTAGTTGATCTGCCACTTACAACTTCATGTAATGTACATCTGTATACTGCAGCAAATGATACAAAATGGAATCTACACATCACATTTAACAACACACTCACATTTGCTTAAACTAAATGGATGCATTTCTCTAAACATTATTGATGTATTGCCATTATCATGATTATGCACTTTTGTTTTGAACTTTTAGTCCAATAAATCACATAGAGATAACACATGTTATTGCAAGTGTAATATGACTGTAATATTTTTTCTGTCTATAAAGAATTAACATAGAAAATTTGGTGCACACTGTCAAATAACCAGCTATGCTATGTTATTTCGAATAGACAGAAAAAATATTACAGTCATTTTTTAAATGTACAAATACATGTAACATACAAATACATTTTAAAGTACTTTTTTTAGGACACCATTTGTCACAGTTTGGCCACATAGACATACTGCATCATATACTAGTTATTAATACCATACTTTTAATAATAATACTGATTCAGTATTGTTTATATATTTGACCTCATTGTAAAGGCAAGTAACAATATTACACACTGTAGCTTGTACATCATGTACAGGTTGTAAGCTCTTGAACATGTATTGAATTTATATAATGAATATTGAGATGTTGTGCTTGTCACTTTTTAGTTAACCATCAACATAACAAAAACAATCACAAATAACAATACAGAAGAAGATGAAATATGTCATGTTTATACTTCTAAAGAGACTGCTTTCATACATCATATAAATTCATAGAATTATTTCCCTTGAAAAAAATGCATGTTGATATTTTTTAATATAGGAAGAGACATAAACTTTTAATATAAACTAATATGTGGAAAACATTCATCTATTTTGGTGGATTTAACATATTATATGGACAATGACTTTATAGGCTGTTCTCTGTAGGATTAAGAACAGTTATTGTTTTTTTTTATAATTTAAAGCAAGCATGCATGCTTTAATGTATAACTGCTGTTTTCTTTTCACATCACAACTGTAGAATACATGTAAATGGTACTATATGTTGCTTTGCTTATTAGTGTTACTTTATGTTGCTTTGTGTTGCTTTATGATACTATATGTTGCTTTAAAATTGAGAATGGAAATGGGGAATGTGTCAAAGAGACAACAACCCAACCATAGAAAAAAACAACAGCAGAAGGTCACCAACAGGTCTTCAATGTAGCGAGAAATTCCCGCACCCGGAGGCTGCTTATTAGTGTTACTTTATGTTGCTTTGTGTTGCTTTATGATACTATATGTTGCTTTGCTTATTAGTGTTACTTTATGTTGCTTTGTGTTGCTTTAAGATACTATATGTTGCTTTGCTTATTAGTGTTACTTTATGTTGCTTTGTGTTGCTTTAAGATACTATATGCTGCTTTGCTTATTAGTGTTACTTTATGTTGCTTTGTGTTGCTCTATGATACCATATGTTGCTTTGCTTATTAGTGTTACTTTTCTTCTTGTGCGACAATATAATTTTTTTGCTTTATATATTGTTTTTACAGCATGAATAAAAAAATGTTTGCATACTAATAACAGTATCTTTAGACTGAAAATAAATCAAACTTTTAAAGACAGCTTAAATAAAATGTATATACATTATTTACAGGTTATATATTGGATTGAATCTGAGGGTCAGAAAGAGACTACAAAATTAGAAAGATACGATTTGACATACAAGAACTAAAACAGGATATCAATGAAGGCACCCTTAAGATAATGTAAGTATAACAAAATTAAATAATTTTAAGAATCAAATTGAATTATTTTAAGAATCAAGTTAAATAATTTCAACAATCAATCTTAACAAAAAATCAATAATTTGTTTTGTTCATTTGTTTATCCTCTTTTCTGTTGTTATGAAGTTACAAACTGTTTTCTTTTTTTTCATTTTCAGAAATTAATTTTTAAAACAGACTATAGTGTATTTTGATTAATGATTGACAGTAAGTAGTAAAAAATAAGCAAGAGTTACCTCTCTTTGATAAGTTATTTTTTTTGGGAAATACCTTATGTTACTATATTTCAAACCATTAATATGAAGCTAAAAATACTCTCCAATCAGAAAGCACTATTCTAGCATTAAAAGTGAAGGACCCCTGGTGTCAATTTTGTGTAGGAAGTTCAGTTTCAGTGATTTTTATTTTTTATTTTGAAGTAGCTAATTAAAAGCACAAAGGAAGACTGGAATAATCATCATTTAGCTCGAGGGTAATGCTAGTTAAAATATGGCAGTATTGACCTTTTGACAGTGAAATAAGATTTGTATGGGCACGACATGTGATTTTAATATAATTTATATCGTTTACGTTTTTGACCGATTATTTCAAAAGACGTATTTTTACAGTTTTGTTGACCTTTACAATAACTGGTGTTTCTAACGACCGTGCTACAGTATGGGCTAAATGAGGAGTACACATATATTACTGACTTCTGCATTACGTGAAAAGCCATAATCTTGTCTATATTGTTTAAACTAAAAACAAAACTTCTGCTTTATCAATGCATTAAATAAGACCATAACAGGAATTATTATTTGATTTGGAAGAAGAATAATGTAAGTTATCAATAATTACGAATAAAATATAAAATTGGAACTTTATCATTCGGAGGGACAATCGTTAAGGTTTCAATGCCTTTTGATCTCCGTTTTATACATTGAGCTTTCTAATATATCAAGTGAAATTACATTGCATATTAAAGTAAATGAATTTGAGTCGGTTATTCTGACAATTACATAATCTGAAATGTCTGAACGAAAATAAATTAAATCCTGTTCAGTCTTTCGTTCAATTTGTAGATGTTCGATTTCTCTAATCTAAATTTTAGTCTGACAATTCATGATATTGATTTTGTACTTTTTATGTAGCTTTTAAAACAACAATGGAATATCCCGAACAGATCTGTATTAAATGTAAGTGAATTGTCTGTCCAACACCCTCTAATCGAATCAAAATGATAGGATCTGTTATGGATGCCAATGAGACAGCTCTCCCCATAAAAGATCAAATGACACCGACTTTAACAACGATAGGGCGCCATAACGCCATCAACAATGAGTAAATTCTAAACAGCGTAATCAGCTTCAAAATGCTCCGAAATGACAAATGTAAAACAATGCAAACGAAACAGTCACGGCCTGATTGATGTATACAATAACAAACCAAACAAATATGTTATAGAGCAACAAACGACTGATTATTAATTTCTCCTGACTTGGGACAGGCACATCCCTCTCCTAACCGTTGAAAGTGGTGTCACAGTACAACTTATAAAACAAACTAAACAATCAATTGAAAAGGACTTAATTTATCGATAAAGCAAGTCACAAAAACGTGACGTTAACCTTTAAACATTTCTACAATCAATGTACAAAACCGTGTCATTCCATTTCTGTTACCAATCTTCGTTCTTGCAGCCTAAGCAAAACACATGAACACTTTCTTATCTGATTGATTACCACAAATTGGATAATAATGGATGGCTATTCAAAACACGATAACCACTTTTCATTGAACAAAATATGTATAAATATATCAATGCATGATCTTCCGACTATTATAGGGGACAGAAGGGATACATTGAAGAAGGAACGCAAAGATAAATTTGCAAAGGATACACTAACAGAAGAAAAACTTGAACAGAGAAAGTCCCAGAAGCAACGCACAAAAAAAAAATGTCAAAAACAACTTCAGAAAATTTTGTTCTTCATAAATTGTGTTTTTCTATTACAGTATAGTATAAAAGGATGACGGAAGGTACCCAGACCTTTTTGATAAATATTCCGTATCGACTTCCCAATTACTAAACGATGGTCTTGAATTAAAGATTCTGAGTACTGACGATTTTTTTATCATCATAATACATTGTAACGTGTTATAATATTATCTTATTTGTCTTTTTAAGTATTACTGTTACTGTTTAGTCTATGTTTTGTGATACCATTTGACTTGGCTCGGTACTTATACATCTCACATCATTGTGTTAGGTTACAATGTTAAATATTTGTAATTTTTTCTTTCATATTTGCTTTTGTGCTTTGTTTACATCTCTTTTTGTTTTTCTAAAAAAGGCAGAATTTTTAGACATATTTGTTTAAACTAGATGATTTGGGTCATGCTTATTACAAATTATTTGCTAGACTGTTTACTTATAGAAATAAATCTTGGTGATTATGGCATGATTTAAAATGTTTAGATAAATACCAAATATTTGTGTTTTAAGAATCATTTTTCCAACTTGGGCATTTGAGGAAAGATATATTTTTTAGTAAACAAAATAAACAGCACAAGATAACAAGTTCGTAGTCCGAGATTACTCTGACGTCCAACGGCTGTTTTGCCAGGCAAGCTGGGGCCGTGGGACGTCAGAGCTCGTCCCATATCAAAAAGTGGATATTTGCCCACCCAAAATAGATGAGCTGCTTCGTCGCTTCTGGTGCCAACTGACGGCCTTGGAATTACATAAATCGGGCATCGATCTGTTCATTTTTCATTTATCTCTTCATTTATGTAAGTTTCACCTACCTGCCAACCTGTATTTCCTCATCATTAGACAGTTTTAACAGTGACCCATCGATTTCGGCATTTTGTCTTTCAGTTTCAAAGATTATCACATGACCACGAGAAAACAGTGATGATTTATGCAAATGACCATAATGTAACACCTCGTTCATTTACGATGCAAGTTATCTAAATGTCCGATAGCTTCCGATTGTAACGTGGTCGGAACTAAATGTTTCATACCGATCTCCTGTAAAGGAGGTGAAAAATCATGGTTTGCTACTAAATGTTAATCATCGATCTCCTATAAAGGAGGTGAAAAAATATAAATATTTGCATATTTTGAGTCTCGAGACCACGAACTCTCTCGTAACTTGACGTCCATTTGAAAGTGAAAGTCAAAATGCCGAAATCGATGGGTCACTGTGAAAACTGTCTAATAATGAGAAAATAAAGGTTGGCAGGTAAGTGAAACTTACATAAATAAAGAGATAAATGAAAAATGAACAGATTGATGCCCGATACAAGTTCGGTGACACAATTGTTTTTTTTCATTGTCGTAAAGAATATTATAAACCTATCTTCTCATATTTTATTTCAAAATTCTATAGCAAAGATTTCTTTGTATGCACAGAAATGTGTTTTTTCATGAACAATCTATGCAAATGTGAATTAATATCAAGAAAGTATGTACATAAAAGAGATGTCATCTTAAATAATTATAGCTGTCTAAATTGGAAGAACAGCATCTGCCAGTAACTGTTTTGAATGTTCCTAGAAACATAACTTAAATACAGTATAACGACACTGAGAAGACAAGATAAATTACAAAGAATATATAGTACATTATGTTGAATTGCAGGTGTGCGAATCTGAGAAGTAGACAATCACATAAAAGAATAGAAATGTCGTGTTGAAAGATTATTCTTTGCTGTGAAAGAAACCTCAATAAATACATAAAAGAATAATATTATACACAGAACACGAAAACGAAAAGTTAATCTTCTTAAGAGCTTTTGCAGAATGCGAATAATTAATTTTAATAGCTAGCAGGGATTACGCACTCTCAAATATCATTCGGTATTTTTGCCCAGACAATTTTGCTGCAATTGTTTTAGAATACAGTTCTTAATGAATCTAAAAACTTAAATATTATTCAAATATGCATTGTGTACTTCTTGATAAATGCAGACATCATGCAAAGCTTCAAAATTTTGTTGAAGAATAATAACAGCATATTAGTGTGGACAGGTACTAATTATATACCTTGATGAAATATATTGTTTAACCCATTGTTCGATGCGATAAAAGAATATCGACTAAAAGTCAAAGTTGTAATGACAGGACTTTGTGGTCCCTTTAAAAAAAAAGGATTATATCATTAGAAGGACTAAACATTAATTCATTGTCGAAAAGCTACAAAAACCTAATAAGCGGAAAGATGTCTATTGACGTTCTCTATAATTAACAGTCTAGTATTTACCGTTAGATCAATTCATGTAATTATATAGTGTGATTAACAGTGGGTCTCTTACTGATCAGCCTTTCTTGTAGTTGATTGTCGCATATTTTCTGTTGAAAATAAATGCTTTTACAAGCAGAATTTAGTTTGAAATAAATAAGACTGGACTTTATAAGTGTATGATATAAATTCAATGACCCTTGGATTCATAATTTCATTTATTTGAACAAAGGATTATCTCCTTTATATATTAAATTGTTCAGTTGTTAACATTCGTTCGAAAGAAGAATTAACACTGTCATTACATTGTAACGAATAGTATGACAAATTTTCTCTAGATTTCTGTCTACGAGGAGATAATTTTCAGATATCCTTCTAATCTACTGAAGTATTCTTTTAAATACATTTAAGGGGCAGTGTGGCACCGTTAAAGTCCACAATTCCTCTAAAGTCCACAACACCGCTAAAGTCCACAACAATTTTACGCTAAAGTCCACAACGCCGTTAAAGTCCACAAATTTTCCGCTAAAGTCCACAAAATGACCTCCGCTAAAGTCCACAAGAAAACACCGTTAAAGTCCACAATAACAAGTTCCGCTAAAGTCCACAAAAAAGCACCGTTAAAGTCCAAACATTTTTTTTTTATTATCAAAAGATCAATTTTCTGTTTCTTACACCTGATATTATAGATTTAATTAAAAGCATGGACTTTTGTTCTTAGAAAGTATATCTTGTCAGCATAAATTATATTTTTGATGAATGAAAAGATTATTACGGAAGCCGATAAGGGCCATACAAAAAAAATAATTTATGTCGTAATTACGACATAGCATGTCGTAATTTCGACATACATAACGACATTGCATGTCGTAATAACGTAATAACGACATTATATATAGCTATGTCGTAATAACGACATCGCTATACATATAAAAGAAGATGTATTATGATTGCCAAGAGACTAAATGACACAGAAATTAACAACTATAGGTCATCATAATGCCCCCAATAATTAGAAAAGCCCCCGCATAGTCAGCTATAAAAGAGAGACGAAAAATACCAGAGGGAGAGTCCCCGAAATGCTGTGTGGCAGACAGTGTTATTAATTAATTATTAGCTCCCTTGGTAAAACTCCAAATATCATGATTAATGTATTTCATTGTTAAACAATTTACATGAAGATTAATAAGTATATATTTGTTAATTGCATAGCTTTTGCTATTTGAATTCATTGGTTAAAGATAAAAAAAAATATTGTTAAGTTTAAATATTTGCATCGTCGCAAAATCGTTGGTTACCTTCTTTGGTTACGAACGGGATAAATATAACGAATAATATATTTTTAATAATAAAAAAAAAAATGGTGTGGACTTTAACGGTGCTTTTTTGTGGACTTTAGCGGAACTTGTTATTGTGGACTTTAACGGTGTTTTCTTGTGGACTTTAGCGGAGGTCATTTTGTGGACTTTAGCGGAAAGTTTGTGGACTTTAACGGCGTTGTGGACTTTAGCGTAAAATTGTTGTGGACTTTAGCGGTGTTGTGGACTTTAGAGGAATTGTGGACTTTAACGGTGCCACAGGGCAGGACTTAATATGGTACCATTTGGCATTTTTTTCTTTGACAGATTTGTCAATCTTAAACAACTGACTATTTATCTTACAATTAATATTATTAGACAGATGTTGTTGCCAATTTACATCGCGGCTTGAGGGCTGATATTTAACCTAGGGCTGATAATACATGCGATATGAAAAATGTCATGTAATAAGCTGATAATATGACACACAAAAAACAACATCGATATCCCAGAACATTTTGCTTGAAATTTTATTATACATGTAAGCCTCAAATCTATGTCCTTTTTACTATAGCGTCATAGACGTTGCAAATCTATGTCCTTTATTGTCTCAAATCTATGTCCTGTAAACAAGAAAATGTTGAACGTTGATGTTTCAAACAAATATTCATTTTTTACTGTCTTTTAAGTAAAATAAATATGTGAAGTTTCATTCTTGAAGACGGCATACAATAATAGCACACGAATGTGAAGATGTTAGCCACACACAAGGAGAAATAACTTAATAAAATAAAATTCATATAAGACCGTACTTTAAACAATATTATAAATACCAGCGAAACAATTTAGTCGGATTTACTTAAACGTATACTATACTTGAGTCCTTGCACACTTTGGAGAATACATACCAACTTAATATTGAATTATGGGAAATGACTTATTAGAGGTTTCTCAACCTCTTACGAAAGAACGAAAATTGCAAAACTTAATGTAATTTGCCGTAACGAGAAAAGAAGAAGCATTAATTTATTTAATAATATTGGACTATCGGCTGTGTTCTTCTTTCCTTTGAACTGTCTTTATGCAAAAAAGAATATATACATGCTGTATTTTTTAAGACTATTTTAAGTCGTAGACATTGACTTGATACACATCATATGATATACAATTTACGGTTCAATCAATCAGTTGGTAATCTAATTGATCGAAAAATTTATGTGGAAGAATATATATAATATTTAGACCAAGAACAGCAATCGTACTAGCTATTTTGATAAGCATGACAACTTTATTTCGAATTAGTTTTAGTGACATAAATATGTGAAAAGGGGTAAATATATGACTTTGGAATGGAAGGGGATATTAATCTTTTCGAATCTTCTTGAGGATCATAAATGGTAGAAGGTCTTTCGCAAACATGAGTAAAAGTAAATTAAGGCTTGAATGCCTCTAGTTTTTAATTTGAAACACAAAGAAAAAACATTCCCGGACCTAATGTAACTGCGTTGCCCCAACTCTCAAATCTGCATGATCACGTCTTCACCGTAAATGATTATTTTTGATTTATATTCCAGCTAAACTGGTAAACACTATATAAATAACACATAGCTGAGATGGAGATAGAGCAGATTGTTACCCCGAGAAAACATTGTCAACTGAGGCGAAGCCAAGGTTGACAATGTCTTTTCGAGGGGTAACGATCTGCTCTATCACCCTCTCAGATATGTGTTATTTAATTTATTATACGGAATGTTCTGTTATTACTGTCGATTAAATTTAAAATTCAAGGTAATAATTTATGACATCTTGTACAAAACCATTGGTATTTAATAAAGCGCACACTTGAACAAACGTCTCCGTGAAGGGTAATAGAGTATTTGCCATAGGATAGAGTCGTATTAAATAAAGCGCACACTTGATCAAGCGTCTCTGTGAAGGGTGATAGAGTATTTGTCATAGGATAGAGTCGTATTTAATAAAGCGCATACTTGATCAAGCGTCTCCATGAAGGGTAATAGAGTTAATTGACACCCTCGTATTAGCCAATCAAAATCTGACATTTTGGCATGAAGTATAATAAAAGTATATAACTAACGCATAACATTGAAATAAATATTAAAACAAACAAACAATTAGAACCTTATAAATATGTACTGTAATGTATTAAGTGTTTCTGTTTTTTTTTTTTCATTGCAGTTCTTAATCTTTTTGTGTATGTTTTATTATCAATTAGTAAATGTATAATTAACTTTGTTTTCTTGTTGTTGTGTACTTATATGGCATGCTGTTTATATATGTTCTATAATATATGTAACTATTTGTGCTGCAGCACTCTTACTTTCAAGAAGAATACACAATACTCTATTACTTTACGATTGGTCGAGTGCTCCTTTATATTTCTGTAACCTTTTCCATATAGATAATTTTCTTTTGAATAAATAGTGGTGTTCACGACATATTGATCCAAGATAATCTCGGGCACGTAAAGGACGCTCATGCGTATCGGGAAGTCGGACAACTTGGACCTAGTGTACCTTAAGACTATCCTGCTGGGCGCTTTTTTCTAGGAGACGGTATATACCCAAACACTCCTCCTTTATTCGTTCCATATTAATAAAGGATGTGTCGATATAGTAAAAGAAAAATACTAAACTTCTGTAAACTTAATCACTTTTCAATCCGTTATCATACGCTTATTAATCTCGTCGTGAAATTCATGGAATACTTGCCACTAAACGTTTAACATCCAACACTCAATCAATCAAATACAAACCAGACGCGCCAAATGTTTTTTAACATCAAAATAACATAACAATGTTCTTTAAAAATGGATAAGGGAGATAAATCAAAAACATATTCGACATGTAAACAAACGAACTCAACGTAAAAAAACGAAACATTCAACAACAGAAAATAAATTGGAACACTGATGTAGCCTTTTCAATAGTCGTCTGGCGCGAAAAGGACGATAACTCAATTTTAGAATTTAATATTTTTGGAGACGGTCAATTTCCGGAATTCCATGCTTGATCATCCCGATTTTTTCTTTGGCCGTTGACAACAGAATTATTGCTGCATTCTTTGACAATAAGGTATATTTAACAAGGCAGTATTATCAATGTATTATCGTGGTATCAATATATGTTAGAAATGTAAGATACCTGAATTATTTGTAATTTTGGCAAGGACAATTCATCACGTCCCCTGAAAACATGATTTTGTAAAATATCACTTATCGGCATCTCCGGGCGGCAAGCCAGATTAATTTCCTGATAATCTTTACTACAGCATTCTGATTGTTATTAATTGCTACATAATACCGCTTTTTTGTAAATCGATGTTTGTTTACATTATCAACAAATGTGAGTAACATTTTAGGTCGAGTTGTCGTTCGTGGTGTATAGTTTGTTCCAACCCATTGTTTGTGTCTGGTACAGGTTGGCAGTTGTTTATCAACAATAAAGTTGTTGCAACATAAACACATGTTATTTTCAGTGTGTATGTGTGTTTTTTCTTTCTTTCTAATTAGTTATGATTGTTTATAAAACAAAATGTTTTTAAATTCATTTGGAAGACAGGATTGTCATGTAATTGTTATTTCCCTTGTTTAAAAATAGAAATTGCGTGTTTCTATATTTAACGATTTGCATGACACTATTTAGTACATATTTGTTAAATAATATAGATATTGCTGTTTTGAATTCATTGTTAAAGAGAATTATATATGTTCTAAATTCAATATTTGCATCGTTGCTTATCATTTATAACCTTTGTTGAAAGACTTAATCATTTTAGATAAGTTGTTTGAAAATATTGTTGGTTACAAACTTCCTTCTGTTGTTTGATTGAAAGCAGTCAATGGCGCTTTTCAAGGACTGCCAACGCTAATACTGTATATGGTTGGTAACAACATTGAATGATTGTGATGTTTATGAACTGACATTCAGTCCGACCATGGGAAGCTGTGCTCTGCCGGATGCGTGCTCAAATATTGGAGTCATTCAATGCTACATTTTTCTACTTTAGGTCTTCATAATAAAAATTGTACTTATTGAAAAAAAAATATATATTGTTTTCATTTATTTTATTTAGATAGCGTTATCCCATTCGGCATCCATTGTATTTTTATTTATCAGTTGTCAAATTAGACCAATCTGTGGTCTGCATCCCCTGCATAATTGATCCTTTTACATACATGTCAGACCCCACTCCTTCATTTCTTTAATGGCTTTCAGTTATTTGGTGGACACAGGGAATTGATTCCCAGTTCCCTCCCCAAACTCTTACTTCACTCCATATTCTGTTCCTCTGCACTCTTATTTTTTCATCAACAAGAATTATCCCTGTTTTATCAAACTTTTCTCACAATTAAGACCACCCTGCCTCAGCTTTCATCCATCAAATTCTCATTTCTAGTCCTTTTATTCCACAGTTCCCATAATTCTGTCCAACCTCTTTAAAGTGTCCCAATGACTCGCACCCATTAACAACCCATCATTTGACAAATTATATTAAACAACCTGATTTGTCTCCTATATGCAAAAATTACGAGTCAGGTTTTTTTGCTTTAATATAAATGGCAATTTTTTTTCACACATCTCGTTTTTGAACTCCCATGCGTATTTGTTACTATCAACTATCTTTTCACAAAACCACAAAAATTGCATAGCAAATACATTCTCAGGATGTTTAATAAAGTTTACTTTGCGAGCACAAAGTGAGGAATTAATTATAAAACAATTTGGTAAAGCAAAATAAATATCTAAAAGATGTTTTAAAAAAAGACTATAGTGGATGAGCTACCCCTTCGTGTAACAAGATTTATCTCTCCTGGGATGTAAACACATTAAGATTGAGAGTGAATTGTTTCCCTTTGATAACAACCAGTTCCAAAGCAAGATTATTTGTTTGATGATTTTTAATTGATTAACAATATTTTGATAAAGGAAAAGGATAATACTTTCAATTTCGAGGTCTCACAAAGGCTTTTTCACCTTCTATTCTAATTTTACATTAAAACCCCAAATTTAGATGAAAAGGCTAACTGATGTTTAACTGGCCGCGAAAAAATAATGCAAGGTTGCAAAGAGACTTTGAAATTGATAACTGTGGTCTTTAAACACACTGCAATATCGGTAGAAATTTATCGTGGATTTTATTTTTACAAAATTTAATCTCCATTACAATACGTACGTTTGCAGAGTTTCGTCCGTTTGCATGATGTTGAGAAACCTCTATTAATAAAACAAAAAATCTGGGAAAAGATTTAAAACACAACACAGATTTGAGGCCTTGTCTTGTTTTACGGACATAGATTTGCGAATGACGTCACAATTGAAAACTGGACACAGATTTGAGACCGACTAATTTTTTACAGACATAGATCAGTGATTGACGTCACGATTGGGCATAGATTTGAGTAACGGACACAAATTTGAAACCGGACACATATCTGAGGTTTGCATATATATATTAAAATTTTAAAAAGAATAATTGAGATAGAGAAAAAAATGAAATTACCAATAAATAAAATGGCTTCATGAATAATTATGCCTTCAAAGTCTGAAAGAAATGCATCTGTCAAAATGTGTAATAACTTGTTTAAATGTTCTTCCTAGAATTGTCAATGCTAAGCAGATTAACTATACTTGTGAGATAAAATGAAATAATTTAATACTTCAACAGTTAATGAAAATAGTAGATTTTGTTTCATTGCAAGTGTAAACATATTGTAGACAGACAATGACATCAAGAAATTTACATGTCTTGGTGAAAGTAACTACAGAAAGTATATACTTGTATGTATCTTGAACATCACATTACATGAGTACGAACATATCAGCTTCAAAATGATTACTTCAGAGAATAATACGTAATTAACGAGCGACATCTCAAGTTAGTTGATCTTTATAAAATTTCTGTTACACAGAAAACAATCGAGACTACAATCCCAATCGGTGATTTAAGTTTTATGAGGTAGTGTATTTTTTCTATAATTGTACAAACATTTAACTTAAAGGGGGACAAAGACAGGGATGATGTTGTGTTTTCTTAAAAAACATTCTGATCCCTCTGAAAGAAAAAAATTAAACTCCAGTCATTAGTCAAAAATGTTAAAAGAAAACGGTAACAAACATTTCAAATGTATCTTATATTTCAAAAAAAATATAATTACCACAAAACACAAAGTGGAAAATTGTAAACTTATTTAAAGAACTAATGAATAATACTTAAATATGAAGATAATTTAACAGATATGGAGAAGCTAGTACACGAAGAACGATGATCTTTCTATGATATATAGAATTATCCTATATTTAGTAGTAAATACAGCAGTTTTGATTATTTGATAAATAGCCTGATTTTTAATCAATATCGCACAAGTTTGATGCGCACCCTTTATCATACCCTTTATCGCACTCTTTATCGCATCCCTACTATATTTTTTCTCATTTTTACATAAACTCCGTTTTAATTTATGCAAGCTTCCTTATTTTTTATTTTTATTTTTTTCATTTTTTTTGCCCTCAAAATGAGTCCTAAATGAACGGCCATTCGGGCGTGACGTAATTTATTGAATGATGTCATTGTTTGGAATGTGACTTCATATTTCTGACACATGAAATACAAATATAAAAAAGAACTCAATAAAAATAATACCATACAAAACTAATAAATATTGTTTTTTAAAACAACAGCACGCAAATTGTAAGGTAACCCATGTGCTTCGGATGAGTTATCGAGCAGTTATTTTAAAGCTTTTAAAACAAGAAAAAAGAAGAAATGAAGGTGACCCATGTGCTAGGAATCAGAAAAAGAGGTTCATAAATATACTCTCCTGGTAAAATATATGATAAAGCGTTTACAACATGGCAAAATCCGTATCACATGCCGTGTCACCCTCGATCAATATCATCCCTCTGGCTGATATTGGTATCTCGGGATGATACGGCATATGATACGGAATTTGCCATGTATTATTCTCTATATGTGAAGCTCGCAATCAATAATGGTTAGGGGATAACAGTTTAAAATAAAACGAAATTTCTGTTTAAAACTTAGTAAGGAGGTTGTTCGAGCCAATAAGCATGCTTTAGTACAATACAATATGTGTGTGCTTCTCATGATTATGGAATCTGTACATCAGTGGTTGGTGTTGTTGATTTGCTTCATATTTGTCTTTCACTTAGTGTTTTTTTAGATAAGACAGTAAATTTTTCCTTTTGTATCGTTTTACCTTTGTCATTTTAGGCGCTTACTTTGCGGAATGTCTTTTATGTCTCTGTCGAAAGCCATATCGTGACACAATTTAATGTGACACAAAGGAGTAGGTCCGGTAAGGGCCGACCTTGGCCTCAAATTTCAGGTTCATCTAACAAAAGATTTTGGACTCTTTTTAAACACTTTAGTGTTTATTTCAATTGATTCAATTAGTTTACGTGAAAGATTGCAATTGATTCAATTAGTTTACGTGAAAGATTGCAATTGATTCAATTAGTTTACGTGAAAGATTTCAATTGATTCAATTAGTTTACGTCAAAGATTTTAATTGATTCAATTAGTTTACATGAAATATTTCAATTGATTCGATTAGTTTACGTGAAAGATTTCAATCGATTCAATTAGTTTACGTGAAAGATTTCAATTGATTCAATTAGTTTACATGAAAGATTTCAATTGATTTAGTCATTAAGAACACTTCGATTTAAGCTTAAATATGAAAAATCTATCAAACATGCCAAAAAACGTCACTTTTTAGATGGTTTTTGTCAAAATTGAAAGTGGCTACATCCTCAACCTTTATATATGTTATGTATTATCATCAAATACAACTTACATTTCAATATTATGAATGAACACAAATGCGGCCATTTTTATTTCAGACGAAAACCGATTAAAATTTATTTAAAATGCTAAAATTTTAAAGATTTCAGTAATTTAGCATGACTTAATGATGCTAATACCCGATACATGTGTATTTCTTTGTAATAAAAAGCCAATATTTATGTAGTAGACGCATTCATCTTTCCAGCAAATAGCTAACCGATTACATTTTTACAACTTTTTAAAACTGCTATATTTTGGGGCCAAAAAGGGGTCTTACTGAACCTACTCCTTTACTTTGCAATGGAAACTTTTCAAATATTACAACTACTCCTCAAATAATAATACAGAAACAAAAACAAAATGAATACAAGATATTTAACATAAAGACATGTTTGTACCACTAGTTATAAACAATATATGTTGAGACTTTTTAGATGTTATACATGTTTGTTTTATTCCTTAAGGATCAGTTTTGATTAATCTAATTAACTCATGTACAGTCATGTTGGTCATAATCGATGAAATACTGCTGAAAAATTTGCTTGACTAACATTGCCATCGATTTTCTTATATGAAAGGACATCAATGTAATATCGATGTTTCGATCATCCATTGTAAAAATACCTGCATTTAATATTGATTTTGTCTTAAATCTGAATATTCAAATATCATATTTTGTCTATTGCGGTTTGAGAAAATAAAAAATTTCGACAGAAATGTATTTTCTGTAAAACCTGTATTATTTTTAAAGGTATTATTAGAGGTAACTATTGCAATAAATGAATAAAGTTGGTCACTCCTTTCAATGACATGACAGACTAATTCTGACTTCGAACTGTAAAGGTGAGATTGTAAATATTTGAGTGTGTAATAGTATTTGTTTATAATAACTAAAGGTTACATTGTTTAAAATTCGAAATGATTTATAATTAGCATGTTGCTTTCACGTATTTGGAAAGGCAACACATGTAGCTCTACTAAATCTTTTATTTCAATACTGACCACTCACCTACAATAAGGGCTAGACTATTATTGATGACTAAAAACGAATGTTGACCTTGTTTTGCGGCTCCCTTCAAATTTCCTGCTGTTAATTTTTTCTCTATGTTTTATTACTGTTTTTGACCAGAATATATTAAGCATTTGTTGAGAGGACACGTCGTTATCCATAAGACAACGACCATTAAAGAAGTCAACTTGAAATTCAGGCTTGAGTGGCTTATATTTTTTACATGTTTCCCTCTAACAAGTGTAACCACCGTCATCGAAGCCATTTACTCATATAAGAAATTTATAGACCAATTCAGCAAAATGTTAACTCATTTGAAAATTTTGTCTTGCGGCAAAAATGTGTAAGTTATTGAACTACTGTATCCCTTTTCACTACTATTGAAAGGAGGGATCTCACCTGTGACATGTAAGCGCGAGGAATTAAAATCTTAATTCACTAGGATTATTCAGTTGCCTACTATTTTAAGTCTTAAAACGTGTCATATCATCTTAAATGAGTTTTCTGGCAGTTGTTTTTGTATAAACGGACAGTCCGTCCTTATGAACATTGTAAAAAGTTCTGTCACCACATAATTTGTTTTCTTCAAAGAAAAGATAAAACATGCATTTGATCCTAAATGGTTTTGTTTTTGTTTTTGTAATGTACCTGTGAGTCATGTTAGTTCAGAAGCTACATTATCGGTATGTTGTGTGTCATTTGTATCACATACTCTCGTTTACTTATTACGCAAAACTCCTCTGTAAAAATTAATGAATATGCTTTTGAATTTTTCTATGCATGAAGACTTAATGTTATGCTTCTAAAAAAATGTTACATAATACCAGCAGTATATGTTTTGTATGGCAAGCATACTTGAACAGTTGGATGGACTATGATTGCTGTCCACTGAATGAAGATGCATTTTAAAAGATGATTACATCATTCAAAGGACGAACCTCTGAATCGTTGTTGAAAAGCTAAAAAGCCCTATATGTTGAATGTTATCTATTGAAGTTATCTGTATTTAAAATTCTAAATACTATTCATAAAATATATTTTTACTATTTTTTTAATGATGATCCTCTACGTATACAGTGGTTGGTTATCCTCCTTGAGAATCCATTTAACCAAAAGCATTGTAAACTTGCATTCAATGTACTGACATTTATCATGTTTTATGATCATAGGTCTATTCACACAGAGGTATTTATACTATTTGTGCTTATTTGCTGTTTGGTCTGGTGGTTTTCTCTTTGGCACATTCCCTTTTTCCATTCTCATTTTTATAATTAAATTATAAACACCTGAAATTATCACAAACCAATAATGTTACAGTTCATTTTAAGTATTTAATCAAAGACTAACTGCAAGGAAATGTTAAAAAAAAGCTTGGGGAAGTATTAAAACCAGTAAATCTGGTGAAATTATTTTCATTTTGAAAATATTCAAATTTTCAGATATCAATACAGTTTGTTTGTGTCAGCAAAACGTTTCATAATAATCGTTACTTTTTGAAAGGTTTAGTTTACCATTTTCTATTTAAGCATTTTTCGCTTGTGTATACTTAGTATAAAAGTAAAAAAATACCGAACTCCGTGGCAAATTCAGATACGGAAAGTCCGAAAATTCAGATACAGAAAGTCCGAAATCAAATGGACAATTATCAAAAACTTAAACACATTGAAATAATGGACAAAGTCGTAATTGTGAACTGTAATTTTACATGTTTCAACCAAAAATATAATACTAATATAAAAAGACATAATAGCGAATAGAACGCAATGAAACTCAACATATGCTAGCGTTTAAAGAGAGCTCGACGATACCAAGGTGCCCCGACCTGAGTTGCTATTAGTTCTTCCATATCAATTCTAAGTAGACATGTTTTTTTTGTTTTTCTCTTATTGCCAAAAATTAGACTTTTTCAGATATTGTCTCATAAACAGAATAACAAGATTATCATACTTTTACATATGTTTGAAAGTAGCAAATATTAAGTTTAGTGATAATAATCTAAAATGTAGGAAAGTGTATACAAATTAACTGTCGCTCTAAAAAGCTACGATAAATAATTCGTATGAATGATAAAAGAGGGACGAAAGATACCAAAGGGACGGTCAAACTCATAAATCTAAAACAAACTGACAACGCCATGGCTAAAAATAAAAAAGACAAACAGAAAAACAATAGTACACACGACACAACATAGAAAACTAAAAAAATAAACAACACGAACCCCACCAAAAACTAGGGGTGATCTCAGGTGCTCCGGAAGGGTAAGCAGATCCTGCTCCACATGTGGCACCCGTCGTGTTGCTTATGTGATTACAAATCCGGTAAATAGTCTAATTCGGTAGGTCATATTCATGAAAGGGAAGGGGATTGTAGTTACGACGTAAGGAACATATCCGATATCATTTGTGAAACGGTTATTCCATAACGGTCAACCAACTCGTGATGGCGTCCGTAAAATTTACGAAGGGATGATTTCAACTTCACCATTTGGAATTCTTGGTTTAATAACTTCCTTGTGAGCAGCAAACCTCTATCAAGAAAATCATGATAGGAAATGCAAGCACGGGAATATCGTATCAATTGGGAGATATATACCCCGTATGCAGGTGCTGCTGGAATGTTGCTACTTAGAAATGGAAAGTTCACAATTGGAAAGCTGAAATCATCTCTTTTGTCGTAAAGTTTTGTTTTCAACCGACCTTCATTGTCAATTTCTAGATGTAAGTCAAGATATGAAGCCGACTTAACTGTATCTGTAGTATCCTTTATCTCTAGTTCGATTGGATAGATGCGTTCCACATAGTCACCAAATTTTGAATTGTTTAGTGAAAGAACATCATCTATATAGCGGAAAGTAGAGTTAAAGGATATTGCTAACTTCTTATCTTTCTTCCTAAGAAGTTCCTGCATGAAGTCAGCCTCATAATAATAAGAAAACAAGTCGGCGAGTAGAGGGGCACAGTTTGTTCCCATTGGAATGCCGACAGTCTGTTGAAAAACACGTCCTCCGAACGTAACAAATATGTTGTCAATCAAGAAATCAAGCATCTTGATAATATCAGTTTCAGAGAATTTTTTGTTTGAATCAGAGTGATTCTTTACAAAGTAGGATTTATCCCTCCCTAAGACAAGATACTTGTATCTACGTTGGCCATTCTTTTTTATGAAGCAAAGTAATACCAACTCTTTTAATTTGTCTTTTAATGTGGAATACTTGTGTACAGGGTAGAAAAGTCAAATGTTTTAATACTGTTACAAGATGAAAGAGAGTTAGATTGTATGTACTCTAAAAGATCTTTTGAATTTTTAAGTATCCACATCTGATTCACGCCACCTCTAGAATAGGCAGTTTCACAATAACTTTGAAGCCCGTCTTTGATTGCTGATAAAATAGATGTTAATAATTTAGAAAGAGGTTTCGTGGAGCACTTGGAAGACCCAGCAATATACCGTTGCTTGTAAGGACACTTATGTAGTTTAGGTATCCTATACAGTGATGGAAGATCCAGTTCTTCATCCTTGGTTGAAATTCCAAAGGAACATAGAACAGACCTATGATTATCCAGGATTTCCTCTTTGGTAAGTGTCGTGAGGGTATATGTTGAGTTTCCAAGTGAATTGTCAATACCTAATTCGTTTATCAAGCAGTTGATGTAGTGACTTTTACACACAAAAACGATGTTATTTGGGGCTTTATCTGCGGGGACAACAACATATTTGTCATGGAGGTCGGATAGGTGTTTTGCAACATTTGGGTCTTTAAAGATTGACGTAGCATGGGCATTGATGGACCCATTCAGTTTCTTAATAATATATGCATAGCCACGCACCCACGTAATATAAAACTAAGGACATATACGGTTGTTGACTGGTTATTACCTCTCCTACAGTGGATCATGGATTCGGGTTACTCTTGGGTGATTCTTGCAGGTTAGTTATTGCATAATATATTTACTGAATCAATCGACTTTTAAAGAACCAAGGACGAGAAGTATATAATCCTATAACAAACTAACAAAAAGAATACTTTTTGGCTTGAAGTAGTTTTCTGTGTTTACCTTCATGATGAACGCTAGTAAAATAATGATATACAGGGATGTACTACATGCATCATGGTTGTTTTACCTAATAGCTAAACATATTTATTTTCAAATGTTTTTAAAATAGATATGGATAGTGCACATGATAACGAATTCCACTCAAAGTAAGGAGAATGCTTTGAACTACCAGCAAAAGTGGGTTACTTTTGCAGAACACTGCTATCCATGCCAAAACATGGCTCAGGTTTCATGAAAATATGGCTTACTCTGCCAGAAAACATAGCTTACCTCTCAGAGCTTACAATTCTAGTCACTATAATAAACCATTACGAACATCAAGGCTTATCCTCCTCAGACAAAAATAGCTTAGTCGCACAGAAAAGTAGCTTAGACTCCCAGTATGTATGGTTTACTGTTTAAGAAAAAATAACTTACCCTCACAGACAACACCAACAAAATAAATAACTAGTTAAATTTGGCTCTCTAATCTCTGATTTAACAAAATTTCTATATATTTTTTTCTATCTCGCCCATATGAAAAAAAAATGATACATCATCCTATATCAATAAAAAAAAGAAGAAAAAAACAACAAAGAAAACAACAATAAACAAAAAACATAAAAACAAATTATCTAATGGAGAGCCCTTTCATTCCCTTCGTAAATTTTAGGCACGCCATCACAAGTGTGTTGACCTTTATGGAATAACTGTGTCACAGATGATATGGGAATATGCTTCTATGTCCTAACTACAATCCCCTTCCTTTTCACCACGAATGTGACCTACCGAATTAGACTATTTACCGAGTTTGTAATAAAAAGTGCTATACGACGGGTGCCACATGTGATGCAGGATCTGCTTTTCCTTCAAGAGTACCTGATATCATCCCCAGTTTCTGTTGGGTTCGTTGTGTTTAGTCTTTAGTGTTTTATGTTGTGTCTTGCGTACTATTATTTGTCTGTTTGTCTTTTATTATCTAGCCATTGTGTTGTCAATTTATTTTCGATCTTTGAGTTTGACTGTCCTTCTGGTATTTTTCGTCCCTCTTTTCAAAAAAAGTTGCCAATATTGTATACTTATTGAAACAAGCTAAAGCCAGACCGATTAAAGGACCCGCATCTAAGCAAACCTTTTTGACAAAGAAAATCAGAATTTTTAAATTATTGTGATCTTATAAAATGGGGGGAAAAGTGTGATATAAAAGCAAATTTGTTTTAAAATAATTGTATAATAAATCCTGGCAAAGGTAAAGATGGAGATGTCATATGTTGCATACTCGTTTCAGTATTGTGTATGCCCTGGTTATTACTCATATAAATTGTACACTAATGCAAAACTTCCACTCCTTTAAAACAAAAACAAAGATAAATTAAAATGTCAATTGTTCTTGAACAATTGAGAGGTCTTTCCTTTTTTTAATGTAAAATACATGTTCCAATAGACGTAGAGTGTATTGAAAAGTTCTTACACAGGTTATGCCCCTTACAGAAAGGTCAAATCTCTTCGGTCATCCACCTCAACGTTTTTCACTATTTACTATTTCTGTAAGTACAATCGTTTTTGAGATATCGACTAAAAAGTTGTAAGGTCAAAGGTC
The DNA here is from genome assembly GCA_019925275.1 of Mytilus edulis. Classification (NCBI taxonomy): domain Eukaryota; kingdom Metazoa; phylum Mollusca; class Bivalvia; order Mytilida; family Mytilidae; genus Mytilus; species Mytilus edulis. The sequence goes on along the minus strand of CM034351.1, from coordinate 61,769,413 downwards.
AAGGTCAACCTTAAAAAGCTTTAAAACACACTGAAAATCCTTTAAATAAGGTCAAAAACACATAATTCGCTATTTGGGACATGACCTTGACCTTTGACATTATGACCTTTGTCAAGGTCATTAGTCCCCAATGTCATTGCTGAAGACACCATGGGTCTAGGACCTTTGGTTATATAGTAAAAGCTGATTTTGTCTTTTCAGAAACCTAAATCAGGGGTTATGCCCCTTACAGAAAGGTCAAATCTCTTCGGTCAAAATGTAACAAAGTTGCGCCTTAATGACCCAAACATTTTCCACTATTCAAAACTTCTGTAAGTATAATGGTTTCTGAGATGTTCTGATAACAAGGTGTTAGGTCAAAGGTTAAGGTCAACATACACATTTGACCTTGAGGTATTTTCAAAGTCACATGAATTGATGATGAATAGTGAAGATCCTAGGTGTCTACCACTTACGGTTTCTGAGTTTTGGTGGCCAACCGACACCGGTTAATTTTAATAGGGGCATAACTCTACCAATGAGTTTTTGAATCTTTTCGATCCAAATGAAACGAAAAACCAGGGTCTGGTCCTGAACAAATTTCACCCTTCGTTTTTTTTTTCTACCTATTACGGTTACGGTGTTGGAACGATAACAAGGTTTTTGGGTTTTGGAGGGATTACTCCGAACCAACAAAATATTTCAACTAACAGGGTGAGTTCCGGATAGATATTCATGACACCGATACAAAGTGTGAACATGAAAGCGACACGTCTAACGGTTAAGGCTGCTAACTTCGTCAAAGTTTGGCGGAAAAAGAATAATAATAATTAAAAACCAATTGTTCAGAGAACAATTGAAGGTCTTTCCATCAAAACAATGTATTTTGATATGAAAGTTGTGGAACTAAGTTTAAAATGCCATTTCAATCGTCAAATGATAGCTTCTAGTACGCTGATTCTAAAAATATTTGGTTTCCATACATTTTTTTTAAATAAGGGAGATAATTTGTTACTTCCGGTTTGAAAAATATTACTTACGATTATATTTGAATATTTACTTGACACTGATTCCAAAAATATCTGGTTCTATATACTTTTATATTAATAAAGTACAAAAAATAGCTACTTCCGGTTTACAAAAGGTCACTTCCGGTTGTTTCTTTCAAGGTTAAATGGTTTGATACCTTTTTTCCAAATGTTTCATAGCTTTATCATGTATGCATATAAAATAAAAGCAAAGGTCAAAATCTAGAACGTCAAATTAAGCTATGACCTTGAGATCAATTTCAAGGTCATGAACTAAGGGCCTCAAATCAAAAGACCATAGATCTTAATTATATTTGGTTAATGACTTATATCACCAAACACGTATTTTTAAATACAAGAGGGGAGAAAACTCCCTTTTTCGTTTAACATGCCCTTGCAATAAAAATTTATGTGTTACGACATGTCGCAACTAACAATTTAGTAAAAATAATTTGTTGATATCTTATACGGTCTTTGGATATAATTGAAAATAAGCCAAATTCAAATATTAGAATATGACCTTGACCTTTGACCTTGAACTAATTTTCATTTTTTTTTTTACCAAGGACCTCAAATCAAAAGATCCTAGGTCTCTATCACTTATGGTTTATAAGATAGAAATGCATATCACTTATATCAGATGCATAAGGGAAAATAACTCTCATATGGAGCGGTCATATTGCTTCGGTCAAAATAGGACAAATCATGCAAAGGATATAACGAGCAATTTTGTAAAATAAATTTGTCGTTATCTTTTACGGTTGTGAGCACAAGGAAAACAGTGTTTGGGGAGATAACTCCTACAAAGAAAAGTATTCGGTTACGCAGGGTAAATTTCAAAAGCGCATAAACTGTTCGATATCATAATTATACCAAATATCAAAGCGACATATTGCGAAACAAATGTTTATCACAAGAACAAAATTAGGCGGAAGAAGAAAAAAAAAATAATCAGAAGAAAAACAATAGGTCTTTCCACAGAAAAGTGGAAAGACCTAATAATAATTAAAAACCAATTGTTCAGAGAACAATTGAAGGTCTTTCCACCAGTTAATAACTATTTTGATATTATGATATAAAAAATCAGTCTAAAACGTCAGTTCATATGGCTTTATTATGTATAAATATGAATTTAAAGCAAAGGTCAAAATCTAGAACGTCAAATTAACCTATGACCTTGACCTCAATTTCAAGGTCACAAACTGAGGATCTCAAATCAAAAGACCCTAGGTCTCTAATATGTATGGTTAATAAGTTATATCACTTTACACATAATTTAAGATATGATAGGGGCGAAAACTCCCATTCATTGTTTATGCACCCTTTCAACTAAAATTATTTAGTTACCACATGTCGCAACTAACAATTTATACAAAATAATTTGTCGATATCTTATAATGTTAATCAAAATGAGTGAAAAGAAGACAACTTCAAAAATTTGAATATGACCTTGACCTTTGACCTTGACCTAATTTTCATTTTTTTGGACCAAGGACCTCAAATCAAAAGATCCTAGGTCTCTATCACTTATGGTTTTCCAGTTTAAAATACATTTCAAAATTTCAAATACAAAAGGGGAAATAACTCTCATATGGAGCGTTCATATTGCTTCGGTCGAAATTGGACAAATCACGCAAAGGATATAACGAGCAATTTTATAAAATAAATTTGTCGTAATCTTTCACAGTTGCGAAGGAGTCGTGATCACAAGGAAAACAGTGTTTGGGGAGATAACTCCTACAAAGAAAAGTATTCGGTTACGCAGGGTAAATTTCAAAAGCGCATAAACTGTTCGATATCATATACCAAATATCTAAGCAACATATTGCAAAACAAATATTTATCGCAAGAACAAAATTAGGCGGAATAGAAAAAATAATCAGAAGAAAAACAATAGGTCTTTCCACAGAAAAGTGGAAAGACCTAATAATAATAAACAGAAGAAATACAGTAAGGTCTTTCCCTTTTGAAAAAGGAAAGACCTTAATAAACAGAGCAGAATAAACATTTTACTTGTACCCGTAGGTCAGGGTTGCGTTCAATATCGTAGCGGCTACATAGGGCTTCGTACATTTATGACTATTGAACGTGTAGCTGCAGGCTACATAGATATTGATAGCAGCCAGCTACTCGTTCAATAGGCAAAAATCTACGTAGCACTACATTGCCGCTACGATATTGAACGCAACCCAGTTGTCTTTTATACCTGTATAATACAGACTACAGCTGTGAGTTAATTGATATAGATTGTCAGTGTTCCTGCCGAAGACAAATGGTTTTCAACAAGCAGTTCAGATTTCTCCTCTAACACAACATGACTGCTACGAAATAGGATATATATAGTGTAGAAAGTAGCGTTAAACACCAAAACAAAATGAACTTATGAACCCTTTGATATCCAAGAAAATGGGAACACAAAATACAGTCTTACACATGTAGATGCAGAATGAAAATGATGAATGCTTGTTATAAATAAAACAATTTATTTAGTTTTTTTAACAACAGCAACACATTGTCACAATGCAAAGATTCTGTAACAATATAAAATCGTTCATGTTAGTAATGAGTTTCTTCAACACGTTATCTTTTTTATAAAATAACAAAAAAAAAACGAACTCCGAATAAAGTTCTAACGAACAGTCCCAAAGCATATGGCAAAATTAAAAGCTCTTACACATCAAAGTTATTTAATTCATCTTTGCCTAAAAGTTAATTTATTTTGATTTCTTCTTTTCTATTCTTATTTGTTGTGTCTTTATTTACGTATTTTCTAGAAATTGCGGCTTTCACATTCGTTTTAGTCATCTATAATTATCGTTGATCATCTCGACGATATTGATTTTCTCGGTTGAATCTGTACGGCGAAAGTGCGAAACACAATCGATTTGAGATGACCAATCTGTTTATTGCTATTTTACCTATATATATGATGACGTTGTAAATTCTATCAATGTCGTTGACAACGCCACATGCCGTCTTATATTAGTTTCTAGAATCATATCAAGATCAAAGGACAATTTCGTAAAATAGCGATTACATTGTTTTTTTTTAATTCTATTTCAGGAGCTTTTATGAACTATATGATACTGACAGGTGTTTTAAAATCATTTGGTATCCTATACGCAGAACTACTAGACCAATATGATATAACATCGGGACAAGGTGCTTTCATTTTCAGTTTGAAAGTTTTCATGTTGGCAATTTCAGGCATGTATGACATACCTTAGGGACCTATCATTTGATTTTTATAATCGGACAAGGATGAACAATGTGTGTCCTGCATTTATTTAAATTGTAATCTCTGTTAAGGGGGCTCGCGGGTATAAATCATTTTTTTTTCTAATATAAGATTTCGCTATATTTTTTTTATAAATGAACTTTTTCATATACTTAATAAAAAAATGAAATAAAAAAAATGGGGTCACCGTTCATTTGAGCTCACAATCTGCCTCCGAAAGAGGCATTCATTTTTGTTATCTCCTTTTTTCTGTTGAACTAAAAGGAAAAAAAGAGGTAATATCGAAATAAAAAAAAAGAACTAAATTACAGAAATCGCTTAAAATTTACAATTATTTGGTTGATGTACAGCTTATTTGAGAACAATAATAAAAAATGTAGGTCACCGATGAGTTAAAAAAGATATCAATTTAAATGCAAAAAAAAAAAATACATTTTGCCCCAAAGGAACATAATTTGGAGCTTTTTCAATGACATAAACAATTTAAAAGTCATCTGCGCCCAAACCGAATCGATTTTTTTGGGTGATTTTTGTACCATAAATTTTTTTTTATCATAAAGTAATCACTAATAGTGTAATAAATTAAATTTGTACGGAAAATCAATATTTTTTTTTTGCTGAAATTTTTGTACCCGCAAGCCTCCTTAAGCCATATTATTTTTTACCTTTATCGTTCCTGCATTTTATTTCAAAGGTTCATTCTGATTTTTTACATATATTATCATCCTGCCTGTTTTGTGTTCCAATTTTGCCCATCCTGCCCTTTTATTACGGAAAACTCCTGTCGTACATTTTATTCAAATTTCATCCAAGCCTCTCTATAAAATCAAATGCTAGCTCCATAAAGCAGTGAAATTATACCTTAACTATGTTCGAATGTGTAGGATTTGATGTTTATTTAGGCAAACCATTTCATTTAACCTAGCATTTAAACGTCAATATTCAAATAGTACATTTTAGATCCAGTTGGTCATAGATTTTAGTACTTTTAGAAGTGGTTGCATTCTTGAAGTCACAGATGAAATTGCATTTGAAAAAGTAAATGACAAACCTGAAAAATCGAAAGTCTATGACACAAATTTACAAACAGTTAATAAAAAAAAAAATCCATAAATAATGGCACAACTATCAACATGATCAATATATATTTTTTCTGTTAAGTTTTTCTAACATTTTTCATCAGCCAATGATGTTTTAGCCTTCATAATTTTGAAGGTTATATCCGACAAAACTTGATTATCAAGAAGGTCTTGAAAACAGAAGGTAGAACATAACGTTTTCAGATCCAAAGATTTGACACATGATCTGTATTGTTATCGGTCTGGTACATGATATAAGTGTCCATGATAAAGGCAAGGGCGTACACAACATTTTGTTTTTAAATTCCTTGGACAGTGGTCACAGTTTTTGTACGTACGTGTATGAAATTGATAGACGTACGTATAAAATCTTTGCAATACAAAAAAGGCAGGATGAAAATATATGTAAAAATTTTCATGTATGATTTTTTATACACGTACGTACAAAATCATTGCAATTATTCATATTTATTGCATTAATTTTGTATGGTGTCAGATGAATTGAGATGATGATAGTCAATAAAACCAGATAAGTACCATTTTATGTGCCATTTAATGTGAAGAAATGAAAAAAATATTCCTATACAGTACATAAAACATGATTATCACCAAACGTCCACAAAATATTTAAGCGACATAAACATAACAACGCAGATCTTCACATGTTTTGATTAATGGCTGGAACAGTTTGCAGTTTATTTTGAACCTTAACATGACTTGCATTTGTCTCTTTTAACTATTGAAAAAGATTTTTAAAAATAATGTAAAGAGAAAAATCAATGTAAATAATATCTTGTGTTTTGGATGTTTTTTTGTTTTTTTCTTCTATTCAATGTTAATGATTTATACTATAAAAACGTTTGTTAGATTGCCTATTACACTTAAGAGATAACCAAAAATATACGAGATTTATTTACGCTTGATTTAAAAGTAAAGATGTTCGTTCCAAAAAAATATATGATTGGATGCAAAGCAAACTACATGACTTGTACTATAAACTTGTTATCATTTTGAAATATCTTTTCGTATTAGGTGCATTATCAGGATTTCTAAGTACTACATTTTCGTTTCGAGGTGTTACATTCGTTGGAGGATTACTGATCGGAAGTGGATTATGCTTCAGTGGTTTGACCAGTAGACCTGCAATGTTATTGTTGACCTATAGTTTACTAACAGGTACGACTTGTGAAATTGACCAAATTTTACCGAATGCATCAATTTTAGTTTGAGTAGACAACGATTGTACCGATTCAATTATATTGCATGTTTTTGTTTGAATTTTATTGCTTACGTCACAACTTTCAGAATTATTAGGCCCACCAAAAAGATGGTTTAAAAGTCTTTCAGTCGATTAATCATTCAAAACCATTAAATCTCTTGTTTTGTAGTAACCGAGTCTTATAACTTCAAATGATATGTCGTTACATTGATTTTAAACACAGAAACCTTAGACCTTGTTTACACTAGCATTGTTTTGAATCGATCTAAAGAGAACCAGTTGGCGTTCACATAAGATTTACTCCTAACGATCTCTATCGGTCTAATCTGAACCACTCCGTTTACACTACAATTAATAACGCAATCGATCTATTAATTCGCAAACGGTCTAAAATAACATACTTGAAAAAAAATAGATGAAGTTATTGTTTCAGTTGAATGCCAAGTTCAAATTTTGATACTTGAGTTCTTCCAGTTTTTATTCATTTAAAAGCAAATAAATTTTCGGAAACCACGTGACCATTTCAACTTCTCGCGTATTAAATATTCACAGGACCATATTTTGAACATTACTTCGACTTCGATTTGATTAATCGGAAACTCATACATGTAAGTACAGTGTTGTTCGAGCTGATCGAATTTCTATAAACGTCATCAATTAAAAAATTTGACCAGAATCAAGTTCTACGTACCTCGTGGCAACGTTGAGTCGAGTAGAGTACACTGTGTAAGAAATGACAAAAATAATAACTTTTCACAACCAAAATATAAAAAAGCAGTTTATCTATTAATTCAATACAACATGAAAATGTTTTCAATGATTTGCGACGATGAATTTGGTTGCTTGCGTCTGCTTCATCGTAGATTTGTTATTTTTAAGAGGGTATTTTAAAATGTTTCGGCAGTCGGTAAATAAAGAAGTGTTAGCTTTTTCGCCAGCTCTGATTAACATACCGGCAAAAAGTAAGTTTCTATGTAATATAAAAAAGAAGATGTGGTATGATTGCCAATGAGACAACTATCCACAAAAGACCAAAATGACACAGACATTAACAACTATAGGTCACCGTACAGCCTTCAACAATGAGCAAAGCCCATACCGCATAGTCAGCTATAATAGGCCCCGATAAGACAATGTAAAACAATTCAAACGAGAAAACTAACGGCCTTATTTATGTAAAAAAAATGAACGAAAAACAAATATGTAACACATAAACAAACGACAACCACTGAATTACAGGCTCCTGACTTGTGACAGGCAGTAACTCATTCAAACAAATCGAAGTCGATCTAGTAGTAATATTATCTTTCTTTAAAAATACCGATTGCCTATGAAGCTGAAAACTACAGAAAGCATGCAACTGAAAATATCAGAAAAAGAATTGAGAGCAGTGTGACTGATATGGATATAAAAATAGGAGATAGTTGACGCATCTATAACACTGCTTAATTTTTGTAAAGTCTTGTGTATTTCTATTTTAGGTACTGGAATAGGTTTATGTATACCATCATCACTATCAATCGTCAACTTTTACTTCAAAAAGAAAAGAGCTTTAGCCAGCGGAATTGTGACATCAGCCGGTGGCGTGTCAGCTTTGATATTCCCCGCTCTGTACAGATGGTTTTTTGATTCATACGGAATAAGGGGCGGACTTGTTTTATTAGGTGGTGTGGTTTTAAATGTGTGTGTAGTCAGTTTGTTGTTAAGACAGCCAGCACAATTAAGGAAAAGAACACAATTTGACAACGAACATACAAAGTCTTTTCTGAATTCATGGTGGACTGAGACAAGGAAATACTTGAGTATTTTAAGGAATACTTTCAAACAAATCATACAAAATCGCTGTTTTAGACTGTACACTGCGGCTTTTTCTTTTGCATTAGTTGGCTACACTGCAAACTTCACAGTCATACCCCCACACTTGCGCAGTCGAGGGATTTCTGACAACGATATTGTGACGACAATAATGATAAGCGGCATAGGAGAATTAATTTCTCGGATTGGAGTTGGATATATAGTCGACAAAAAATTTGTGAAAGCAGAAACAGTCTTTATTGCAAATATGGGAATAAGTGGAATATTAAGTATCGTGTTTCCTTTTTTCGACGAAGTAAGTGTGAATTATACATACAGTCTATTAGCTGGGTTACTTCCGGGAGCTATTAATTTATTGATGATGTTGATGTTGTCTCCAGTTATAGGAGTTGAACAGTTGCCTTCCGCTTTGTCATTGTCATATTTATTCATTCATACCTTTTATTTGATTGGTATGCCATTTATAGGTAAGTTTTGTTTTATGTCATTTAGGCAAAACATTATTACTGTAATTAATGTGTGTTTTTTAGCTGCCTTCTAATGTTATATTAGTATCAAATAAAGATTTTGAGAATTGGTTTAGACTAAATGAATCATGGTAAATAATTTCCATGGGTATTAAATCTTTATAGTTATCTTGAGTTATAATTGTCTTTCGCTTAGTTTGTACAGGCAAACGTAAATAAACAGATGAATAAATTAATGTTTAAGTGCAAAGTACTGGATAAATTAAAGTGATATACAAAGCTCTTGACAAGTTTAATGTTTTTGAAATGTTTTTGTCGTTCAACTTGCAATGCATTTGACAACATGGGCTGAAATTTATTCAAGTTTAAGGAAATGTATTTGACAGAATCTATAACAGTTAAGATATGTTTTCGCTTATAAATAAAAAAAAGGGTAATTTTCACTTATATTGTGGTGTTCATACTTACTGTAAAAACATGACCTGTGCAATTTAAAAATATAAGTGTTTTTGTACGGACGTAATTTACGATCGAACGGTTTTAATTAATGTCTAGCAAAATATATATATATATATATATATAAGCAGTTATTCTAATTGATAAAAACCTGTAAAAGCAAAATTAATGCTTCACGTAGGTCCGATGAACACAATAGTCAAACATTTTTATAGTGTAAAATGATTTAATAATACTACTATATGCTAGCTCTCGAACATAGTGAAGTAAAACATGTAGAAGAAAGACACACAGCAGGCATGAGTGATTTTATGAGCAAAGTCGAATTATTAAAGTTGTTTTTCATCTCAATAAAATGGCTATACTATATTTTATTTCAACTGAGTTGATTGCTCTCCTTAAACACCTCTTTATCAGAAAATGTATAACAACGAACAATATTTTTTCTTATATACTGCTCTGTAACTCCTACACAGTCATACTGTTATGTCAACTTTCTTACTTGTTAAACAAACACATGCAATTTCTATTTTCGTTCTACACATCTGCGCATCAATACTTGGAGTACATTTAAAGTGGAAGATCAGAATAATGTGTTTCTTCCGTAATGCTATGCGATTACGTTTTATTTATGCAAGGTTCATGTATTATATTTACGCCTGATAAAGTGTATTTTTTCCTGAATTACAGGGTACATGGACGATTTGACTGGAAACTGGAATGTGTCATTCTACAGTATTGGTGTAATTCTTATTTTGTCAGCCATTTTAGTATTGATTGGAACTCTAACATATAACGTCGAACAAAAATCTCAAGATATTAACGAGGAAGTGGCATTAGAATTTTTACAAAGCCCAGAAAGCAAGCCTATGTTAGCCGTATCAAACATTAGCAGAGTATGAGTCAATCGTTGTTTTTGTTTTTTGTAAAAATCGATATGTTTAAATCGTTGTCGTTTTTATCAGTTCACTTCAGTGTTTCTGTTGTTTCCCTCAAATAGTTATCTGTTTCCCTCGGTTTGAGTGTGTACCCCTGATTTGTTTCAATTTATGACTTTCGAACAGCAGTATACTACTGTTGTTTTTATTTAAAGCACGTTTAACCTAAAATAATTGCAAATTTATAATAAGACGACATAAACTGCTCCCTAATGTTTCCCTAAATTTATTTTTTTGAAACAGGGAAATTTGGTCCATAACAATTATTTTTATGTCGATAACGATTAAGATGTTGAAACTTTATTTGATGTAACCTTATTTTCGAAACATTTACATATTTCTCAGGGTCATGGACTAAACGAGTTGATCACATTTTTCGATCAAACTGACTTCTGGGTAACGGGCAAACCACAGAATAAACATGTTAAATAAGAATTGAAAATTATATTATACGAGTTTCTTATACTATGTTCCTTATTTTGTCATTTTTTAAGGGAGACGGATTTATAAGTTTTTTTTGTTTCCGAATCCCTGTATTTATATTGTATAATTATACATTTTGTGCACTTTTTAAAAATAAGATATTGTTTAAACCAAACTGTTCTCTGTACAAACGTCATAAGATGCAACTCAGACAAAAACCATGCATTTTACATCAGCAAATGTGATAAAATTGAGAATGGAAATGGGGAATGTGTCAAAGAGACAACAACCCTACCAAATAAAAAACAACAGCAGAGGGTCACCAACAGGTCTTCAATGTAGCGAGAAATTCCCGCACCCGGAGGCGTCCTTCAGCTGGCCCCTAAACAAATATATACTAGTCCAGTGATAATGAACGCCATACTAATTTCCAAATTGTACACAAGAAACTAAAATTAAAATAATACAAGACTAACAAAGGCCAGAGGCGCCTGACTTGGGACAGGCGCAAAAATGCGGCGGGGTTAAACATGTTTGTGAGATCTCAACCCTCCACCTATACCTCTAACCAATGTAGAAAAGTAAACGCATAGCAATATTTCAGTTCAAGAGAGGTCTACTTTTGAGGCACAGTAAGACATGTCAGACCTAAACAAAATACAAAAAAACACATTAAAGTTTGAAAAAAACCCCAACAAAAATGAAATTCAAAATGATAATTTTACAGCGGGCTTATTTTCAAAAAGGAAGACGAAGAAAAATCAAAACGATCTGACTGTTTTTATTTGAAAGTACTTGCATTTTGGTAACATGATATGTCTAATGAAAAGGAATCTACAAATTTGAAAATACAACTGTTTTCCTCATCGCATGTTGTGAATGTACATGTGCGAATAGGGTCTATTTATTGTGTGTTGCTGTGTATTTACGGAGGAGTAGGTTCATGCTAAAAAAAACCATGAGAAGCATTCAGTAACAAGTGCTTAAATGTAAGAACCAAATATCAAGCCTTCTTTATAAAATATATGCATTAAAAGTATTCTGCCTGAATATTTATCATATATTTCATACAACGAAGTTATTGATTCATATGGAGTGCTTCTAATTTTTTAACCCTGTTTACCATTATTTCCCATGTGAAATTATATTTAAAAAAAAAAAAAAAAACATTAAACGGCAAAATTATTTTATGTTTCTATATGTGACGTTTACATTTTATGACGTCAAACACGCGAAACAATGCTTGGGGTTTTAAAATTTTATAGATGCTTTCGTGTTTTTTTGTTGAATATTTGTTTGTTTTGAGATTGTGACACTGTGATGACTGCTGTACCCGTACTTTGACTATTTACATATTATGTCTGTTTTGTTCACACATTGTTGTAAATAAAATGGAATTTGATGCAACTGTCATACAATTGAGAGGTTAAGCGCTATAAAACCAGGTTCAATCCATAATTTTTATATTTGAAAAGGCCTGTACCAAGTCAGAAATATGACAGTTGTTGTCCATTTGTTTGATGTGATTTATTATTTGATTTTGCCATTTGATTAAGGACTTTTCGTTTTGAATTTTCCTCGGAGTTCAGTCCTTTTGTGATTTTATCTTTCATTTCTTCCCACCAAAATGCAATCTCGAATAATCATAATTCAGAATTAAAAACCAATTGTTCAGAGAACAATTGAAGGTCCTCCCACCCATAAAGATCAATTGTAATATAGAACTATGAAAATTTAGTTCGAAACATCATATCCAGCGTCAAATGATAGCTTATTGTACACTGATTCAAAAAATATATGATTTCTTTACAATTTTTTTCTAAATAAGGGAGATAAATTGTTAGTTCCGGTTTGAAATATGTCACTTCAGGTTTCATTTGATAATTAACTTGGTTCCAAAAATATATTGTTTAATATACTTTGACATTAAATAGGTACAAAAGATAGCTACTTCAGGTTAACACAATGTCACTCCCGGTTGTGTTTTCCATGGTCAAGTGTCTTGCAACGTAATGCGAAATCTTCTAAGGCTTTATCATGTCTACATCTGAGGTAAAAGCCAAGGTTACAATCTAGAACGTCAATTTTTACAAATGACCTCGAGTTCAATATTAAGGTCATAAACCAAGGGCTTCAAATCAAAAGACCATAGGTCTTAATTATATATAGTTAATGAGTTATATCACTATATGTCTATATTTTTTTTTATATAAAAGTGAAAAAAATTCCGATTTAAGACTAGCGTACGCTTTCAACCAAAAGTCATGTGTTACGAAAAGTAGCAACTTACATTTTAGTAAAAATATGTTGTCGATATCTTATACGGTTTTTAAAAAAAATTTGAACATTAAGTATCGTTTCCCTTTTTCGATGAAGTTACTGTGAATTGTACATACAGTCTATTAGTTTGGTTACTTCCGGGAGCTATTAATTTATTGATGATGTTGACGTTGTCTCCAGTTATAGGAGTTTAACAGTTGCCTTCCGCTTTGTCGTTGTCATATTTATTTATTCATACCTTTTATTTGATTGGAATGCCATTTATAGGTAAGTTTTGTTTTATGACACATAAGCAAAACCTTGTTACAGTAGTGTGTATCGGTTATTGCGCTGCCTTTTTCTTTTGTATGCATATCAAATCAAGATTTTGAGAATTGGTTAAGCATTAATGAAGTAAGGTAAATACCTTTATTTTTCTTAAATGTTTTTGTTGTTGCAATGTTTTTGACAAAAATGGGCTGAAATTGCAAAGCGTTTGTCAAAATTAAGGGAATACAGTTGACAGAATATATCACAGTTTATTTCTAACTTTTGCTTACGGCATTATACAATGCCACATTTATTCAAACTGTTTAAATCATTTCTAAAATAAAGTAAGTTTGTTGTATTATAAAAGGATTTAGGACCAAAGGGTGTCATAACTGTATAGCAGTACTAATTCCGTAATTTATTTTTTTTTTGAAATCGAAATCGATGTCGGTACCGATAAACAAATTATTCAATTATTTAACTAGTGTTGAATAAATAGCCTTTAAGAATATGGCCGAGGAATGCTAGTTATATTGAAGTTACTATGTTTTAAAGAAGTACAGACGATATGTTTTTATTCGTGGAGGAAATTGGAGTGTCCTAAGAAAACCACTGACCTTTGGTAGGAAAACTGACAATCTTAGTAACTTAAGCTTTGAGTATAGTGAATCTGTCACGTGTGGATTTCGAACACACAGCGTTAACGTAAGTGTTGTCAGGCTTCTGATATAGTAGTTAAACTACACAGGCGGATCCAGGGGTGAGGTGGAGGGGCGTGCCCCTCTGCCGTGAGACAACTTTGGTTGCTTATATTGGGAATCATTGACTGGAGTGCCTCCCCCTTATAGGTCAGTCAGCACTCCCCTTATAAAACGTTCTGGATAAATAAAGGATATACTTTATCGTCAATGATATTATCAAATATAGATGCAGTCCTACATATACTACATACTACATGTATTTAACAAATTTCGAAAAAAAATATCTCATATTCTATTAAAAGAAATTTTTCTTTTCTGTCGTCTTCCATTAATATTGAAATCTTCATCCAGAAGGACGTGCAACATGCACGAATGATGCATAATTAAAATTATACACTTCAATTATGAGATTGGTCTTTCTTTCTATGTAATATACTGCAATGCTCTTTTATTTACTATGAGGTTATTGCTCATATTTGACACTGGGAACGTGAACTATCAGAATTGAATATCGGAATAATAGTTTTTGACTATCGTTACAATAGTTTCTGACTCATATGCTACTGAGTTATTCTGATAGAGTCAAACAGTTATGTCGACTTGTGAAAAAGACACCTGTAAATTATTTTGTTGATCTTTATATCTATTGCAGCAAGACTTAAAGTACATTTAGAGTTTTTTTTCTTCCGTAAAATTAAAGGTATAATATCATTTTCTATTAATTCAAATGTTTATAAATAAAAAAATTCTGAATTACAGGGTATTTGGACGATTTGACTGGAAACTGGAATGCATCATTTTGCTGTTTTTGTTTAATGCTCATGATGTCAGCCATTTTAGTATTTATTGGAACTTTTATATATAACCGCGAAAAAGAATCATTGGATTTTAAAAAGAAAGCGAGATTAGTATTCTATTTCTATTCTAATGTGATCATCATTATCATTATCATCATGGGATGGTGAAACTTTTTGCAAATGAAATCCTTCAGATTTCTGTCGGCTTTATTGTTCTGCAAATTTCACACACGTGGATCAAATTTATAGGATACATTTGCAGAAGAATAAATGAAGATATAAATTGGTAATAACTACAAGTTTTGAACTGTTAAGTGTTTGAACTCAGTTCGTTTGGTATACCTTCACGGTAAACCTTTTACAACATTTGATAAAGAAACAAGGTCTTTTAATTTCATGTTGTTCCATAGAAATGGAATAAAACTGTAGTAACTGCCTTAGTGGTCTTGCTCAAGCGCAGTCGTCTGAAGTACGTATAATCATGGTTTCGATTCGAAGCTTGGTCAAACCAAACAATTTGAAATCAAGATTTGATGCTCCATCGCTCAGCATGCAGCATAATGAGCTAGGGAAAAGATTTGACGGCATGAACTATAATATTTCGGGAGGGTTTGCATGTGTTTCTGTTTAAAGTAGTGGTGGCATGGTTAACCGATTAACAGTCGGAAGGACCGAATGTCGAATACCAAAAACGCTAACCGATTTGCCGGACTCTTTAAATATTTTTGATAGATTTAATAAAAATGTGTATTGAAATCATTAGATTATTTTGTTTTATTTAAAAATCATAGTCGGGTTGATTAATTTGTTGCTATTGTTAATCCAAAATAGCATAAAATTAATTAGAACTTAGGCCGTGTTCACACCAAACGCCGTGTACAGTAAACATGTTTACTATCAGTTTAATGTAATGGACACTGGTTTCACATTAAATTTGTTCTCATCTATACACCTTGTTTAATTACCTGTACATAAGATTTGTTAACACTTGTAAACTATATGTCATTTAAATATTCATTACGTTTACATCCCAGCTTCTTTGTTCTGACAGGGGTGATCTGAGCCGGATCAGCCCTACCAGATCACGCCAGTTTGAGTTTCTTTGTTATGCATGCTTTCCTTTGCTCTGTAACATTTTGGCGGGAATGTCAAATCCACTATAAAACTTCATCTATTATACGGAGAAGACTATCTATCAAAATTCACGTAGAAAAAATCCAGTGTATATGCTGGGATTCGAACTGAAGACATTTAGCATATCAAAGCCATTACACATACCACTACACCAGTTATTTAACATACTTAAAAGATCTTTTTAAAAGTGAGGTGAGTTGGCAGACCTTTATTCATTGGGGTTTAAACCTTTTTCCTTAATAAGTGAGATGTTAGACTGATTATTCAAATTGATTTTACACTTTTTCAAAAGTGGGGCGAGTCGGTAAACAAGAGTGGGGCGATTGTTTTGTAAAGTGGCGAAATAGTATTGGCCGATTGGCAAGTGGGGCGAGTTGACATTGTTTGATATCTATTCATCGTGTTCGGGGGTCATAAAGGGTCTACATTATATAGTAATATATAAAAAAAATAATTAACTGTTATGTGGCGTTCTAAACTAGGTTTTATGATATTGTAAATGTTTTTTCGTCTAATCTGAAACAGCTGGGATGTAAAATAGTTATCTCACTCGGACTTTGTGTTGACTATTTACATATTTTTGTTTGTTAAAGTGAGTAAGATTTTAATACAAGTTGACTTCTGTAAACCCTATTTATGACTTTTTTACCTAAATTATAAATGTATATTTGTTTTGTTCACACATCGTTGTCAATATAATTGCATTTGATGCGAATGGCATTCACCTGAGAGGTTTAGCTAGCTTATAAACCATCTGTTATCCCCCATTTTCTAACTAAGAAAATGCCTGTACCAAGTCAGAAATACATTTGTATGACAGTTATTATCTATTAGCTTAATGTGTTTGAGATTGTACCATTTGATTAAATACTTTCCGTTTTGAATTTTCCTCGGAGTTCAATATTTTTGAGATTTAACTTTTTTTTGTGACGTTTGGATGAGTTATATGGTTAGCACCGGTAAATACCCGTTTCACCAATATGTTTTGAAGTCTGATAACTAGAATTTTGTTGATCAGAAATCTGTAGTAGATTTTAAAATACCCAAAAAAGAAATCATCGAATTTAATTACCCTAAAATATGGAAAAAGTCGAAGAAGACAAACAAGCGTTAGATACAAATTTAGGTAAAATTGTATGTTACGGCCTTTATATATAATATTTCATTAATCACCTTGAATGTAAACCAGAATAGCAAGTGTATTGCCTGTTGACACTTTTTATGAATGGTGATGTGGAAAATTGAACTTCGCGATTTTTACCCTACATATAATATCGGTTAAATGAGAACTTAAAATCTATATAGATAACATATGTCACAAGAACAAAGAGACCTTCAATTTAAAAGTGTAATTTGTTAACGTAATCGACCAATTGACAGTGTATTGAATTTTATTCAATTCAAAAGAGGAATACATGTATTCTTATCTTGAACATCAAAGCATGCAAACATTAAAATAGGGTAATTTGTAAAAACAAAAAAAGTGAATATTATTCTGATGACATGGATTTTATATTATATCTAGAAGAAAAGGCGACACAGATTTTCGATTCAATGTTTTATCATAGTCTCATCACATTAAAACAGTTTCATGGTCACAGGAGTTCATGTTTGGTGATATGGTTCCATTTGGAATTTATAAAATGACAAATATAGTCTCAAAACTCAAACGTTATGGCCGAGCGTTGTCTCCGAAAGAATTCCAACGCGGAACTTTTCGCAATTCAGGGTGTTGTAAAACATGATTTGTATTGTACGGTAAACATTCTCATTCTGTTTAAATGTGACCACCAAAAGATATTGTTTCAATATAAGTATTGACTAAATATCTCTCTTCAAACAAAAGTTCAACGAATTATATATAAAAATAAGGAGATGACTAGTTTGATGCAAATGTGACAAAAATTTAAATGAAGTAGATGTAAGCAATATTAGTCTTGAATTAAACTAGTTCTTATACTGGCTTTGAACTAGCTGTCAGTAGCTACGAGTACTTTCAGACATTTACTTAGTGCAGTTTTGTTGTTGGGACATAAAAGTACCCGGTCTTGTCCACTGTGTGCAGTATTTCTATTTGTATCTATCTGATGAGTTAGCCTTTTCAACTGATTTCTATAGTTCGCACTTATGTTGTATTGTGACGCTACTGTCCCAGGTTAGGTGGAGGGTTTACATGCATACACTTTTAAGGCAAGCACATTCTGTATGTATGTGCCTGTTCCAAATCAGAAGCGTGTTATTCGATGGTTGTCGTCTGTGGATGTGTTACATATTTGTTATCCGTTCCTTTTTTAGTACATTAATGAGGCCGTTAGCTTTTTTAGTTTGAATTGCTTTACATTTGTCATTTTCGGGTCTTTTAGAGCTTTACATGCGGTTTGGGTTTTGCTTATTGTTGAATCATGCGGAGAGTTGTCTGATTGGCAATCCTACCATAACAATATGTTTTATTGACGAATTTTCGAAACATTAAGAAAAAAATACCTTTAAAAAGTAAAAATAAAGTAAACATTTTAAATAGACTTATTAAGAAAGGATATATTTACGATACTGTTGTCAGGTGATTAAAGATTGCATACAAAACCTTTAAATAGACGTATTAAGAAGGGATATAGTTACGATACTGTTGTCAGGTCATTAAAGATTGCATACAAAACCTTTAAATAGACTTATTAAGAAGTGATATAGTAACGATACTGTTGTCAGGTCATTAAAGATTGCATATTTTGGTATTAATATTGATTCACTTATAGGGTCTTTGCATCGGACCTTAACACATTTGTTACAAATCAGTTGTTGGCATGACACCGGTTATATTCTTCTCATATATGTTATGATGATGTGATACTAAACCCCTAAGGGGAAGGATTATGCCTGATATTCATATAATGACAATCAGTTTAATTGAAGTCTGGAGCTAGCATGTCAGTTAACTGCTAGTAGTCTGTTGTTATTTATGTATTAATGTCATTTTGTTTATTTTCTTTGGTTACATCTTCTGACATCAGACTAAACTGAATTTTAATGTGCGTATTGTTATGCGTTTACTTTTCTATATTGGCTAGAGGTATGGGGGAGGGTTGAAATCTCATAAACATGTTTAACCCCGCCTCATATTTGCGCCTTTCCCAAGTCAGAAGCCTCTGGCCTTTATTAGTCTTGTATTTTTTTTAATTTAAGTTTCTTGTTTACAATTTGGAATTAGGTATGGCGTGCATTATCACTGAACAAGTATATATCTTTAATGACCTGACAACAGTGTCGTAACTACATCCCTTCTTAAGTCTGTTTAAAGGTTTTGTTAGCTTTTGAGTTGAATAATGTCATTTTTTGTGCTTGTAAAGAATATTACCATAAAAGATTGGAAGTGAAATACCTGAACGTATAAGATGTATACATGTTGAGTTATATTTACGAATGATATCCTAGTACCGGAATGTTTAGACTAGTTTGTGATAACGAAAACCCTGGTTTAATAGTTTTTCTCTCGTTAAATCTAATACGCTGTTACATACACGAGCAAATAAACTTGTTTCGTTCGAAGCGCTTGTTTTAGAGGAACCGTCACCAGGGGTCTGTTGTTCAACTTGTGATTAAACTAATCATATGATTAATTTTAATCAGTCGTTAAAAGTTAATCGGATGATTAGTAAATGCAATGATTAAATTGCGTTGTTCAACTTATTTTAATCATTGTATTTACTAATCATCCGATTAATTTTTAATCATATGATTAAATTTGGGTAGTTAGCAAGTGTTTCCCACAATGCATTGTAAATCAGGGCCTACAAAACTTCCTTTGATGCATTAAATTATAACATTCTTCTTTTAAACAGGTTTTGGGTGCCAATAATTATTGAATAAATATCTTATAACATGTTCATGTTTTTTCTTATGGAAACATAAAAATATTTTAGATATGTTTCCAGTTCAAAATGAAATATGCTTGAATGAAAAAATAATTTCAGTGAATGGACTGATTAAGTAATCTCAAATTCAAAAGTAATATGCATTTATTTACCATGAAAATGGTTTCGGGTGCATTTTGTAATAATCAGCATTTGCATTCCACTTTGAATTATGACTAGGGCCAGAGTTTTTCATGTTATTGCTCATAAATCTTGGTATCTGAAATGATGAGGTCATGGAGGTGGTCGAAAAACCAACATTCAATGAATAACTTGAAATCAGTTTCTTTCTTAATTATATTAAAAAATTGCAATCGTTGTTGAAATAGTCTTATCATGCAACATGTGACTGTTCTAACTCAGAAGCAATGTCAGAGATTGTCTTCCGTCCTCAATCAAAATGCATCATTCATGACCATGATTTTAATGCCGGAATTTGGTGTCTGACAACAACGACAGTGTCCGTGATTGCAATGATAATTCAGTTAAAGTCTTTGTTTTTACATAATGATTCCTTCAAATATCTGTTAAAATATTTTTTGTTAGTTAAGTCATACCTTCTACACATGCGAAAGATACGCTTTTGTTTTAAAAATGACGAAATAATTTGGAATAACAAGATTCTCCATTGTCATTGACGCGTATGTGAAGGGTGCTTTCTTTCACGTCCGCATTTTATCAAGTATGGCATGCCAAGTTAACATTTCAGATCATTTCTACGGATGGTGTAGATCGTAATAAAAACAAAACTGTAATCGATTGCAGTTCACACGGCATAAGAAGATACAGCGTGACAATTTTAAATATTCACTTGTGCAAGTGTAATGGCACAGTCCGAGAACCTTTTCAATGGTTTTTTAAAATTGAAATAACAAATTGTTAATTCTAGAAATTTTCATAAAGGGGGAGGGGCACTGACTGCCTAAGAGGGGCCCGCTCCAATCATGCTTCAGTGATTCCCTTTATATAATCAACCAAATTTTTTCCACAAAAGGGGGAGGGGGCCTGGGCCCCTGAAAACACCTCTGAAATAGTTAGTTCTGATGTTGTACTGTTATACCACTGTCCCAGGTTAGGGGGAGGGTTGCGATCCCGCTAACATGTTTAACCCCGCCACATTATTTATGTATGTGCCTGTCCCCAGTCAGGAGCCTGTAATTCAGTGGTTGTCGTTTAATTGTTTATGTGTTCCATATTTGTTTTTCGTTCATTTTTTATATATATATATATAAATAAGGCCGTTAGTTTTCTCGTTTGAATTGTCTACATTGTCTTATCGGGGCCTTTTATAGCTGACTATACGGTATGGGCTTTGCTAATAGTAAATATAAAGACAAGAAGATGTGGCATGATTGTCAAAGAGACAATTCCCTATCGGGAACCAAAGATGTAGTAGTTAACAGATATAATATAGGTCACCGTATGACCTTCAACAACGAGCAAAACTCACATCGAAGCATAAGGAAGTACACCACTAATTAATGGCCCCATTGCTTTCTATGTTAAATTCCTCAATTTCGAGTGGTCACAGCTCTTTTATCTTAAGTTCAAATCAAGTGACAATCATTGCATGTCAAAGCAACACCTTCTGGTGTCCTGTACTGAAAAAATCAACATACCTTACATTGCATATAAGAAAGAACTGGTTCCCGGAACTTCGGATGTACCAAAACAGGTACTTCTGATCTGACAAAAAGGCAAAATGTACCCTCCTTTTTGAATCTCATGCCATTTTTTTATTATTCAAATTTATCAGTCAAAAATTGTTCTGCAATGATCACCAGTCATATTCTAAATATATTGAAAGTTATGTCCATGCGTAGGAACTATTTTGTGTTAAATATGTACTACTTTCTGGTATGTGCTTTCTGGCCGGGCCTGAATTAGTGGTGTTACACCATAAGCTATAAAAGACCTATAGATATGACAAATCAAGAGAGTTAAACAATTCAAACTAGAAATCTAAAGGCCTTATATATATTCATGAACAAAACTAAGAACGTAAAACAATAATATATATAGCAACAAACGACATGCAACAACTGAATTACAGGCACATCCAAATGCTGATTTACGGTATACAAGTAGAAGATGTTTATTTGGTCCCTATTGGCCCGAGAACACAGTTATTTCGTAGAGCATTTCTTTTAAACAATAAATTCAAATTTAAAAAATCGCACCTACTCTTTCTCAAAAAGATTTTTACAGTGTAGTGTACTACTAGTGAGACAAATAATATCAAATCAATAGACACTTCTACCAGCTCTAACTGACAGCTTCCGACGTAATAAAAATTGACCTTTTTTAAACTGACCAAATCACTACTTAACATAAAGATTCAGCACCCAAATTTTTATAACATGTAATAACAGCCCCCTACTTGATATTTCATGCATTAGATATCAAGAAATAAATTGTGAAAGTGTATCAAATACAAATGCAAGTTATACACTGTTCACAATAGGGACTAACTAAGGAAAACCAAAGGACGATAACTGTGTCCTTGAACCTATTGTGTGGTCTTTTTTACCATTTGATGAGATTGTGCTACAACCGACCAACAAAGATGGCTGCTCACTGTGAATAAAATAACTATGAATTATGATTATGTATCTATTTTTGTGGCAAAAAGTTTAGCTAATTGTTCTCCGTTATATAAAGGCATGAAGTATTTGCCACTGGATTTTTAACATGATAATTTACAAGATAACAAAAGAAAGGAAGAAAGACCAATCACAATTTGTCTAATTTTTTTATTTTTAAATTAAACTGAAAAAAGATAAACCTTTCAAATAAAAAGTTCTTTATATAAAAATATTCCCTGGATGTAGAACTTTTGCTCCCTTTATTTTCAACACTAGAAATGAGGTTTTCCTGTGTACTTAAACTACAAACCTTGCTTTCTAACTGATCTATTCAAGGACGTCATGACTGACAACAACTGTCTTTATTTAAAAAAAAAGAAGGAAATCTTCAGTGTCGTTATACGCATGCATGTTGTCTGCTTGAGTTGATCCCCACCCGGACAGAAAGAAATAGCCCAACTCCAAGATGTTTATTATTAATATATTCCTGCATCAAGTTATTTTTCACCTAGGGCTTACATAAGAATAAATACAGAATATAGAAAGTGAAACTAAAATTGAAAACATAAAGTCTGAAGTCACATAGAAGAGAAATAGATGTATGTTTTTTGGGGGAAAACAGTCGGTGCCAGGGGTACCCTCTGTGTGTTCAAATATGCATGCCATATTTGCCACTGCCCCATGTCTGTTTTATGAATTCTGACCCTAAATTTTCCATCTGTTACATGCCAAGAATTCCTCTCTCAAAACTCCGGTGGACCTCCTACTGCACCCATTACCTGGATCCATTCATAGATTTGATCCATTGTAAAGTGAAATTAATTTATGAAAGAGGGACGAAAGATACCAAAGGGACAGTCAAACTCATAAATCGAAAATAAACTGACAACGCCATGGCCAAAAATGAAAAAGACAACAATAGCACACACAACATAGAAAACTGAAGAATAAGCAACACGAACCCCATCAAAAACTAGGGGTTATCTCAGGTGCTCCGGAACATGACCTGCATGTACGTGTCGCCACTGAAGACCACAACCATATAACAAATGGTCAATATAAATTATCCGTGTTATTTGCTCTATGAGATATTTGCATGCTCTTTATTTTTTAATATTGATGCAATTTATGATCATTTATACTTATCATTTCTTACTCGGACTAACCAGAGAAGCATCTATAGATGAGTTGGAAGTTAAAAAAAATCAAAGATATAGGTAGGACTTGTTTCTAGCAAACGGCTTACGCCGTTAGCCGTCGGCAAACCGGCATGACACTTGTTTGTAAAAATATTCAGCACTGCGCATGCCCGGCTTACGCCGCTCGAGCTGGTTTGATTTGACCGGCTAAGCGGCGAAAAACATGGCTGACTGTTGTAAGAACCGAATTTGTTCATTTAAAACTGTATTGTTATCATCGCGAAATAGCCAAAACGCGCTAAAAACGACATCAAACCTAACTAAACAAACTTACATTTGTATTTATATACTGTACTAGAATTGCCGAGGTCTCAAGGAAGATAAGTATTTGTAACTAATTGTAGTCACCCTTTATAAATAAATTATTTATTGTTATTATTATTATCATATTTATCCTGTCGTTAATTGTTAATTGTAAATAATTGAGCAACGTATACATGCTTTGTCGCTCTTGAGAACGTTTTTGTTACAGTTGTGAACGTTTAATAAATATCACAATTCAGTCTGTAAAAGATATAGTTGCAATTTTCCTTCATCATCTATCTCAAACAGCTGGAATAGGCCATAACCTATTATAGCTGGTAGTAATGGTCCTTGGGTAGCCATGTTAGATTTGCCGGTATATAAGCCGTTCCACTTGTTTCTCGCACGAATAGACGTACGCCGGTCACATGACCGGCGCATGACCGGCTTACTAGAAACAAGTGCGCCCATATTCTGTGATGATCTGGAAAAACAAGCACTAGTCACATAAATCATACATTGTTGTACCTCTCTCCCAATGGTGGTATAATACTTCTTTTGAAATATATCTGACACTCGAATATGAGATTTCCTAGATTCTTAATATTAACAGGTGCTTGTTTTTGTATATTGTGTCAGATAAAAAATATGAGACATTTTATTGACACAGTCTCTTAATACCTAATCAGTAATATTAAACACTGATGGCAGTATATTTTCATTATAAATATTTGCAGTTGCGGATCCTAGGCCTAAGGGGGAGTCCGGGGGTTTGAATCCCCCTTTTATTTGACAATCAAAGTTTTTGAAAGGCGACGTGAGGTTTGAAACAACCCTTTTAATCTGGGCTACGTTGGAACCCCCCAAAATGGCTGGATCCACCCATGATTTGGATCCTCATAGCTCATAAGCTTTACTAAATGGGAAAACAATATACACTGTTTAAAAACTCCGTGTAAAGATAAAAATCGTAAGGTCCGAGATATACGGGGACGAATTTACCCATCATAATTTACCTGCGTAAACAGTTAGGACTAGGTCAAGGGCGCTACTGAAACTGAAAGTGCTAATATTTGAACTTCGAAAATGGGGAAATTAGCAAAGACTTGCTTTGAAAATCAATTATGGCCTGTACATTAATGCTATGGTAACATTATTTATTTATGAAAGCTGTTCGTCATAATTTGCTGAATGGTTCCGCACAATAACATGTGGCCCGTCTCAGCGTACGTTTAGTTTTTTTGCAATCAACACTGTCACTGAGCGATAAAATACAAACGAAAAACAGCCGAAATGTGCAATTTCTCTCTGTTATCAAATGCCCATTGTATGAGTGCGTCCGATCCTTCGCCCCATCTTGTCAAATCTCTTTCCAATTTATGTTTCAACTCAACTCCTAGCAAATATATTGTGTTTCTTTTAAATATTAAGGTATTTTATGGCTGAAATCTCTTTCCCGGAGCTAAATATCTCTTAAACGCCTCATATTTCGAGGATAAACTAATTTTTGCATTGATACAGCAGCCATCTTGGAAGCTTTAATCATATGATTAAAATTTAATACACCTCAAAGAGGTGGATTAAGTTTAACGACAGTTTTAGCCTTTTTAACGCAGCGTTAAAATTAACGACAAGTTGAACAACACACTAATCATATGATTAATTTTAATCGAATGATTAAGAAATTTTAACGACGCGTTAGCCCTAACGACAAGTTGAACAACAGACCCCAGGAACGGTCGTTCCTGGGGAAAAGGCTCATCATCAAAGAAAAAGGTAACCTAGTCTCCCATAGGTATCACTTATTCTATCATTAAACACGTTAAATATGGTTTACTTTTCCAGAAAACATGGCTTCTTTTTTATAAGACCAAAATAGCTAACTTTTCCTAAAAATATAAAGTACCCTCACAAAAAATAATGCTTATCCTTCATGTAAAAAAGGCTTACTATTCCAGAAAAAGGATCTCACTTTGAAGAAAAAACATTGAGCACTCGCTGGATAAACGCTTACCCTTCTAGACAACATAGTTTATAGATGGTAGTAAATGGTTATTTTCGTGCAACGTGATCGCCGTTTTTTATTTCACGTTCAACGTGTTTTTACTTTTTTATTTGACGTTCAGTCGTGCAAGACGGGTGCCTCGTTCAACGTGTTCTGCTTATTTAATTTTACGTGCATCGTGATTTTCAAAGTCTTATTTTGCGTGCTCGATATTTTTCAAATGAAATTCAAACACTAGGCAGGGATCGTCAAGAAATACTTTTTTAAAAGCCGTAAACCAATTATATCATAAATGTGTATACTAAAACGGGAATATCAAGTAAAACAAAGAGTTATTATATACAAGAAGGCAGTACCTCAGTCACAAAAGGTTCAAATTAAAGTATTTATTTTTCGTGCAATGTTCATTACAGAAATTATTTCACGTTCAACGTGAAATTATGTCTTTTTTCACGTTTTTTTCGTGCAAGCACCCCCCTTTACCACCCTCTTTATAGGTCCGTAAAAATTGAATGACCCCCTCCCCATTAGGTAGTAGTTTTCTGGCGAGACATGATAGTTTACCCTCCATAAAAGCATGACTTAGTCAGCATAAGGCTAATTGTTCAAGACATCTTTTATATAATTAGTTTACCGACCCCGAAATTCATAGGCTTCTCACCAATAAACATGACTTAACCTCGCTGAAAACATGACGTGCTCTCAGATTCATAGAATTCATAGCTCATCTTCTCAGAAAACATGACTTACTCTCTAAGAAAGCATTACTTACTCTCTCAGAAAACATGACCAACCATCCTAGAAGGATGGCCTTCTGTCCAAGAAAAACGTTGCTTAGCCTTCCCACACCATGGATTATCCTTAGAGAAAACATGCCTTACCCTCTTAGGAAACTTGCTTATCCTGCAAGAAAACATATAATTTTCTCCATGAATACATGGCTAACTTCAAAAAGATGACTTACATGTAACCTCCCTTAATGCTATTGTTTATATACTCATACATGTAAAATATCGGTGTGAGATATGGGGATTCGAAATTTAGATGTTCCTGAGTGTGTCTAAATGCGTTTTAACAAGCAATTATTACGTTTAAATATTCAATCCCGAATTGTATGATCTATCAAGAATTGGGAATACCCTAGTTTAAGTACCGCCAACTCAATCACGTATGATTTTTTTTTTGTGTCGCTTAATATTAAAACGAAAAGACGCAAAGGAGTAGGTCCAGTCAGACCCCTTTTTGGCCCCAATATAGCAGTTTTACAAAATTGTTAAAATGTAAACTTTAGTTATTTATTGGAAATAAGAATGCTTCTGCTACATAAATATGTTTTTTTTTGACAATACAATGCACATATATCGGAAACTAGCACCATTAAGTCATGCTAAATTACTGAAATCTTCACAATTTTAGCATTTTAGTTAAATTCTAGACGGTTTCCGTCTTAAATGAAAGTGGCCGCATTCGTGTTCATTATTAATATTGAGATGTAAGTTGCATTTGACGATAACACATAACATTTATAAAAGTTGCGGATGCGGCCACTTTCATTTTTGACAAAACCCATCTGAAAAGTGACATATTTTGGCATATTTGATGAATTTTTCATATTTAAGCTTCAATTGAAGCATTTATAATGACTGAATCCGTTAAAATCTTTCACATAAACCAATTGATTCAACTAAAAAAGACTCTGAAGTGTTTAAAAAGTGTTCAAAATCTTTCGTTAGAAGAACCTGAAATTTGGCCAAAATCGGCCTTTACCGAACCTACTCCTTTATCATTATTTATTAGAAAAACCTTTTTTTCATATGAAAATCTCAATAAGTATGGTTATGACAGTAGGATTATTAAGAAAATTGTTCATAACTGTAGAATATCAAATATAGCAATGTGGCTACTTATTTCAGAAACGTTGAGTCGTATTAAGTATAAAATAAGGAGATGAGATATTTAATTTGCCAATGAGAGTTTTATCCACCAAAGTTTTAAACAAAAGAAGATGTTAGCAACATAATCAATTGCACAGCCTTCAACAATGAAAAACACCCCAAAACAACAATAACTGAACTGATAAGTGTTCAGAATATATTAAAACTCACATGTATTCAAAAATGGTCACCAGACATGAACAATTCGCCTACGGAGATGAGTTGGTAATATTTTGTCAATGATATCGAGGTGTGTCAGTTAAAGATCCCCTTGATGGTCGGAGGTATGAGGGCGATCTTAAACTGACACAGCTAATCCAAAAAGCACATAAATATTTCTGAGTGTTTTGTGTGTTCAACATTCCCGCCAAAGAATACTGTACAGAGAAAGTCAAGGTAGGATAATCCAGTAGAGGTGATCGGACTCAGAACATCCCTGTTAGAACAAATGAATAAGAATGTACAAGATTATATAATTTTCTTTTTAAATTGAAATACTTTTTATCAGAACTACCATTTATTTTGCCTAAAATGGATTGCTTCTAGTTCTCACTCTGCAAGTGTGTAGTTCTACTCATGTGTTTGATCGACATTTACTATTTTCCCAAACAAAAAAACGCTTGTCAAGGGCAAGCCTGATATTACCGCTATTTTTAGACCATAACTATGTCCTCTTCCAGTTGATCACAGAGAAAACTGGTCAAATCGAGAATAATAAATCAGGTAAAGTATCTACATATACCTTAAATATTGGAATGACACCAGTATCTTCATGTATACGCGTGCTTCCTCGTAGTATACTACTGTTCATTAAGAATGGTAACATAGTTACAATTTTCCATAATTTCCTCACAAATCGTTTGATGTTTAATAAACGCGACATACAGTTGGTATTACAGTGCGCATAGTTAACTGAAGGTTCGTCATAACAAATCACTTATAGAAGGGCATTTTTTTTAATTTTGATATCGTATATCGGCCAATTAAGAAGATACCACCATATTGAAATTTTTATTTAGGACCATGATATTGTTCGAAACACCCAGCACAACTAACATAACAAATTAGAATCAATATAAGGGATATACGTTAACTTTAATATTTTTGGGGCCATCTTGGAATCAGGCCATCTTTTTGTACATTTCAAGATAAATGTTTATCTCATATTTTTTAAAATACCATAGCACTACTACCAAGCCAAATCTGTTCTTATATAAGGGATGTTAATTGATTTTTATATATCTTGAAAAAAGCCATTTTAAAAATTCAAGGTAGGTCGGTAGCTTATATTGTTTTAAACATAAAGAAACAGTACTACCACGCCAAATTTTATGCTTGTACACCAAACCAACAATTTCGTCATGTTGATATATTTGATACTCACTCAACTTGACGTTTGAAATAAAAGTGGCTGCATAATCCTGTTATATCCCCTTGAACACACCATGTTACATAATACTTTTCTCTCTCACTCTGGTCAAAATTGGATTGGGGATAAATTATATTAGATAAGTTATAACATGTTTTTTTTCTTCAAATATACAAGTCAACAGATTAATTATAATATTTTTTAATATTATAAGATTATGAATATACATATATATACACACATAGATATTGAACAATTTATAACTTAACTCATACTAAGCATTGCAATAAGAGAATGATTTAAAATACAATAAAAAAATTTAATATGAAACATAGGTATGCGAACAAATAATGCACACTTGGTGAAATAAAATGCTTCACAATGTTGACAGCAAATATGAGCTGTTTTTTAGTTTTGTCCACAAAGAAAGATAATTACCACAACTATGCAATCTTGGGCAATACGTTGGTTGCCAGTTAAAATCTGTTTAAGACAGTATACACTTGTATGTCTGCTCTTTACTTTGCAAAGCCTCCTCTTTCGCTTTAAATAATTAAAATAAAATCTGTTAATGATAATAAAATAATGAAAATTTAAATGATAAATATATGAATCAACATAACGAATAAAATCTAAAGACAAATTACTGGTCATGAGTCAAAGATTCATTCCCGTTTTTTCTTGTTAATGAGTTTGTTACCCTTTATTAGAGATATACTCTTTAAACTTTAACTTAATATTGTTTTTATGCACATAAAGAGGAGATCACTTCTAACCTCTCGTAAAAATTGTCAAAATGATCAGTCATATAACTGTTCTAAACTGTCCTAGAACAGTTCTACCTTAGAACTGTTCTAAGTAGAACTGTCAGGATCAGTTCTAGGGTAGAACTGTCTAAAACTGTTCTAGGTAGAACTGTTAATATCAGTACTAGTAGAACTGTCTGTAGAATTGAAAAAATCAGTTACAAAATTAAAACTGTCAGCAGAACTTACTTAATCAGTCCTAACCGTATAACTGTCAGGAGAACTTACTAAATCAGTCATAATTGTAGAACTGTAAGAAGAACTGTCTAAAACTATTCAAGCCGTAGAACTGACTAAACCTGCCATGATTGTAGAACAGTTCTAAATGAGGTCATTGAAAGTCAAAACATTGCTGTGATGAGAATGTTTTAACATATATTGAATTTTCTTGACATATTTATATTTAAGACAAGCTGTTTTATGGATAAAACCGACTAAATTAATTCTAGCCGTAGAACTGTTCTAGTCGTAGAATTGACCAAAGATTTGGGAATTTTAAGTCCTCAATGTTCTTTAACTTCCTACTCGATTTGGGCCTTTTAACATTTGTTTATTCGAGCGTCACTGATGAGTCTTTTCTAAACAAAACGCACGTCTGGCGCAAATACAAAATTCAATCCAGGTATCTATGATGAGTTAATTTACTTGATATTTGTTTAATCGATTTATATTCAGCAACTTATTATATCTAGTTTTTGATTTCTGCATTACTTGAAATAATTTAGATCATACAATTGAACAGACGGCAAAAATAGAATATCCCTACCCTTATTATCTTGTTCTTCTATTCTTAAAGCTTCCTCTTCTCTAAGTTTTCGATTTTCTTCCTCCATTCGTTCAACATGTGTACGCAGTTGTTCTACCTCTTCTTTCTTTTTCTGTTCAAATATTCGGCGGTCTTTTAAAGCCTGCTTTGCGTTATCGTCTGCTTTTTGTTTTTCATAATTTGCTCGTATTAACTGTCTTTCAAGCTTTTGTCTGACTTTTTCACCTTCTTGATCAAATCGGATATTTTGTTGTTTATCTAAAAAAATAAAAAAAATATACTATAGGGAGATGCATAAGGAATACCTTTGCAAAAATGACACATAACTTTGCAACACAGTTCACTTAAGTTAAACAAACTCAAACCAAAAGCGAAAAATTAAAAATCAAAGCCAGTCGCATAGTCAGCACTAAAAGAGCCCGACATGACAAACTATGATACAATTTAAACGAAAAAAAGGAAACGCCTTCAGTAATAACAAATTATTACTAGTTAGTGAAAACAAATTATGGTTTAACCGTCGAAACGACTGCATTTTAGGCTCGTAGAACGTGGGACAGGTCCACAATGAATATGGTTTAATTAATCATGTGTCGTGGGTGCAATTTTTCTCTAGTCTAGGACGGTAATGGAAAAGTACAACATATAAAAAACAGTAAAAATCAGTTTGGAATAAATAACTTTTGACTGCTAAAAAGTAAATTTCGTTTGGTTTTTAATCAAATATGATGTTTTCAAATGATTCAGTTGTCATTTATGTACACAATATGAGATCAATGTCACACAAATAGTATTATTTTGTATTTATTACAATAGTATTGAAGGGGTCTGCATATATCTCCTTTCCTTGGGTATACAACTACGCTGATATTTTACCAAAATGGTTCTAATATTGTTTATATGCTTGACTTTGACACTATGATCATGATGATAGCAAATTAAAAAGAACTTATTCCCCATATAAAAATAAGCCAATGATTGTCAAAAGTTTATGATATTAAAAAAAATTGAATCACTATAAGCTTTTAGGAAAATTTCACTTGATTACAAGATCAAGGAAATAAAGGCAAGAAAAAAGAATAAAATACATGTAAGCCTTATTAAAAAAAAATAGTTACTGACTACAATAGA
The DNA here is from genome assembly GCA_019925275.1 of Mytilus edulis. Lineage (NCBI taxonomy): Eukaryota > Metazoa > Mollusca > Bivalvia > Mytilida > Mytilidae > Mytilus > Mytilus edulis. Next base: position 61,737,664 of record CM034351.1, on the reverse strand, counting down.
AACTGCAATCATAAAATGTTTCTATGTATAAGCGTCTCGCGGCTTCAAAATAGTGAAGCTGAAATATTTTAATCATATTAATCGAAATATACGCAGGACTTCCATTTTTCTCTGCATGTTCAAAGAATTATCTTAAGTCATATTTTGAAAGCACACAAACAGTTTTAACGGCAATAAATATCCACCTATACATGATGTTGGATATAGAGATAGAAAATGAAATAACACGTTATCAATATTTCGAATGACTTATAATCATATTACAGCAACGAGCATGACAAAACAGTAATGAGTGTTAAATGAAATTAAGATAGAAATTCCCAAAATACAATACAAGCACGTCAATAGCATGACTAGCAGTCTACTAAAGGTAAAGACATAAATACATGTAAAGTAAGCGTGATTAGAAATCTGGTAAAACACATAGCACAAAATGTTAGTCAAAATATTATATAGTATGATGGAAATAGTAATATTTAACAGAATATATCAATTGATAAACTGCACAATTTTTAAATTACATTTATTTCAAACTCTGACTTTTGAATATTTTAAAAACTGAATGAATTCGAAATAAGTATTTATCATTCCATAACACAGCAGCTGTATATTTGAAATAGTTCTTACCATATTTTGATGTTTTAATCCTAGGTAAATCTACAATATTATAATATATAAAGCTATATTTACAATATTTTATCTCAAATAAATCTTGTAAACATGGTGGTGAGTACTATTTACAATTTTAAAACATTCAATAGCCATGTTACGCATGAGTCTCATTTTCAGTGATGGATTTTTTGCTCGTTTTCAAGTAATTTATCAAACGAACTAACATAGTCTTTATATGTAAATCGATAGGCCATTTCCTTAATATGTTTAATTTGTTGGTGTTATTTGTGTTTCAAAAATGCCATACCAAAGGAAAATGATCAATTTATTTAATTTCGTACACTAACGACCAATGCGTTTTAAAAATCAGTTGTTGAGATGATTAACGAGGATTATTTTTATAAATGTAGGAATTCAAATTAAGTTTAAAATCAATAAAAATATCTTTAGGTTATACAATCTCATCGCATTATATATTAGTTGACTGTTTAATATAAACATACCTCTTTCTAAAGGTTTTATTTTCAACTTCATTGGATTGGAATTTATCAGGATTTACTCGCACACAATTAAATTTAAACCAATCAAACACTTTTTTCAGGCTTATAAAAGAGCTTGCAAGCATTCAAATATCAATTTGTTGTTTAAATTTTAATAGTTGGCATGACGATAATATGTTGCCTTTTATCATTGATTTCAATTCGTAGTATTGTTATGGTAGGAATACTGAATCCATGGTGTAACAATGAACGTTGTGCAAAGTAGGAGGTTGTTGATATCTATTTTACACTGCTACCCGCTATATACGCTGAATGTATGAATTAGATCAAATATTAGTAGCATTGAATTAGAATAACAATTAAAGACAGAACTTTAACATCCAACTCAGCGTACTGGTCTTGTGAAAGCTAAATACATGCATACCATATAAACATATAACATAAACATTATTTTCAGCCTGCACATTTGTGTTATAGTTGCCGCTATTTATTAAGCTTCCTTCTATACCGGTTAAGGTGTCCGAATTTTGAAATTATCGTAATTTGAAATAAGTATTAACAGTGTGATTAAGTTGAAGTGAACAATTTTAATGGAATTCTATTTAGAAATCGGAAATAAAAATAGTGTCACTTAGGTCAACTAAGTAACGATCGTTAGTAAAACCCTTGCGAAATGTAAAATTGCAAAACAAATAATATTTTAAGAATAATTCTTTATTCTATGAAAAAACAGTCCTCTAAAATTTTAAAGGTCAGGAATATGTCAGTTGTTATAAAAGAGATTGGTTTTATGTTCTTTGGTGTTTGTTTCTTTGCACATCAAAGGTTCTGTTGTTTTGTTTAGTTTAGTTTAAACATATTTATTTATAGTGGATTGGGAAACAAGTTTTGCAACTTATATTAATCCCTTTTCACTTTGCTGTTCTGTTGTTCTGTTGTTATCCAATGGTAGTTGATGTGTTTTCCTTCGTTTTCTTGTAATCAATATTTATTAAAAAGAAGGTGTGGTATGATTGTCAATGAAACAACTCTCCACAATATGCCAAAATGACACAGAAATTAAATTAACAATTATAGTTTCATATGGCAAATTAAGCCCAAACCGCATAGTAAGCTATAAAAGGCTCCGAAGTGACAATGTAAACCAATTCAAACGAGAAAACTAACGGCCTAGTTTATGTACTAAAAATGAACGAAAACAAACATGTTACACATAAACATACGGTAACCACTGAATTACAGGCTCCTGACTTGGATCAGGCACAAACACCGATAATTTTGCGGGGTTAAACATGTTTATGGGATCCCCTCTCCTAAACTGGGACAGTGATTTTTGTTGATATAGATAATGCAATTTCCCATCAGAACTGCCTTTACGACTAAAACTTGTCCACTTTCACTATGAAGTTTCGTAACAAAAATATATCTTAGAAAGGAAAGCTAATATGCACTACTATTTTTTTCGAAGGTCAAAATATAGGACCTGCGGCAGATTTTCAACATCAATATACCTCGAATTTCTACATGGTCTAAGAAGTTTAACTCATATTTCAATTCTGTACTACCTCTGCGTACACTCCGGTTCTTCTTAAGAATTTAAAGTGGCCGCTGTAAATGTTCATTCATACTGGTAACATTAACAGTTATGTCTCTATGAGATGAAACAAAGAGATCATATATGAGAACCAGTATTTCAATAAAATTAAATATCTATCAATGTTGTACATCTCACCAAAAAAGGTGTGGTTTGTGAAACAGATGTATATACAAAATGAAACCTTTATAACTTTTGACCAGCAGTATACTACTGTTGCCTTTTTTTCATTATAAAAAACCCCACAATTTTGTAACTTTTTTAAAGGGCACTAGCTACTAGACATATACAAAAATAAAATATGATATATTTTTGTTCAATTATGAAAGTGAAATAGTGAAATAAAATCGCTTTTAGCAGGCAGTATGGTTCAATTATGTCAGAATAGGCCAATAAACATTGCAAGTGAATAATTCGACCTCATTGAATTCATATTCATGTGAACTACAATTTAACCCCTAGGCTACCTGGATACCGAATGCATTTTGCGTGTTGAATTATATAAAGGAAAAACATGTCAATATTAAAATGAAACAGAGATAAATCATTTCAGTGACTGACTCAATCCACAATGGTTTATACAGGTTCAAAACATTGATTTTGAATCTATAATATCAAATTAAATAGACCTAGAACAATCCAAACGTACGAGTCTACTATCTATCTATATCTTTATTAAGGTTTATATCGTTTATATGGCAATCGGAGGTCTTCGGAGGTCAACTCGATAGTTAATTAGATAGCGTCCAGACTAAAATACACATATAATTTAGTTCATGTCCGGTATATTGTTTCTTTTTAAACTTTATATAAATGTGATAATTTTTTTTACATTGTTTTAAATAAAATATGAGAATTTGAGTCAAATCGGTGAACATGAATTTGACAGCTAGTGCCCCTTTAAAACTGCATCAAACGGATTAATTTTCTTAAAATTGCTGTTTAACTTTATTTGAAATACACCTACCTGAATAAAGATTTCTCTATCTTTTCTTTGTAAGAAAAATTACATTTTTGTTTTATAGTTTTGGCCAAAATATATATTTCAAATAGTGAGTATTTAATAATTTAATAAACTGTTTTGCACGGGGACATAATTGACACTTCATGCGTTTTACAGGTGTTAACCACTCCCTAAAAAATTCTAACAAACAATATGTTGAGCTCGGGTTATTAAGATCACATGTTTTGATTGGAATAATCAATAAATATGTATGCATTTATTTTTTATTTATTTCATATACATGATTAAAAATATTTAGAAAACACATGATGAAAATTCATGGAATATTTTTAATATAGATTGTTATAAAAATTGTTGATTCTAAGTTCAATTATCATTCCAAGGCGACCATCAAGGTCAAACTACAGTGCAATATTTACTTATTCTTAACAGCTTTGTAACCGAGGGAACGACAAAGTATTTAAAAAGCAAATATGTTATATCACAAAGACTTAATCTAAAAAGGTTTTGAAATTAAATTCATGAAGTAAAATGTTAAACTAAATTGATTTTCAATTTACAGCCCCTAAAGCAAGACTACACTCAAAATGAAATTATTAAATAGTAAACAGAAGCAATCATAGTGAACAATATTCTTTTTTATAATTTATACATCATGTAAAAAAAAAAAATTGTATATAAACAAATTGGTAATCCGCAAGTAATCGACATATGTATGTATTAGGAATTAATCTAAAAGTAATACATCTGGTTTTTTTTCACAGGAATCGATTACATTACAATTACTGATTAGAAAATTGAGAGATGCTGATAGCATGTGACTACTCTGTAAAATAAAATTGATAACAGCTTAATACTATTACTGGTTACTATACCCCAGTTACCCAAAATCCTATGATGAGACCCCATAAATTTCGATGGATCCTTTACCATATCCAAATAATATAATATTGTCTTGTAAAAACGTGTGTTATCCTGAATTACAATTGAAAGTTGACGAAGCTATATAACATGCTTTATATTTGAACAATGATTATAACGGGAAAAAAATATCAAAATTACTGATTTTCAATGCAAATTTAAGCAGGAGAAGTCAATCAAAATTGACAAAATCAAACGTTTCAAATCAAAGGCAACAAGTGAAAAACAACCGCCATATTCCTGCATTGAATTGGTACAAACATTTTACGAATTTGTGTAATAAATGTATCACATAGAAATCAAAGTGCCGATCGACACAAGAGAAAAAACGGACAGAAAATCGTAGAATGGACTTTGAAGTTGAATCACAGCAAGGGCAAGTAATTTTGTTTTCCAATAATAATCGGCTGAAAATCAAAATCTTTCTTCAGTCGTTATAAAACGTTCATTCGGTGTATTGATGAAAAAGTATTGTAATTCAAAATACGTTGTCTTCTGACACATTAAAGTGAATTGAACTGATAACCTCAGAGTCGCATATAATATCGCTTAGGGTAAAATATTTGTCATAAAGGGCCCACCTGATGTAAACTCACGATATATTCAAGCCCCCATGAATTATTTCGATTCTAATAGGACAAATACGGCAATTATTTTGGATCGAAGCGCTCTAGGTGGAGGCAAATTTTTGTCGTTCCCATAAATAAAAGCACAATCAAATTGGAGTAAAAAGACGGAGCAAACTGATTTAGTGACATGCTTAATCTATTTACCATTTACGTATTTAGATAGTTTTTGGATGAATTTAAAAGATAATTTACAAAAAAATAAAATATCACATTTATATATGATTTTAGTATCTTTCTTTACATTTCCTTGTTGTGAGGATTTTCGGTTTTACATGCGTGTATTTTCCCGTAAAATGCTTATATGCTTACGTCATCGTTCTATGACGTTGGACACCTCAAACATAAAATAGCATATGACGTGGGAGTACGATCGGAACAGCCCTGGCAATATATTTATATTTTACCACGTGTGTGTACTAAAAGCGTTTTAAAGACGTCATGTTAGAATAACTGAATATTTCTTTTGAAAAAAAGTTAGTAAATGATATCAAACTTTAAATTGATTTATTATTTATCTTTATTTTTACCTGGTAGTGTCCGATTTTGAGCTTTTAATTTTGGTTCTGCTGTTGATCTCTGAATTGCAAGTGGACGTGTTTTTTCCTCTATTTGTTTTGTTTTATGCTTCGAAGCCTGCCGTTTAGCCGCTTCTTTTGCTATCCTTGAATCATTTTCTGCCTTTTCTCTGGCCTCCTGTGCCTTTTTTAGTTCTTTCTTCAATTCTTTTGTTTCTTTGGCATTCTCTTCCTTTTCGGCCTCGAGATTTCTTTGAAGATCAGATTTTGTTTTTAAACCTTGAATGGAAAAAAAGCATAGTAGTAGTAGAACATACATATTCTGATGACTTTGTAGTCTGAAAACAACGAAAATTAATTTATGTATTTGTGAAGCGAATTAGAAACATAATGACTAAATCCATAGTGTATTCAAGTAACGTTTGACTCAATTTGGTCGTTTTACTTTCAATCTTCAGGAAAGAAAACATTAACAAAAAATACAGGAAATAACGCATCATTCGCAAACACCCAACTTGTCAGACTATTACTTGTTAGATCCCGCTAACATGTTTAACCCCCGACCATTCGTTATGTATGTGGAGCCTGTAATTCAGTGGTTTGTAGATGTTTAACATATTTGTATTTCGTAATTTTTTTGTACATCCACTAGGTCGTTAGTTTTCTCGTTTGAACTGTCATTTCGGAGTTTTTTTTATAACTGACTATGTGGTATGGGCTTTGCTTATCGTTGAAGACCATACGGTGACCTATAGTTTTTAATTTGGCAAACATATCACATCTACTTTTTTATATCAACTATAGTACAAAAACACAATATAGCAAAAAAAAAAAAGAATTAGTCAGACAAACCCTAACGAAAATTAGGGGTGATCTAAGGTGCTCCGGAAGTTTAATCAGATCCTGCTTTACATACGGCTCCCGTCGTGTTGCTCATGTGAGACCAAATCCAGTAATACGTATAGTTCAGCAGATACAATTCGTTAAGAAGGAAAAAAGGGGAACAGGATTGTTATTAAAACATAACGAACATAGTCGTTATCATTTATGAAACGGATATTCCAGAATGGTCAACCTACTCGTGATGGCGTTGTTGAAAAAACTAGGGGGTGATTTCAACTTCACCGTTTAGATCCTTGGTTCAATAGCTTCCTTCTAAGCAGCAACCCTCTATCAAGTAAATTTTGATAGGAAAACTAGCCCGGGAATATCGTATCAATTGGGAGATAGAAAAGTATTAACTCCGTATGCAGGCGCTACATGAATGTTGATGTGACAGAACATTATCTTTATAGCAAAAATAAAGTTAAGGATACTTATGTTTCTGTTATTTCTTGTAAAGAAGTTTCCTCATCGGAATAAAGGAACAAGTCGTCAAGAAGAGGGGCACAACTAGTTCCCATTATAATGCCGATAGTTTTTTTTGAAAAAGACGTCATCAAAACAGAAGAAATATGTTGTCAGTCAAGAAATCAAGCATCATGATAATGTCAGTTTCAAAAGAAAATAATTAGGTTTGAATCAGAGTGATATTTAACAAAATATGATTTATCCCTTCCTGAGACCAGATACTTAGCTTTTTATGAAACAAAGCAATACGAACGATATCTATTTGTCTTTTAGTTTGGAATGTGGATAAATGTGTAAAGTGTAAAAAGTCAAATGTGTTAGTACTATAGCTAGAGGAAAGAGTCTAAGATTATATGTTCTCTAAAAGATTTATTGATCTCTGATCACGCCAAAAGATAGCTGGCTATTCAAAACAAATAAATCAACTCCAAATCGAGCAAAAATGAGAAATCTATTGCGTGACCACTGTTCTTATCAATGATCTAATAAAAAAACTACACAATGACTAAAGCACGATATAATCTGTGCTGAATCAATACTAAAATGTTGACTTTGAATGTCTTCAAAACGTATGATTGCCAATTAAACAACTCTCCACAAGAAACCAAAAGGACACAGAAATTAACGACAATAGGTCACCGTACGGCTTTCAACAATGAGCAAAGCCCATACCGCGTAGTATGCTATAAAAGACCCCGAAATAACAATGCAAAACAATTCAAGCGAAAGAACTAACGGCCTTATGTATGTACTTTGTACCTGTTTATTGACAAAATACCATTGAATTTCTCAAACTAAATCTAGAAACACGACAAAGATAATAAAATGAAGGAATCGGATACAGATGCAAATGCAAATAATCCCACATATCGTGGTATAAAGCTGAGAAAAAATATGAAATATGAATTTAAATCTTTAGCAGATAAAGGATTACAAGGCGTTTTATTCTAATTACTAATAACGGTGTATAATCGGCAATATCCTGACATATTATGACAAAAAGTCATAGTGTTATCATAACAATTTCAGAAACCTGACAATTGAGTTAAAATTACATTGTGTTGTTGTCAAATTATACCAGGTATTCATTTGCAGATTTGGCTATGTATTCTAGATTGTAGAAAATATACAGTTGATATAATTATTTTCTCCAACAATTAACATTACAATTATGTCGTGCCGGTGGTTCAATTTGTAGTGTCTGAATTTTGTGTTGTGTGTTTAATTTTCAGCACTTTTATTGGGACACCAAATAAAAACAAAATAAAACTTCAACTAACATAACCCAAATTTACAGTATTATTCTCTTTTTAAAATACAATATTGTCGGATTTTAAAGATACTTTCTGCTTATCAGTTGCCAATGCATTTGGTGTGCTACTAGCATGATTGAAAAATGTATATCCGAATAGAACCTATGAATAATTTGGCTAACATTAAAAAATCGTTTGCGTTTGGCCTTTTGATTTCTAAATAGACATACTCGTTGATTGTTAAATTGCAAACATGAGTATCATTTTATTACGATGGTTTTACGTTTTGTTCCTTGTAAAAGCCCCATGACTTCTAGAAATGTGAAACTTTATAAATAATATTCGTAAATTGTAATTACCTTCTATCACCTCTTTGAATTGTCTATCTTGTTCTTTCTTTTCACTGCTGATCACTTCATGAAGTTTTATCATTTTGTCTACATCTTCAGATCTATTCTGTATAATTTTCGCTTTTTTGTCTAGATCTTGGCTATAAGTCGTTATCCTCTTTTGTAGATCATCAATATGTATATTTTTATGTCTTATCTCTCTTTCCATTTCTCTTATTTGATGTTCTGCTTTACGAAGTTTATCTTTATTCAACTTACTGTGAACGTTATCATTTTTCAGTTTCTCTACTTGTCTTTCAAGCTCTTGTTTATCAGACATCAGTAGTGCAACTTTGAGCTTTTCATTTTGCAATTCTTCTGTAAATTTCCTGTAACTGTGCTCACTTTCAGTATACTTCAAACAGGCTTGCTAAAAGAGAAATAAAAAACAAAGGTGTAGATCTGGTAAAGGCCGATTATGGCCTCAGATTTCAGGTCCATCTGACGAAAGATTTTGGACACTTTTTGAACACTTAAGTGTCTTTTTCAGTTGATTAAATTAGTTAATGAGAAGATTTTAACTAATTTAGTCATTTTTGAAATACGCTCGGAGTCAAGCTTAAATATGACAAATCTATCAAACATGCCAAAAAAACGTCACTTTTCATAGGATTTTTGTCAAAAATGAAGGCGGCCGCATCCGAGTTCATCCTCAACCTTTATATATGTTTTGTATTATCATCAAATACAACTTACATTTCAATATTCAGAATGAACACAAATGCGACCGCTTTCATTTAAGACGGAAACCGTCTAAAATTTAACTTAAAAGGTAAAATTGTGATAATTTCAGTAATTTACCTACACTTAATGATGCTACTACCCGATTTCTATGCATTGTATTGTCAAAAAAACAGCACAAATTTACTTCGCAGAGGCATTCTACTTTCAAATAAATAACTAAAAGTTTACATTCTAACAATTTCGTAAAACTGCTATATTTTGAGGCCAAAAAGTCTTACTGGACCTACTCCTGTCTGAATAAAGTACACCGTTTCTTATTATTAGATATACTGTCGTTGATGTAACTAAGTATGATACACAAGTTGCAACAACTGACTAACATTTTTGAAGGTGTATAAAAATAAACTGATGAATTATTGATTTGTGCACTTTTACGAACAACTACCTCACGACATTGTTCACGTTATGATAGAATTTGTCAAAACTTCCGTTGAATTGCTTTTAGAAGTGTTCTGATTGTGTTTTTTTTTTTGGTCTTCTTTTGGCATTTTTCTTATATTTTTTTTTTTCGCAAGATGCAGATAAGACAATTGACATATGATAGCAAACAGCTTTTTCTCTTAAAAATATTCTCATCATGTTAAATTAAACACTTTGTTTTACATGCACACGTATAAAATTGCAGTTTTTATCCAACGCAATCAAAGGTTTGAACGTAGTTTTCAATTTAGACTTGTATATATGATAAATATATATACGAGTCTAAATTGAAAACTACGTTCAAACCTATGATTGCGTTGGATAAAAACCGCAATTTTTATACGTGTGCATGTCAAACAAATTTCGTTGTAGAAGGGTCTAAATACAGCACAAACAACATTTTCCAAAAGACCAAAAAAGTGAAGAAGTATATTTAAACAAAACGCATTTGACTAACGGGTCGAACAACTGATGTTCTTTAACCCTGCTGACTGCCATTGGCGATTGCCAAATAAAATTGATCACAAGATGTAACAAAATGGATCTTAATATAAATTTAATACCAAACAGAAAACAATTAACTTGTGGCCACGATGTTATGCCACAAACATAAGGGGTTAATATTTTTTTGTTCATCAGATCCGAATTTCGACAATAAATGTATCTTCAGTGATGTTAGGGATCGAAACGGTATTTGGAAGGCCATATAAAATGTACCCTCATTTTTAGATAAACTCTTGAAGTTTAAGAGTCAATATAGGATGAACGGATCATATAAACCGGAGGGAAAATATGATACAAGCCCAAACGAAAAAATATAAATGAGTCTAAATTGAAAACTACGTTCAAACCTATGATTGCGTTGGATAAAAACCGCAATTTTTATACGTGTGCATGTCAAACAAATTTCGTTGTAGAAGGGTCTGAATACAGCACAAACAACATTTTCCAAAAAACCAAAAACGTGAAGAAGTATATTTAAACAAAACGCATTTGACTAACAGGTCGAACAACTGATGTTCTTTAACCCTGTTGACTGCCATTGGCGATTGCCAAATAAAATTGATCACAAGATGTAACAAAATGGATCTTAATGTAAATTTAATACTAAACAGAAAACAATTAACTTGTGGCCACGATGTTATGCCACAAACATAAGATGTTAATATTTTTTTGTACACAAGATCCGGATTTCGACAATAGATATATATGTATAGATGTTACAGTAAATAGGTGAAATTACATTAAATAACATTTAATCACTAAACAATTCAGGTAAAACATTTAATTACTAATCAATTTATGCCAGCTGTGCACAGTTTGTGTATTGAAACTGGAAAACAGCTGTTTTATGATTTTTGAACCTATTGGAATTCTTGTATGCCGGTGATAAAATTGTTTTCTGATTCTGTAAAAGGTACAAGTATAAACAAGTATGTAAAAGACACAGTTTTAATGCACACTCATAATTTAATCACACAAATTAAGTTATTTAGAAAGAGAAGGTGTGTGAGGGTAGAAGAAAAATGGTATTTTGAATGTTATGTTATTGACATTATTGATGAATTTAAATGTATTTTGGGCATCAGACAATGTACCACAAATGCATTTCTTTCAAAGTCAATACTTGTTTATTTTGATAGGCAATTAGTCTAAATGCCACGTGTCAATTAAGTCGGTTGCAGAATCTAAGAAACATAAAACTTACACCTTATGAGAGGGAACCACAAAACAGTATAATATATTGGTGACCATAGGTGCTGCGGAAGGGTCAGCAGACCCTACTCTACTTCTAGCACCTACTACCTAGAATCATTTACTCCGCTACTGTCTACATAAGGAAATACTAAAAGAAAACAACAGGGCACTTAATTTCTTAATATTTAACCCTACAACAGCAACATTTTGAAAACTTCACGAAAGTTATAATGCACAGGAATAACCATTTGTTTTAACCATTTGCAAATCATTAAGAATATAAGTATAGGTCTGCTATTGGATAGCTCTGTATTCGATCCCTAAATATATTCAGGCAATTTTTAGGTTAATCTTGTTTTTTTCCTCAGATCTTTATCGTTTATGTTAGGTTGTTAGTTTTAAAAACATGTTGCTTGATAAACCACTAAAGATCGTTGCTAGTTCAGTTAATTGATAAAGTTCATGTTTTTGAACAAGATATTTACATAGCAAGTGAACAGGAAATGTTGAACATTTCACATAAATAAATATTTTCAAAAATATCAAATAAATATTTTCAAATATGCTTATATATTTCAAAGGTTACATTATGTTTGTGTTTTATTTTTCAACTTGATAATATTCAATGTCCTAGTGCTGATAAGCATTATTTTATTTATGCATAACAACTATAGAATAGTAAATGTCTTTGTCAACAGCAAGTAAATAGATGTAAAAAAATATTAAAAAGATAGTAACAGAAGTTACATTTAATTTCTAAATTTGAATAATTACATGTTTTTCTTATTTCACCAATTTACTATAACATATACATATATAAGGACTGGTGCAAAATGTTTTTATTATGGTGTTGAAAAACTTGGTATATTGATCTGAAACAATCCAATGGCATCTTATATAAGTAATTGTTCATGCATTGTTTACATTTGATAAATTTGCTTACATGACCTTTAAAAAACTATAATTATTGATTTTTTGGTTTGATTAAAAAAACATTTTGAATAGTAGAAAACAGGTATGACCTTATTATAAGCAGAAATGTAAAAAGTAAGTAAGGTGGTGTCATACCACCAATCACTCCCAAAAATTTAGAACGTATGTGAAAGTAGGCCTACTCGGACAAAAAAATCGTGCATTTGATGTCCTTGTTTACTTAAACTAACCAACAAATGGGCAGAAATGAAACTTTTGGTAAAAGAGAAATATATTAAGACCATTTTTAGCTAAAACTTACTTGTTTATGAGTTTGCATTCAAAATTGATGATTAATGCACTCCATAGTATACTAATTTAAGATTTCCAGAAAACCAGGGGTAATTTTTAGTGGTACCTCTATTCGGAAGACCTTTTCTTTTTTATATGATTTTAAGCATCTGTTGAAAATTGGCATGTAGAAAGCTGATACATGTACAATTCAGGATATACCTGCTTTCTATGAAGTTAACCTTCAGGTAAAATATTTAGAAAGCTGTGAAAATTGTAAAATTTTGTTGAACAGATAGGGACTGACTTTTAATTGGTGGTCTTACACCTAAAGTAAATCAAATGAAATGTTGAACTTCGATAAAAGTATGAATTCAGCTACTCACAGATCCAGCTTTATCTACAAAACAAATTGTAAAAATAGTGTGAAATATAATTAGTAAAAACTATTATATCATTAAAAAAAGAAAACTTACAACAATAAAACGGACCCAAAATCAATGCTATGATTATATTTATTCTCTTTAAAATTTATAAGAAACAGTTATCAAAGGTACCAAGATTATAATTTAATACACCAGACGCGCGTTCCGTCTACATAAGACTCATCAGTGACGCTCAGATCAAAATAGTTATAAAGCCAAACAAGTACAAAGTTGAAGAGCATTGAGGACCCAAAATTTCAAAATGTTGTACCAAATACGAAACATAATGATGTATTTCTAATCAATATAAAAAGTGTTCTAGCTATACTTTATACTTTATGCAGTGGTGTTGACAATGTAGACTTTATATGGCTATTTTATGTGTAAAGTTTTTGTTAACAAAATTTATCCCTCAAACATTCTACGAACGCAATAATGATTTGTTGACAGCTTGGTACTTATTTTACATGCACATGGCCACGTCTTTTTTTAATCGTCGTTACTACAGTATCGCCTTATAAATCTCGATTGTGGAATTGCCGAATGCAACTTATAAGTAACACGACAAGTGTCACTAGTGGTGCAACACCTGCTAACCTTGCGCAGAACCTAGATTACAACCCGATATCATTGTTGGTTTCGTTTTCTAAAACTTTGTAGCTGTTTGTAAAGGGTGTTTGTATTTATGTATTTTCCTTTTTATTATGGCATTGTCTTTTATTTATATTGAATTTATGATATCTTGGTATCTACTCCTCCTTATTTCTGTACCTTGATTTGTAAGTAGTTTGTATAATGAAATTTATACATAAAAGGTAGATTACACGACATTGTTGTTAAAGTGATTAAATAAGTTTTTTGGAATATTGTTCTTACATCATATTTTACAAATATAAATTTAAAGTTGATACAAAAAACTTACAACATATCAATATAAATATATGCTTGGCATCTTATCTTATTTAGTGATGCTGTGCATTTATCATTATCAATGATAAAATCAGTAAGTGTACTATTTTGCATTTCAAGAGCCAGATAATGGCTCTGGGAGCTATCCTCTCAAGCGGTTAACCCATGAACAACTATTGAATTTGCTGATTTCTCTAAATTATGAAAAACATATTATTGTACAATGCACAGTGAATTGATTTACCTGATGTTCTCATAGTTGCTTTTGTAGAGGCAGTACCACATATACATTCATAAACACCTTCGTCATTTTGATTGAATTTAACAATTGTTAATTTCTTTACAAAAGGCGTGTTTTCTCTCTTAAAAGAAGTACTGTTTTTCGATACTGGTTGTCCATCTTTGATCCAAATTGGTTCTCTATTGAAAGATGCATACAATTTGCATTCCAGCACGACCCTCTCGCCTGTGCGACAAAATCTGTTCTCTAAGAGTATTTCAAAACCACGTTGCCCTACAAAAAAAATCACCAACGAGGATATGAATGAATATGTAGTAGTCATTATTTCATCTACACTTACAAGGTAATGGCAATAAATCTAATGATGGAAACACAAGAATAAATTAAAAATTCGAAGGCAAATTTAGTTAACCATTGTTCAAATATCATAAAGTATCATGGATAGAAATGAAGAATAAAACCACACTGAGGAAATCATAAGAACTTTTAAATCTTTCATCCTCATAACTCTGATTGAGTAGGTGATTACAAATACTACTTGAAATACCGCCTTTTGTTAAAATATAAGCCATCATACCAAACAAATATATTGTCGACCATAGAGACTATCATGTTAATAAGTCTTTCTTCGGAGAATTAGTTGTTAAAAATCAGTATTGCATTTAACTAAGTAAGATATTTCATGATCTTCACAGACAATTTATACCAATGTGTACGACCTTTTTTTGTAATAGAAAAAGCAATTTGAATTGAGAAGATGTTTTTCTTTGTTATATATTTGTTTGTTTCTATCATGTCGATAGTGATTAAGATTAAATCAATTTATGAAATTTTAGCCTAAGAAGTCTGTTTGTTTTGTTCACATACATGTTTCAATATCATATAAATTAATTCGACCGTCATACAAATGTGAGTTTGAGCTAGCAGGCTGAATCCACTATTTCCAACATGAAAAAATGCCTGCACCAAGTAGGGAATAAGACAGTTGTTATGTTTTCGTTTGATGTGTTGGAGCTTTTAATATTGCGAATTGATTAGGGACTTTCCGATTTGAATTTTACTTCGGCGTTCGGTATTTTTGTGATCTTAATTTCTATAAAGTAAAATTTGTTACTTTATATTGACTTTCCACAAAAAAAATGTATCCATATAATTATATAGTTCATGCATGTCATATTACACGTGATTTGCTTTTCATAACATTTGATAATGTATATAGTCTAGCCTTTTCAATAGTCGTCTGGCGAGAAAAGGACGATAACTCAATTTTAGAATTTTATATTTTTGGAGACGGTCAATTTCCGGAATTGCATGCTTTATCATCACTATTTTTTCTTTGGCCGTCGACAACAAAACTATTGCTGCATTCTTTGACCATAAGGTATATTTAATAAGGCAGTATTATCAATGTATTATCGTGGTATCAATATATGTTAGTAATGTTAGATACCTGAATTAATTGTAATTTTGGCAAGGACAATTCATCACTTCCCTTGAAAACATGATTTTGTAAAAAATCACTTATCGAAATCTCCTGGCGGCAAACCAGATCAATTTCCTGATGATCTTTACTACAGCATTCTGATTGTTATTAACTGCTACATATAACCGCTTTTTTAATCAATGTTTGTTTACATTATCAACAAATTTGAGTTGTTGTCGTTCGCAGTGTATAGTTTGTTCCAAACCAGTTTGTTTCTGGTACAAGTTGGCATTAGTTTATCAGCAATAAAGTTGTTGCAACTAAAACGCATGTTATCTTCAGTGTGTGTGTGTTTTCTTTCTAATTTGTAATTATTTAAAAAAAACAAAATGGTATTAAATACATTTGGAAGACAAGATTGTCATGTAATTGTTATTTCCCTTGTTTAAATAATTGTTATTTCCCTTGTTTAAATTTAGCAATTGCGTGTTTCGATATTTAACGATTTACATGACACTTTTCAGTACATTTCTGTTAAATTGAATAGATACTGCTGCTTTGAATTCATTTGTTAAAGATAATTATTTATGTTCTAAAGTTCAATAATAGTTCTATAATAGTCAATCTAAATAGTATTGAATAAGAAATATTATAATGACTTTTAGTCCACGATACTGTATAAGCTGACTTCATTATCAAATAGGTAACTATAGTCCCGATTGGACGGGTGTAACATTCATTATATAATCTTTGTAATTGAGTATTATTGATGGGTACATGTTTAAACTTCACTATAAAAGCAATTACTTACTGATGTACGTACTCACTTACACATATATGAGTTATGAAAAAAAACCCACACTTTTAAACACACAGTGAATGCATGGTACGATTCTGTATATTAATGACACATCAAAGTTAATTACATATTGTTAGTAATATTTTTGGAGATATGCATGCAAAATAAAGTATATCGCAAAACATTGCAGAAGATTGAAATATTAAACATTGCAGATTATAGCAACAAACAAGATTTACAATAAAATTAAACCAAAAACAAAAGCAGAAACACTGAAACACTATATATATATATGTTACAGTGAATTTGTATAATCAGGGATTATGTAGAATCCCTGATTTTTCAGGGAATATGTAGAATCACTAAAATCATTAGTAATTATATATAATCCCTGAAAATAACCAGTGATTTTACATAATCACTGAACATTTTAATAATTATTCTACAAATTCCCTAATATGATTTCAGGGATTATGAATAATTTAATGATCCTTTGTTTGATAAAAAAAATAATATAGACAAATTATATTTTTTTCTTTCATTAATTCCTTGCCAGATGAAATAATTTTGCTTTTAAACACAGAGGATGATCTAAAAGATATAACCAACACAGGGTTTCGAGATACGGTTCAAGACTTCAAAATTAATAATATCAACATTCCCTTTATAGCAATAGCTTTACATGTATTGTTTGTTTATTAAAAGCCAGCGTCAAATGAATATTCAGGTAAAAAGAAGATGTGGTGTTATTGCTAAATGAAACAACTGTCAACAAGAGACCAAAATGACACAGAAATTAACATCTATAAATCACCGTACGGCCTTCAACAATGAGCAAAGCCCATACCGCATAGTCAGCTATAAAAAGCCCCGAAATGACAATGTAAAACAGTTCAAACGAGAAAACTAAATGCCTTATTTATACTCTATTTTTAAATCCACAAAGCATGTTATTTGTGATACAAGTAAAACAAATGGTGAAGAAGATTATGGAACATCTGTTTTGTTTTGTTTTGTTTTTGTTTAAATGAACAAGACATTCAAACTGTGAGACCTTAGGCATCTAAATGTAGGAAAAACAGGAAGAACTTAGGATTGACACATCGAAACAAATTTTAGAGGAAGCTTGCATTTGGTGTAATATTCTCATAGCAATTCCACATGTTAAAAAAGGAAAGGGAAACCCCAAAAACATAATGACAATTGTTTAAAAAAAGTCTGAAAAAGGATATCGCCTGAAAACATGGTATCTTTCTTGTTCGAACCGGTTCAAGGTTGCAAATTCCCATCTTTTGTTGGGGGTACCTTCAGATGTTTTACTGAACATATTATTTCACTTAGGCGTGTCGTTAAAATCTGATTCGATATGTACAGGAAAAGGTTTTCTAAAATGTGGATATTGTGGTAATAACAGATGTGAAGCATATTATTTTGATATATTGTGTTTCACATTTTCATGTAGTGTGCCTAACATTTAAAAAAAAATAGGTAATCATTTTGATATATTGTGCTTAACATTTTACAATTTATGTTACTTTATAATGATGTTTTTATGTGATTTTATAGAATAAATAATTTCAATTTTATTCATTTTCTTTATAGATAAAACTATTTCTTCATTTCAGTTATTATGTAGAATCCCTGACGTTTTTTCTTGTGATTATACATAATCCCTGAAAAATTTATTGATTATATATATTCCCATAACTAGCCAGTGTTTCTACATAATCCCTGAAAATTTCAGGGATTCTACATAATCACTGATTATACAAATTCACTGTAACATATATATATATATATATAAATTTATATATATATATATAAATGTCTAAGAATATAACCTAAACACGCTAATTAATACATTAAAAAGTTCTATTAGATGTTAAATAGAAATACGCAATATTTCGCAAAACAAATAAGCTTCATCAGGCGTGTGCATCTCTCAAGATGAAATCGAATGCATTACAAAAAAATATTTTTGTAGCTTAATCTATACAAGAGTTGAGAAAAAGTGTAACATATTGGTTGATGTTGCATAAAATATGTTTGTAGCTACAACTACATGAAGTTGGAATAAAAGTTTAACACATTTATAGATGTTCGATTAATTGTATGAATTTCTATAAATTATTTTGTATGATTTCAAGATAATTATGGTTTTGATTTGCTTTTAAATCTTTTTTGTCTCTCTCATTGAGTCCATCAGGTTCAAGAGTTCGTAACTGGTGCATCCAAAATTCTCTCTTTTTTGTCTTCTTTGTGTATCCCAAATTTGATTTTTCTCAATGATTTGAAATGTGACGTTTCAAAATCATGTCCGGCTCTTAAAAGGTGTCTTGTAATTGGGCAGTTCCTTTCTTTTGTATAAAATGACCGATGGTTATTTAGTCGGATGTTAAATGGTGTTACTGTTTCACCAACATATATTGTATTTTGCAAGTTCCACACGTTAGAACATAAATGCAATTTTGCGTTTTGCAATTTAATGTTATAAATATGTTGTATTTTTTCTTTGTGACTGTGCTGACGAATTGGGTTTCGATGTTGGCGACTTTGCAGCACTTACACCTGCCCCTTCCGCATGGTGTATAGCCTCCGATTGTTGATATCTCCTGTTTAGATACGTTGGATGTTACTAGAATATCTTTAAGGTTTTTGGGTCTGCGGTAAGCCATAACGGGAGGTGATGGAAAAATCTCTTTTAAGGAAGGATCATTTTCAATAAGACGCCAGTGTTTGTCGTCAATTGATGAAAGATTTGTCAGGTCAGGATGAAAGCTAACAACAAACGGGATTTTTTATGTCTGGGCCGTCTTTTTTTTGTATTCAAGTAGGTTTGTTCGGTCTTTTTCTTTTGCTTTATCGAAAGCTTCTGAAATATTTTTGTTCTTATAACCTCTTGATTTAAGTTGCTGTCTGAGTTGCCCCAAACGTTGGTTTAATTTTGATTAAGATGAACATCCAAAGTATCTAAACAGGAGATATCAACAATCGGAGGCTATACACCATGCGGAAGGGGCAATTGTAAGTGCTGAAAAGTCGCCAACATCGAAACCCAATTCGTCAGCACAGTCACAAAGAAAAAATACAACATATTTATAACATTAAATTGCAAAACGCAAAATTGCATTTATGTTCTAACGTGTGGAACTTGCAAAATACAATATGTTGGTGAAACAGAAACACCATTTAAGATCCGACTAAATAACCATCGGTCATTTTATACCAAAGAAAGGAAGTTCCCAATTTCAAGACACCTTTTAAGAGCAGAACATGATTTTGAAAACGTCACATTTCAAATCATTGAAAAAATCAAAATTGGGATACATAAGGAAGACAAAAAAGAAAGAGATTTTGGATGCACCAGTTACGAACTCTTAATTGAACCTGATGGACTCAATGAGAGAGACGAAAAAAAATTTAAAAGCAAATCAAAACCATAATTATCTTGAAATTATACAAATTAATTTATAGAAATTCATACAATTAATCGAACATCTATAAATGTGTTAAACTTTTATTCCAACTGCATGTAGGTGTAGCTACAAACATATGGTATGCAACATCAATCAATATGTTACACTTTTTCTCAACTCTTGTATAAATTAAGCTACAAAAATATTTTTTTGTCATGAATCCGATTTCATCTTGAGAGATGCACACGCCTGATGAAGCTAATTGGTTTATCGAAATATTGCGTATTTCTATTTAACATCTAATAGAACTTTTTAATGTATTGACTAGCGTGTTTAAGTTATATTCTTAGACATTTATATAATTTTAATTCAGTAACTGTATCAGTTTATTTTTACAAACTGATCCACGCCTAAATAGATTGAATGTAGATTGTTGCTATTTTTAGACATTATATATATATATAAATATATAAACCTAACATTGTTGGGTTGATGTTTAGACGAGTTGCATGTATATATATATATTTATATACATAAGTACGTCTGAGTCAGTGACAACCCTACAACAGATGTATCCATCGGATCGCCATCAATGATGGTGATACATGGCTGTGTACATAATGTATATACAACTCGTCTAAACATGTTTAGACGAGTTGTATATATATTTATATATATATTTATATGCACTGCACAGACATGAGCGTTTATCATCATGCCGTGTTAGTACCAATTGTTGAAATGATCTACGACAACGGTAAGGTTGCCCATTAACGTGTGTGCGGCATCATTGCAAAACGATTTCAAACCATTCATGTACCTTGTAAATCTGACTCCTGGGGGGTCTGCTGTTTCTTGTGATCTAAAATTAAAGTTCTGAATGTTATTTTTCTAAAATAATTTAAAATGTTTTTTCTGCAATAGTTTGTGTTCTCCATTTTCCTAATTAAGGCATTTTGGTTTTACATTTTTGAATGAATCTTCATGGATAAATTTCAGAGTTCTTTGGAGAATCTGTTTCAATATTACACTTTTTTGCTCCAGTGTGAAATAACTAGACAAGTTTTGCATTATGAAAGAAGCAAAGTTGCTTCCTTTAATTTCAATTTGAATGTCAAACTATTTTGATATGTTTTTAAATGGCAAATACCTGGAATTTTCTGGATTAATGATCATTAAATGTTATCGAAAATCAGTTTATTAAATATAACTTATCAAATCCTAAGATATTAGCAACCTTATATATCTTCTTATCACTATATGATACAATGTTATCATTTGCATGATTATAATTGGTGTTTTTTTGTAAAAAACGAAATACGGCATTGATCAAGATATTGAAAAGAACTGAACCAATCATTTATTGTTTTCTGTTTTTCAAATAACTTTGTAATAGTTTAAAGATATTTTTGACAGACCGTAAGATTTTAATTTCGGTGGAGTAATTTCATAAGGTGAATAATCAGATGATTGAGAGACCACCAATTTATTTGGTGTCGTCAAGAGCTTTTTGTCAGTCTTTTCTGTATCTTTAAAGATGATGTTTAGCAACCAAAACCAGACCTAAATGCCACAAGTAGACAGGTTTGGGTAAGAGTAATTGTAATTAGCATTAATCAGCTGTAATTGATTACAATTTTTCAAGTTATCATTGTACTTATAATCAACCAAAATGCGGATTGCATGTTATCTCATTTAAACAATTTCTTTTCAAAATACCTTGTAGTCCTGATTACGTTTTGATTACATTCTAATTAAAATGAAAAATCTAAAATTGTGTGCATGGTCAATAAGTCATGCTTTTTTTGCTATTCATAAACATTTAAAAAATCCTTAACTTCAACTTGTTAAAATAGTTTTGGTTACATTACGCATGTTGGTTAATTCATTTACTTCAGTAAAAAATAAACTGATACATCATTAAAGTAATTATTAGCTAAAGAAACGATATACATGGAGAAAAATAAATTCTTCTAAAGCAAGCTATAACTGATTTGTCCTGGTAGCTCTTAGATTCGATCAAAATATAAAAAAAGTAAAAATCCAAAATAGCTATACATCTGATCATTCACATACAACTAAGAATGGTAGTGGAGAATTTGTTAAAAAAGACAACAACCCGACAGAAGAGCAGATAACAGCCAAATTTTATCAATGGATCTTCATTGAAGCAAAAAATATATCCAGGACTCGGAGGTGGGCCAAAGCTGGCCTCTAAATACAAATGTGTACACATTCAGTAACAATTGACGTCATTATAAACTCAAAATCATAAAAATGAACTAGAATTAAAAAACACAAAAAGAAAAAAAAACAGAGGCTCCCGAGTTGGGACAGGCACAAAATTGCGGCGGGGTATAAAATGATTTGTGAGATCGGAGACCTCCCCATATACATCTAATTAATGTATAATAAACAAACACAAAGTATACATACATTGAAAAACACTTTAAAAGAAGTTTGAGTCCGATGTTAGAATAGGTAACATAACAAACTAAGGACATTGATACATACATTAACAAAAGATTACTAGCATGTACTAACATGCCAACTGATTGAAAAATGATGACTTCATCATATGAAAATCAAGCACAAGCCTTTTTGTAAGTGGTTTAGAATCATAATATCATAAAATATTTGTAAAGAACATAACCCGTATCATATTAACAACTGGTTTTAGAAAAAAATCTGTTTATTTCTGATGAAAAGACCATATGAGTGAATGATTTTTCATTCCAAAATATGCCATCTTTAATGAACTTAGGACAGTATCGTAACTATATCCCTCTGAATACGTCTATTTAAAGGTTTGATAAACTATTAGGGTTAATGCTGACATTTGTTTGCTTTGTAAAGAATATGACCGTAAAAGATTGGATGTGAAACACTTTAACGTATAAGATGTCTGCATGGTGGTTTGTATTAACGAATGATATCCTTAAGCTTGTACCTATCATCATATTTAGTAGGAGCGGCCTCGGTGGCTGAGTGCTGTTAGTGGTTACTACTGTTATCGCTAGCCAGTCAACACTGAGGTTGTGGTCAGGTTTATATACATCAATGAAAAAAAAATGATAGGAAAATGCTTTGGTAAATGAAATTAAAAAATGAAAGATCTCAATCATAAGAAATTTTAAGACAAGTACAAATGCAATAGGTAGAAAAAGGTGAAAGACCATACACTTTTTTTCTTAATTTATAAACTAAACAGTTTGTTGATAAAACATTTTCAAGATTAGCCAATAATGAAAGCTGTTATATAAACTAGCTAGGACATATTTTACTGGAGGCAAAACTCTTCTATTAGGATATATATTTAAAAAAGATACAATAGAAAATGTTGATCTCAATAACGAAATTCTATTTTCAGATGTTCGCAAGTTGACAAATGATAGAAGGGATATCCTTGAGGGGGAAATGTCTTATACAGAACCAACAGAAGCTATTAAAAGAATGAAATATCATAAAAGTCATTGATCTGATGGATATACCAGTGATTTTTTTTATATTATTTTGAGTACATTTAGGTAAATATGTTCTACGGTCAATCAACTACGGGTATATGAGGGTGGTGATCGTATACTAGGTTGAAATGTCAGTATCTCAAAAAGGGGGATAATCATTTGTATACAAATAACAGATAAACCAAGACAATACATTGTAAAGTGTCGACCTATTAGTGAACAACCATTTAAGGTCAAGGAACAGTTATTGGGTTATATCGTCGATTTTTATAATTGGAGTAGGTTCAGTAAGACCCCTTTTTGGCACCAAAATATAGCAGTTTTACAAAATTGTTAAAATGTAAACTTTCAATTATTTTTTGGAGCGAAGAATGCTTCTGATACATAAATATGGGCTGTTTTTGACAATACAATGCACATATATCAGGTACTATATTCCTTAAGTCATGCTAAATTACTGAAATCTTAACTATTTTAGCATTTTAGTTAAATTTTAGACGGTTTCCGTCTAAAATGAAAGTTGGCGCATTCGTGTTCAGTCTTAATATTGAAATGTAAGTTGCATTTGATGATAATACATACCATATAAAGGTTGAGGATTAACACGGATGCAACCACATTCATTTTTGACAAAAACCGTCTGAAAAGTGATATTTTTTGGCATATTTGATAGATATTTTATATTTAAACTTAATTTGGAGCGTTTTTAATGAGTAAATTAGTTAAAATCTTTCACATACGCTAATTGAATCAACTGAAATAGACACTTAAGTGTTTAAAAAGTGTCCAAAATATTTCGTCAGATGAACTTGAAATTTGAGGCCAAAATTTACCCTTCCCGGACCTACTCCTTTTGCATACAAACTTGACGTGTTGAACTACATAATTCTATGAAAATCGAAAAAAATAAGGCATTTATCTCTTTTATTATCCGAAATATAACAGATTGGTTTCTTTCAATATGAGTGAATATTTGTATAGATAGCACATAAAATCGGCGAAAATATTTTAAAATTTGGCGTTTAACATCGAATCACTAATTCTACTCCATACATTTTTCTTAAAAAAACTATATGTTGTTGATACATTAATTTCTGTTTTAATGATATAAAATAATCATATGGTCACCGACTTCTTTTTTTGTCTAATCATCAATTTGTTACCTTGTTGGTAGTGAAAAACGTCAACAATCAACGTTTTACGGCCTGTAACGCGATGACGTTACGATAATTTCGACGTTTTGTGGGAGTTTTTCGCAAAGAACACGACTGTGAATGATGTATACCGTAAAAACGAAGTCGGTGATCCTACATGTATCTTTATTTTGCACCATTTAAACGGAAATGTATGTATCAACAACATATAGTTTTTAAGAAAAATCTATGGAGTACAATTAGAGATTTGATGATTTTAAGACACATTTAAGAAGGTTTTAGCCGATTTATGTGCTTTCTGTACAAATGTTCACCCATGTTGAAAGAATTTAATCAGTAATATATCAAATGATAAATGAGATAAATGCATAACTATTTTGACTTTCAGTTGAAGTTCATCGACCCAAAGTTATGCAAAGTTATACTGAAATCTGTGACATAGTCCATTTACTGTAACTTGACCTTAACATTTAACTTTAAAAGGTAGGTGTCGGTATCTCAAAAAAGGGGGATTATAACTTGTATACCAATGGGAGATAAACAAAGACAATATGTCAAAAAAACTTGCGACCTATAAGGATACAACCATTTAACATTTAACTTCAATATATTAGGGGCACGGGAGGGTGGGTATGTTTAAAAAAAAAAATTGCGAGAAAAAAGTGTTTAAAAAAAAGAAAACATATGCCCCAGTCAATAAAAGGGTAGAACACGGTCGAGTTCTTAAATATTTTTCTTTCAAATCAAAGAAAGTTGCATAAGTCATGTATAATATTTAAATAGTAAAAAGTCAATCATAAACAAAAATGAGAACATATATTCTTGAATTTAACTCCCTGGTATATAAGAAGATAGAAATAGAACTGACTTTAAATATTGATTTGGTTTTATTTGGTATTCTTACAAAAACCCATAAAAATGAAATAAGAAATTCTACATTTCTAGATGCACAAATTCATTGTAACGAACCAATATTCTTTTTTGTTGAGATAAGTATGGTCATAACTATATGCATAAACATTGTGTATTTCAACTATTTATGAAATTTTGTATTTTCGAAATACTAAGGAATACATTTTCTTGGTCCTCAATGCTCTTCAACTTCGTACTTTGTTTGGCCTTTTTAACTTTTTTGGATTCGAGTGTCACTGATGGGTCTTTTGAAGACGAAACGCGCGTCTGGCGTATATACAAAATTTAGTCCTGGTATTTATGATGAGTTTATTCTTAGTTGTATTTGGCAGAACATTAAGAATTTCAGATATTTAATAAGGTGATATAGTCACTATGCAAATAAGAAACAAACATTCAATTTTGGCCATGCATATAACACAAAGTTGTCACATTCATACTACAACCGTAAGGAATGGAATACCAGTAACACATTAAACGAAACAAATGATTGGAAATGTTAAGATATAAGATTTACAATTTGTACATTAAGTCACTCAAAGAAGGTTAAATATAAAGCTATCATAACGATTGTTGTAAAGTAATTTTTAGCGGTATTTAATATTAAAAAAAACCAGTTGCATCATACATCAGTGCATTTCACTATGTTTTAGACAATATACACTTAAAAAGGGATTGCATTTATAATTAGAAGAATAACTATTGTTCAATATTTGTTAAACAATTTATTCGCAAATATAATTTGCGATAATTTAATTGTAAATACAGCATTTTATTTCCACTGAAATCAAGTAGATACAAGTTAGAGAATCCTTCGTGTACATTTGAAAGAGTAGATATAAATTTATTATTATTTATTGAAGTTCGATTAGTTTTTTAGTCTTCTGCATTTTTTGCTTGACAAAAACCAATTGTGTGCTGCTAAAACAGTTTTGTTAAGGTACGTAGGGACGTGAAGATGCATAAACATAGTGTATTAGTTACTATATATTCAATGGAACAGAGGGTCTAAACGGCTGAGAAGGAAACATTGCCAAATTAAAATTTTAAACTGAAATTAATACGTTGGTCACAGATTATTGTTCATTCGACTGTTTCAATGTCAAGTAAAATTTAAAAGCCGACTTACTAGTTTCAGTAAGCCTAAACCTCAATTTCACTGTGACAAATCAGATGCAAACAATCACTAAAATTGTTTTTTTAAGAATGATGTTTCTGAAAGTACGATAATGTATTCAAATTTTTACACAACTGGGTCGATACCTCTGCTGTTGGACATGTTTTAGTTGGTTTTAAGTCTCTTATGTCTGATTTTATTTTTAATTATTTATTGTTTATTGCTTCTATTCTCAAATCGTACTTTGGTATTCCTTTGACCTGTGGATACAATTTGTAATGTATATTGATATTTACTGTTTACTTATTTATATATCTCGATTCACTATTTTTGAAATTTTCAAACTTTGATAAGTGGTTGGTGTGAATTCTGTTCTCGTACTTTAAACAAAACAACAATTTGTTTTGTAATATGCATTTCCGTACTCCAGTGTTTATCTTACTAAAAAAATATTTTTATCTACATGCGTACGTTATTTTCTTTGGAGGCATTTTGTTCCAGGTTATGGTTGTCATTTTGATATAATGGTTTTACATTTTATCCCTCGTTTTATTAACTCACCTGGACTGAACGGCCAAGTCTGCCACCCAACATGGTTTACAGGGCTTAAAAAAGAACATTGTCACGATAGTTGTGACATGCATTTTTCATATCTTTGAAAATACAGCATTTAGATAAGTCTGACTTTGGGGTTAACATGTTCATCAGGTTAGGATACATCAGCTCTGAAATTTCCAGACGAATAAAAAAAAACGTTTTAAGGTTGTATAACCGTCAATTGACCCCCTAACGAATTAATGCCCTTAAGACATGAAGTACATTTTTAACAATTTTTCGTAAATTTTGTAATCTTTTGCAAAAATCGTTTTCTCTGAAACTGCAAAGACAAACTCAACCAGTTAATAAACGTATTTAGTTATAAAGATTTGTCCGATGGCTCCTACCTACCAAACAACATGGATGTCATAGTTTAAATAGAACATGGGATGAAAAATGCAAGTTGTGAAAACATAAACATATAGTTAATGCTAATTCACATAATTAACAGCGCCGGGTGATGTCTTATATCCTGTTTTATAAGGATGGGTTAAATTAAAATTGTGTCTATTATCTTGAAACCTGCTTTGTAGAAAAAAATCAAACAGGAGCTAAATGTTCACTAGCACAGATTTACCTACTGTCTCGTCAAAACAAGTCAAATGACTTCTTATATGAATTATTGCACTTAAATGACAACTTTTATTAGTGTTTCTTTTTATTTTTGCATCTCATTTTGGAAACAGTTACAGATATTTGGGAACTTAAATAAACAGAATTGATGAATTCAACAAAATCTCCAAATAAGACAATTTTTTATTGAGTTATTGTCCTTTTATGAAGATTTCTGGCTGACATATTAAAAAGTATAATAGATAGAAAGAAACTGAAACAGGAACAAATGAGCATCAAGGCAAGCTCTACAAATTTATTAATATGGAAATGTCAACAGAGTATTTTTTTAATGTTTTATCCGTTGAATTGTGTCTGAAAATGGAAGTGTTCTGTTGAACTTGTTTGCCTTTGTAGATATTCATTTGATGTTGGACCTTTAAATATTTAGGTTACAGTTCATTTTGATATTTGACATTTAATAGTTGTTTACTTTACTTTACACTTAAAAAATAGAAGTTTAAGATAAATGTGTGTTTTAACCTTGAAAACTTAAAATGATAAATAGTTTGAAAGCAATTAAAATTAAAACGATGGATAAAATTTTGATCAACACAGATGCCTTTTAAAAAATATAATTGTTGCATTGTTTCATACATCTTTTATGTCAAACAAAATATCAGCTGAGCAACACAGTCTTCTTTGAGCCTTTAGATAATTTTGTATTTACATTTTGTCATAGAGCAAGTTTATTCGTTCAGTGAATGCATTGTTTTTTTTTTATCAATTTGTCTTTAATATGATTTAAGCCATTTCAATTGATATTGTACTGTGTGTCTTTCTATGGTGTGATGTTAAACTATTGATTCATGTTTGGTGAATGTTGGTGTATATTCAACGTTTAAACCAGCTACAGGTGTTTGTACCTGTCCTAAGTCAAGTACCTGATGTTCAGTGGTTGTCTTTGTAGATGTTATGTTCGTGTTTTTGTATTTTTTTCATATAAGAATGGGCTCTGTGTTTGAATGGGTTTACACTAGTCAAATAAGCGCTTATTATACCTTGCTGTTCGTAGTGAGCCAATGCTCCATGTTGATGGCCGTACTTTGACTTATAAGTATCCTACAAGTTGTGACATGGATAGAGAGTTGTCTCATACCACATATTCTTATATCTATATAGTTTACTTGTACAACATAATTATGTGTAGGTATCCACCAGAGGAAGTTTTAAATACAATTATTTTAAACAAAGACGGGGATTATCCGCAAATGTTATATACTTTAAATGTTCTATCTTAGGAACCGTATTAAACCGAAAAGATTAAAAGCACGTGATACAGTTCATATGAATATAGTATATGTGAATTTTGCATTTGAATAGAAAACTAATTTTAGCATGCATTCATCTTTTAATTTCTATTAGGAAAAACTTTTTTTTTTAAGACAGTGCAACATTTTTATTTGCATAAATAACAGATCAGCTCACAGTTAATCATGGTGCATAAGTATTCTACCAAACAACAATATGTCAATAACCTATTTAGAGATATGGACGATTAAGTCTCATATCACATTACGGACAGGATGTATGGTCAAATTAAAACATCTGACATTCAATAAAAGGAAATAAGTAGTCCTCTTTGATTGTGATTGTAGTTTTAGTTAAGGGAGGCAGAGTTAATAGGCAATGGATATGAGCATAGATTGGGGGAGACCTTTTTTTTCTTAAACATGTATATTGGTCAATAAAATTTCTTTAGTTTTATTTAATTCTAAATAGTTTTGTTCTAAAAATCAATTTCTAAGAAGTTTATCTCGTACAAATGTTTCTATTGTTCGTTATGGGAATATATCCACCAAATAATGTATTTTGCAATATATAAAACATCAACATTCTTTATTAACATTCTCATTAAATCATCACACCATTAATTAATTTTCAAAAGTATTGTAAGGCCAAATTCATTGGTGGCAAAGAGATAATTAATCGTATTGACGATAGTCTGTTTCGTAAATTCTGGTTTTTCTTTTTTCTTACATGACGTATTCGACGTAAATAAACTCATCATAGATACCAGGACTAAATTAAGTGTTGTTATTAATATTACCAAATCATGTGAAAGTTTACATAGTTATCCATAACAACATGTCAGTATTATAAATAATGGTATGAGTGCCAATGCGACAACTCTCCGTCCAATTTTCAAAGTATAATAACTTATAAAAAGTAGACAACTATAGGTGAAAGTAAATTGAGTTAAAGACGGCCAATAGCTCAGTTTAATTTACTTTTCCTTAAAATAATGGTACTTTGATTTCCCTATATTACCTTTAACTTTCAGTTCACAGGTCGTTTCTACTGATCCACATATGCAGCTATACTTCCCAATGTCACTTCCTTTTAGCTTTAAAATTGTGATAGAATGCCTGCCAGTATGATTAAAATTTCTGATCACAACATTTGTGTCATCTTCCACATTCTTCTTGTCTTTAAGCCATTTTGCTTCATACTTTTTATCAAGCTCACACTCAAGGACTACTGTACCTCCTAATTCAGCAAATTCTTTGTCAGGTAATGGTTGCCCAAAAGCCGCTTCTGGAGGTTCTGTTAATAAATCAAAATAATGATATAACCAACCGCATGCATGTATAATACACAGACTGATCGGTGTTTGACTGTCTAGCAATACAGAGGTGGTATGAGGTGGTATGAAAGAGAGAATTAAACATAATAGAATTTGTTCATTCTTTTCCAAAACGTACTTTATTTTGCGATATGTTCAAACAAATTATATTAAAAACAATAAAGCATAGCCATGGAACATGCGAATTAAAGAAAATTTTTGCATAGCTATGAAATCACGAGAAATTCTTAAATAGCAATAGACAAACACTATATATTTGTATAGGCATTATACAGTTGATTAAATCGTACAGTCTCTGTGTGTAGCCATGAACTATATTATTGTATAAGAATGATTTTTTTTTGTGGATCGAATCAGTCAATCAAAAGATTTACCTTTGTGTCACTTTCCATGTTAGCATTCATTTCCTTTAAATAACCGAACAAACAAAATTCATGGGTAGTCATCTCTTGTTAAGGGGTTAAATTAAAGTTACTATGAAAATTGGATGACTATGACATTCTTTGACCTTTAGTTAAGTAAAATATTCACTATTATGTAAAAGTTTCAAGATACATGTTATGTATACAACTTAATATTTGCATTTGACCTTTAATTCCATTTTAGACATTTGCCGCACCGTTTGTTGATGAGCAGCTATGGACATGATGAACATCAAGCACATTAAAACAAATACCAACAATTAATAGGGATTCAAACTAATTTTTAGTATACCTTATTTTAATATCAAGCTTAAGACGAAGAAAGCCTCTGACGCAAAAAGGTGACAGCTGCTTTTTTTGAGCTGACGTGGACAGTAAATGATCAAAATTAAAACATACGACTGAAAGGTGTGTCCCTATGTAGATAAATCAGAATAGTACACTGTATTTGGAATGTTTACTTTCTAAAGTGCAGGGGAGAGGGATTAAATTCAAAACTACAGCTGTCTCAAACTAATACGCATAATATGAAAGGAGTGCAATAAGCAAAACCGGAGAATGTTGTAACATGTACATATATTTAATTTAAAGACAGACAGATATCACACATAAATAAAATTCAAAAAGTAATGCGTTATAAGACATAATACTCACTTTCAACCAGATTCGCAATTTCATCGTCAACATCTCTCAGAGTTTTAATAAATTGTACTACGTTACAACTATTCTCAACGATTTCAAAAATTGACCGAAACGAGTCATGATCATCTTCTTTCTTAATTTTAACCATTTGCCAAGGTTTTATTAAATCATTTTTCTCAAGTAGGCTGAATAGTTGTTTCCTCTTGCCACTAAGGTTAGTATTTATTTTCTGTTTATGCTCGTGAAAAATCCCTTTCACTCTTTCCATAACGAGTATAGAAAATAGCTGTTGGTCTCTCAAATATTTAATTAAGTATGATGATAATATTATGGAGACCCTTCGATGACATATTCATCTTATTTTTCATGCCTTTAATTACATTTCTGTTTACATTGAAATCCTTCCATTTATATTCAAATAAAGATAATAGATAGTATATTAGCTGATCAAATCAGGTGCTGTCTGTTTTTTTCTTTTCTTAATTTTACTGGTTGATTAATTGTTGTTTTCGTCTCGGACGCAGAGACAATCATATTGTGGTGACGAACATCTTACTGTAAGACATTGAAATTTCATGACATTAAACATGACATAGGGGTTTAGGAAAAGATGCAAGGAAGGAAGCAAACAAATTATGTCAATCTGAAAACAGCTTGGTAGGATATTTAGCACAGTGGCGGCCACGAATGTGGCTAATCTTAATCTTCACTGGAAAGGTATTTTATTTTCTACAGATGTTACATTAAATTAAGACTACATTCCTTCCGATCTTTTAGAAAATTGTAAAGTTAAAATAAATTTGTCACAATCAGAGCAGTGCAGTGTTTAGGTTTTACACCCTGGGATACTTTCGTCGAAAAGACATGCTACGGTTTTACTTGATTAAAAAACTAAGTGCAAATGGGATTTATATTACAATTCGATATTTATATGATCTCACCTCCATGTTATAGATTTATGGTCGTTTTAAAACTTTTTACTTCCAGAAGGAGAACCTTTGCTACAGTGGCCTTTAATGTGACTGAGTGGGATATATACTTGTATAAATAGGATTGGGGTTCCTCCTTATACTTGATACATAATATTGTTATTTTGGGTATGCTGGATGTACACATATTGCTACCATTCTGCATGTGCATCGTCTGTTAAATTAACAGTATGTTTAGCACGACAACGAGTGCATTCTTCTTAAATACGATTTAAGAAAAAAAAATAATAGTCTAAGTCATCAACATGCTGTAAGTATTTTTCGATCTGTATTCGTAAAATATATACATGTTGCATTTTGTCTTTTTTAGTGGATTACGCGTATGAGCATATTAAGTTATTTGAACATATAGAAACGATCGTTTGACAAAACAAAAAGAATATCCATAAGAGCGATAACTTTATCTGAAACGATAATTCGGTTTAAGTGTAATATTCAATCAAATTATGACCATATTTTGGATATATATTAGAAGCATTGAATTTCAATATGTCACCAAAGGGATTCCTTACATGTTGACCTAATTTAACATACATTTCACTTGATTTAAATTCCAGTAGTTTATGTAATTTCATTACTAGTTTGATATGAACATATACAGATATTCAGTACTCATCATATAAAACCAAACAATGACGTCCACATTTTATTTAAAGTATTAAAACAGCATAATAGAAAGCCTTTCAAACTCAATAGAAGTACAATTCTATCACTACGCATTGAATGAAACAAAAAATATTTTAAACTGTTTAACAAAATAGGTATCTTCACAAATTCCTTTTAAATTCTTTTCAATTAGCCCGTTTATATACGAGAGATGTAAACGGTTTTGGCACATGTAAGTTTTACGGTAAGATCTACTCAAACAAATGCAGTTATTTTTTATTAAATCATAATAGCAGGGTACAAATACAACAAAATTAATCGATTTGGGTTAACAGATTAACTTTCAGTGTATATACGTAATTTTTATTTGGTGAGTGCGAAGACACATGTAAATTGGGGACAAGTTCAACACAAAATCCTACACACGGATATGACTTCTTTAGCCGAAAATGTATTTGAAATTGACATCAAGTTAAAAAGTATCTCCAAGAAGGGGTTTATGTACAGCGTATAAACCAATAATTTACAATAATTAACATTGACATGATTGATATGCTGTGATACTTTCTTACACCGTGTATGTTTTCTACCGCGCTCACTGTTGTCATGTTTCAAACTTCAATGAACGAAGTCCATGAATAACTATTGAAATATTAAGTCATGATTTTCTTCACCACAACATACTAAAAACTTTTACAATATTTATTAATATACTAGTATACAAATACTGTGTTCAAATTGAACTGCAGCGATAGAAATCTTATCAAACGAGATATCACGTCAACGTTTGCATGTATGGAATGATTTTTATACAGGACCGTCGTACATTTAAATAGGATGCATTTTCAACGCATTAATCATTCTGGTGAGTTTGCATACGTATTCTTAGCGCAGTAGTTAATTGAATATGGTTTTCCTTGTGCCAAGCTTGATTTTTTTTAATTAAATATATATATATGTGTATGGTTTGACTTAAAGAAATTATTGTGATCCGACAACATTATTTATATATTTACTTATATTTTGACATTGTAAATTATCATGCTTCCCTCGAACTGTACATATTTTTTCTGTAGCTTTAAACAACTACTAGTACTACAGGATTCTTTCGTTTGTCTCTTGTTTTTATCATATAGATGTAAGAAGATTTGGTATGAATGCCAATGAGACAACTCACCATCCAAGTAACATTTTGAAGAAAAAGAACGGCCTTTGACACGAGCAGCAGTTATAAAGATTCCCAGAAATGACTAGTGTAAAACCATTCAAACAGGAAAACCAAGAGTCTAATCTATATAAAAAACAAGTCGAGAAACGAGAACCATATCAACAAACGACAACCACTGAACTCAGGTTCATGGCTTAGGACAGATGCAAATAAATTTAAACGTAGCGGGGTTAAACGTTTTTATAGTCGCCAACCTTCATCCTACCCTGAAACAATAGTGTAAAGTCACAACTAAGAAATACACTCATCATAGATACAAGGTTTGAAATTTTATATTTGGAGGACACACTATGAAATATCAATTGAAATGCATAAACTCAATTAAAAGATATTTTTACACAAACAAGTGAAGATACAAACAACAATTGGAAATGATCTATGACACAATATATTTGTTTTGTGCTTCGAGCTTATTCGATATTTCGAGCCATTTCCACGTTTTCCTTTACAGTTGTTTCTTACGCTGTGTTGTCAAACTATTTTCCCGGGAACAAGGAGATTTGAACACCTAAAAACAGTTTAACCGCCACATTTTGTATGTTGCGGTCCAAAATCAGGTACCTTAAATTTAATGATGGAAATAATTGCTTTCTGATGAACAAATCTATCTAAATTTTGTCTGACGACAAATCTAATGGATAGGTGATGGACGCCAAGTAATGTTACTTTATTTAAGTAATAATTAATTCAAATCATCCTCTTTGACCACTTTAACATTGGTAGGTATAATATTTGTCGATACTTTACTGGTGTAAAATATGGTTAAATATAATGCCTGCTTATGTCAAAATGAAAATAAGAAACTATTTCGATGCTAAATTATAATAGAACAATTACGTTTTTTTATAGATCGAAGCGTATACTTTAGAAATGTTTGGCTCTTTCCGTTTCCTTCCCATTAAGTATGTAAATTTTGTTTTCATAATTAATCAGTTTAAAAACTAATATCAGTGTAAATGTATGTTGTTTGAAAAAAAATATTGGATAAAGGCTATGTAAACAACCGCGCTGAAGTACGTTCATTATTCATTTTTCATTATTCAAAATTCAATAATGAATAATGAAATAGTTCATTATTCACTATTCAACGTTAAATGATGAATAATAAATAATGATATAGTTTATATTTCAGTATTCAAGTTGAAAAGTGCATAATGAAATAAAAAAAAATGACTGTGACACTAGTACTTAGTCTTTATCCCGTATTTCGGAACTCGTCGATTTGGTGCTATTCAACAAATATTCAAATTAATATACTAAGAAAAAAAAATCACCCTTTGAAATTTTCCTCTTTATCTATCTTTTTTTCAGTTTCGGAGCTTAAACTTGTTTATTTCCCTAAATATTTTAACAGAATTTTCTTTGTAAATGATAATAAACGATATAAACGACCTACATACCAAAACATTTATAAAAATATCATACATTGTCGTTTTTTTTTAGTTTACAGATATATCTTATACCACATTCGAAAGCTCACCAACAGAGTAATAAAAGGTATATAGTAAATATGTTCCACGACACCTATTAGAAGAGTTACGGAGAACCTAAATGTCGAAATACGCGTGAACATTAAAAAATAGCTTATTTTGAATAATGGACTTCTGCGACCCGCCATTCCTTACGGACAGAACACTTCATACACCTTTTGAAAGCTTGTTGATAGAAGAACAAAATGGATATAAACAATATGTGCCACAGTGACCATTGGAGGTGTTATGGAGGACAAAAATGGCAAAATACGCGTGAAAATTCAGAAATATCCAATTTCAAATATTGGAATGGATATTTTAAATAAGGAAATGGATTGCTGCGACGCTTTAGCCCCTAATTACAGATATGTCTTATACCTTATTTGAAAGCTTCCCAATAGAAGAACAAAAGGTATATAGTAAATATTTCAGCAACGCGTATTAGAAGAGTAAATAAAGAATCTAGATATCGAAATACGCGTGAACATTCAGAAATAGCTTATTTGGAATAATGGAATGGACTGCTGCGACCCGCCAAGCCTTAGACAGAAGATTGTATACACTTTCTGAAAGCTGGTTGATAGAAGAACAAAATGGATAAAAACAATATGTGCCACAATGACGTTAGATGGGTTATGGAGGACATCAATACCAAAATTCGCGTGAAAATTCAGATATAGCCAATTTTAAATAATGGAATGGACACTTTAAATAAAGAAACGGATTGCTGCGACGCTACATAATTACAGATATGTCTTATACCTTATTCGGAAGCTTACCAATAGAGGAACATAAGGTACATAGTAAATATGTCCAGCAACGCCTATTAGAGGAGTCACGGAGAACGCAAATGTCAAAACACGCGTGCATTTTTAAAAAAAATAACCTATTCTAAATAATGAAATGGACTGCTGCGACCCTTAAGCCTGTATTTTCATACATATGTTATACCCACTTCGAAAACTCATCAATAGAGTTACAATGGGTAAATAGTAAATATGTTCTGCAACGCCGATTAGAGGAGTAACGGAGAACCTAAATGTCGAAATACGTGTGAACATTAAGAAATAACTTATTTTGAATAATGGAATGGACTGCTACAATCCGCCAGCCCTTATATGTAGAACACTTTATTCTACCTTTGAAAGCTTGTTGATAGAGGTAAAAAAGTGGATATAAACAAAATGTGCTTAATACGCGTGAACATTAAGAAATAACTTATTTTAAGTAATATAACAGACCCATCAGCCCCTAGATACAGAAAATGTCATACACCTTTTGAAAGCTTGTTGATAGAGGAACAAAATGGATATACACAATATGTGACGCAATGACAATAAGGGGTTACGGAGGACCTAAATGCCAAAATTACGCATGAAAATTCAAAAATGGCCAATTTTGAATGATTGAATGGATATTTTGAATAATAGAATGCATGGACTGCTGCGACTCTTCAGCCCATAATTACAAACATTTTTTATACCTCATTCGAAAGGTAATTAATAGAGGAACAAAAGGTATATACATTTAGGTATATAGTAAAACGTGTTCCACAACGCCTATTAGAGGAGTCACGGAAAACCTAAATGTCGAAATACGTGTGAACATTAAAAGAAATAACTTATTTTAAATAATGAAATGGACTGATGCGACCCATTAGTCCCTTTATTAGAAAAGTTTATACACCCTTAGAAAGCGTGTTGATAGAAGAACAAAATGGATATGATAAATATGTGCCGCCATGACTCTTAGAGGGGTTACAGAGGTCATGAATACCAAAATACGCATGAAAATTCAGAATTAGCAAACTTTGAATAACAAATTGGACTGCTGCGACACTTCGGGCCATAATTACAGATGTATTTTATACCTCATTCGAAAGCTTTCCAAAAGAGGAACAAAAGGTATATAGGTATAAAGTAAATTTGTTCCGCAACGCCTATTAGAGGAGTAACGGAGAATATAAATGTCGAAATACGCCTGAACATTAAGAAATAGCTTATTTTTGAGTAAGGGCATGGACTGATGCGAGCATCTAGCCCCTATATACAGAACAGTAAATACACTTTTTAAAAGCTTGTTGATAGTGGAACAAAATGGATATACACAATATGTGACTGAATAACAATATTAGGGATTACGGAGGGCATGAATGCCAAAATAAAATTAAGAAATAGCCATTTTTGAATAATGGAATAGATATTTTGAGTAATGGAATGGACTGCTGCGACTCTTCAGCCCTTATTACTTATATATCTTAGACCTCATTCAAAAGCTAATCAAAAGAGGAACCAAATGAATAAAATAGATATGCTCCACAACGCCTATTAGAGGAGTAACGGAAAACCTAATGTCGAAATACGCGTGAACATTATGTAGAACGCATCTATCCAATCGAACTAGAGATAAAGGATACTACAGATACAGTTAAGTCGGCTTCATATCTTGACTTACATCTAGAAATTGACAATGAGGGTCGGTTGAAAACAAAACTTTACGACAAAAGAGATGATTTCAGCTTTCCAATTGTGAACTTTCCATTTCTAAGTAGCAACATTCCAGTAGCACCTGCATACGGGATATATATCTCCCAATTGATACGATATTCCCGTGCTTGCATTTCCTATCATGATTTTCTTGATAGAGGTTTGCTGCTCACAAGGAAGCTATTAAACCAAGAGTTCCAAATGGTGAAGTTGAAATCATCCCTTCGTAAATTTTACGGACGCCATCACGAGTTGGTTGACCGTTATGGAATAACCGTTTCACAAAAGATATCGGATATGTTCCTTACGTCGTAACTACAATCCCCTTCCCTTTCATGAATATGACGTACCGAATTAGACTATTTATCGGATTTGTAATCGCATAAGCAACGCGACGGGTGCCACATGTGAAGCAGGATCTGCTTACCCTTCCGGAGCACCTGAGATCACCCTAGTTTTTGGTGGGGTTCGTGTTGTTTATTCTTTAGTTTTCTATGTTGTGTCGTGTGTACTATTGTTTTTCTGTTTGTCTTTTTCATTTTTAGCCATGGCGTTGTCAGTTTGTTTTAGATTTATGAGTTTGACTGTCCCTTTGGTATCTTTCGTCCCTCTTTTAAGAAATAGCTTATTTTGAAAAATCCAATGGACTGCTGCCCCTTATTACTAAAATATCATATGCCTCATTCCAAAGCTTACCAATAGAGTATTTAGGGGCATGCTCCTGCGGATTTGGACATATAGCTTCAAATCTATTTTGTTCCTCTATCAACAAGCTGACAAGGGTGAATAAACTTTCTGTATAAAGGGTTTGCGGGTCCCAGCAGTCAATTCCATTATTTAAAATAAGTTATTTCTTAATGTCACGCGTATTTCGACATTTAGGTTCTTCGTTTCTCCTCTAATAGCCGTTGCGGAACATATTAACTTTATACTTTTGTTGCTCTATTTATTAGCTTTCGAATACTTCAAGTAAACAGAAAAGCTGTGCATCATGTCACTTTAAGCCTTCTTCTTGGAGCACATGGGGGTATCTGGTTTGGTAGCTTATTCTTAAATGACTTGGTTAGAATCTTAGATAGATAATATAATCGCAATTTTACATTAGACGTTTTACTAAAACACTTAGTAAATGACAATAGGGAAGTAAAAAGATGTAGAGAGGGCAGAACAGCTCTTCTTATTCCACTGATTGAAAAGTTCTAACAGACTTTTTTAAACTGCTTTTGCTGCTGCAATTCATTCACTTTATATCAAACCAATGTATCGTTCTGTCATTAATGAGTTTTATTTACTTAATTCAAAGGAGTAAATTCACAGGGACATATAGGTGCAGAAGATTTTATGAGGTTATTGGATGAACTTAAAACCTGTCATGCTAATTATTTAGTGCACATTTTACCAGTTTGCATTTGTTTGAGATGCAATGAATATAGACATGAAAGACTAAATCAGCTTTCAGAATGTACTTATGTGACACCTTACCATAGTCCTATTACAAATAGTCCTTTCCGTCATTTACCAGGAGAACTACAACAGATCATGATAAATGATTAGTACACAATTGATTTATTGATAGAAAAAACATACTGAAAAATAATAAACAGGAAAAAAGATTTCAAGAGGCCATATTTTGAATGAACATTCAAAATTATTGTAGCATTTTCAAAGGTCTCAAGGTCTATTGATTCACGGAAATGTGTTTTTTTTTAATGTATTAATAAAACAATTTCTCATTAAATTTCCAAATATAGGCAACCAATGTTCAATAGTCATAATTCGATAAAAAGGAAACAAATCAAGGCTGTAAACAAAAACTAAGGGAAACGCATCAGTCGCTAAAAGAAAATAAAGGAACAACAGAAATACTAAACTCCAAGAAAAAAATCTATGTAAAACAATCGCTAATAGCCTGGCCAAAACAACGCTCGAAAGCTTATAGATACGGACCAACTAATAAACAACTGTCAAATTATTGACTTGGTACAGGCCATTATTTAAAACAAATAAAAAAAATGTTTTAGTTTAACCAGGTTTATGTGTTTTTTGTTGTTTGTTATTGTTTTGATGTATTATTGTGTTTCATTTAGCTTGTTGAATTTGTTGCTTAGTTGCTTTGTT
Organism: Mytilus edulis; assembly: GCA_019925275.1. NCBI lineage: Eukaryota > Metazoa > Mollusca > Bivalvia > Mytilida > Mytilidae > Mytilus > Mytilus edulis. Next base: position 61,697,253 of record CM034351.1, on the reverse strand, counting down.
ACTTGTGTAGCTCATTTGACAAAAGAATGTCCTTTTCCAATTACTGTTGTACAGGGGACTTAGACTCTCTTGATTGGGTATTTTAAAGTTTCTCAACGTGTCAGTTTTATTTCTTATTTTCCTCCTTCCAAAGTCATTAACCCTATATCTGGAATAACTTTTATAGTTAGGTAATGAGGTTTCATGATTGCCAATGGACTACTCTCCAGCCAAAGACACAAGGATATGAATATTACAATATAGCCTTCATCATGAAAAAACTATTTGATTGTATTTAAAGCAACAGTAGTATACCGCTGTTCAATAGTCATAAATCTAATCAAACAATAAAACAAATTTGGGTTACAAGTCAAAACCGAACAATCAATTATAAGAGGAAAACAGAACATCAAAAGCACTGAACTACAACGAAAACAAACGGCAAGTTGAACATACACAGAAGCTGTAAAGTCAGGAATAACATTTAGCCTCAGAAACAGTTCAAAGAGATTATTCAAAAGCAGAGATCAAGTTAAGTGTAAATGTTGAATAAGATTCTAGCATATCAAATCACACAAAATATCAGACCCCTATCATTTCTTTCATCAATACAAGTGTTCTCTAGAGATAAAAGATAAATTTCAACGAGTGAATAAGCCATATGGTACTAGAATTAAACATCAGCTCAGTTTACAAACCTTAAGACAAAATTATAAGCATTCGCCGAAAATTGGAGGGTTTGTTAGCATTGATAGCATGTAGAACTTGCATTACATTTCATAAACAATGCGTCTCCGGAGTGCTTTTATGGATGCTTCTTCATCGGCTTCCGCTTGATCTCTGATTTTGAAATGTCGACTTATTTTTTTTTGTTTTGTTTCGCACTTTTCTCTAATGGTTGACATTCTTCCTACCCCAATGAATGAGAAAGTGAGCTTAACATGCTTAAGTGGCAGAATCGGAATTACAAATAAATAATCATGCATATTATATATACATTCGGAAGCATCTGTATTTTCTTCCAAAAATCACTGAACGAGTTAACAAATACTACACTATTGCAATTGCTATTGTGACTATGTTGAACGCATCTATCCCATCGAACACGAGATAAAGGATACAACAGATACAGTTAAGTCGGCCTTTATCTTGACTAACATCTACACATTGACAATAAGGGTCTAAGTAGAAACATTCTAGCAGCGCCTGCATACTGAGTATATATCTCCAAATTGATACGGTTTTCCCGATCTTGTATTTCCTATCAATATATGATTTTCTTGGTAGAGGGTTGCTACTCACAAGGAAGCTATTAACCCAAGAGTTCCAATGGTGAAGTTGAAATCATCCCTTCGTAAATTTAACAGACGCCATCACGAGCCGGTTGGCCGTTATGGAATAAAAGTTTCACAGATGATATCGGATATATTCCTTAAGTGGTAACATCAATCCCCGTCCCTTTGCATGAATGTGACCTACCGAATAGTCTATTTACCGGGTGTGTAATAACATAAGCAACACGACGAGTGCCACATGTAGAGCAGGATCTACTTACCCTTCCAGAGCACTAAGATCACCCCCAGTTTTTGGTGGGTTGTGTTGCTAAGTTTTTAGTTTTCTATGTTGTGTCATGTGTACTATCATTTGTCTGTTTGTCTTTTTTTTTTAGCCATGGCGTTGTCAGTTTATTTTCGATCTGTCCCTCTGGTATCTTTCGCCCCTCTTTTGCAAACAAAGTTTACCTTATATCCTCCTCCTGCGTTGTATCATATATTTCATATTACATCACTTATGAAAACAGTTTGTGACTGAGGTCAGACTAAGATAACCGTTGACAACAAAATTATCTGCAATAGTAAAAAAAATGAAAATAAGGTATATATTGCATGCGTCCGAAGCGCTATTCCTGGTTGATCTTAATCATTTACGCTCAGAGCCTGATATTTGAAAGACGAGGATGTAAAAAAAAAAAACAGAAACAGTTGAAGAGCTGTTTGACCAAAAGAACAAATAAATAAGACAACATAGTTGACGGTCAGCTGCACTTGGTGGACTTGAAATATTAGGTTTTTTTTATTTAAATATTTATAATTGGACAATTGAAGGGAATTAAAGGAATTGCAGAATCAAAACTCCTTTTTTTTTTGCTGGCATGGTTTCTAAAAAAAAAATCGAAATTATATCGGCAATTACCAATGTAATTTCAACTGATCTTGCGCTTTAATTTGTATATGGACAGTCTTTTTGAAGATGTGTGCGATAAGGATGATTTCCGTTACAATTATTATTGATTCTAATCACTTATCAGTGTCACCAAACGGATATATAAAAGAACTGACGGTATGATACTAGTATGGGACAAATAGTTGAACACTAATTGATGAGTGTATCACAAAACACCTGTATATATACGGACTGGTCTATGATGAACAAACCGGTTAAACCCCGCCAGTGAAGTGAAATAAATCAAGTATTAACATCAGAGCAGTTAAAAGTAAATTAGAAATATATTATAATTGCTTCCTTTGTTGAAAAACCATTTAAAAACAAATAATATAAAGGTCATACAATTATTCAAGCATTTAGGAGACAAAAGTCAAAACATAAAAGCGCTTTTAATGCTGAACTCACCTGAACGTTTGAAAAGTCCTTGATTTATCCTTTGTCTAAAGCGTTTGAAAGATAAAGAATTTTGAAGACTTCAAAATGGCGCAAATTTATATTTTATTTATAGTTAAATGGCAAAAACATCAAATTTTTCTGTTTTATAAATTGCAATGAGAATTTTATTTAGAGAAAGAATCATACCAAAACAGGAGGAAACATCAGGAATCTTTTACGTGAGTATTTCTTTATATTTGACTTGTTTATCTAGTTTTTATTTGTATGAGAAAATGTAAACAAAGTATTTACTGGATCCATATGCTCATGTACAAGTTCTATAGCTGATATGTATGTTCAAACAGCTTAGTCAATTGTTGATTGTTATACATTTTTTTCAATTATTTTTTTATTCATATTTTGGACATCTTCACTCGCCTGTCCAAAGCCAAACTGATCCCTCTTTAGGTTTGTCTTGTCTTGACTTAATCTTAATGGTTTATATATTGTTTTTAAAACAAACGACGTATATTATATGTGGACACAACATATAATAAACAGTACTGCCTGGTATACAATATGAATTTGAAGTATACAAAAGGAGGATAATAACAAACATTTAGCGATAATACCGTGTCATAAATATGCAAATGCAGCTATTGTGTTTCTTTGAAACCTACATGTAAATAAGTACCTGTGTTACTTAGTACTCTTAAATCAAGATACAGGGGCAGATCCAGCCATTTTCAAAAGGGGGAAAAGGGGGATCCAAACATAAGTTCCAGGAGTCCCCCCTAATCCGCCCCTGAGACATATAAATATACATAACACCTCATATGTGAAATATTTTACATTTACTGTATCATCGTACAATTTCGTAAAAAAACTAAAACTTAAGCATTTTATATCATGTAACTTTAATATAATAAGAACTTGTTCACATTTCGAAGATTGCTAAAATTTTAGTTTCATAAATTAAATCGTTTTTTGGCAGCTAAAATTTTAGCCGTAAGAGTTTTTAATTAAAATTTCTGTAGGCTAAAAATTTAGTTTTAATATATAAATTTATTGTGTATTATATATATAAAGGGAATGCTAAAGTTGTAGTAAACATGTTATTTCTTTTCTTTTTATTGCAGGATGATACTAAACCAGTTCGGAATTGTTTTTTCTTGTTTCTTTTATAGATAAATTGTATTCAGCTGAATTATTGAAAAGCTGAATGCAGTTTCTCTGGCACAAAAGAAATTAAGGTTTTTCAACATAGATGCGAATTGTTTCTCTTTATGAAATGGTTATTTAAAAAGATATATGTAAGTAATCATACATTAAATTCAAAACACAGGTTTTTAGCGAAAAAACATAGATTTTTAGCCATTTTGCAATGATTCAAAACAATCCATTTTGAGAATGAAAATTGCAGAGTATCAATATTTATTGCAGTCCGTTTACTACCATTTTTTAACAACAATAGGTGTGCTTGGGTATTAAAATTTCTTTGTCTTAATTGCAATATCAATAAATCTATAAGTAGTTAATTGTCATTATTTGTTTGAAAATTTTAAATACTTGATGTAATTAGAAAGCACATATCATAATATTTATGGAAAACACAATGCATTCAATTTGTAAAAAAATGAAATCTGGTTTTAAATTCTATTTTGAATAAGTGGGCTCATGCATTTATGTCGACCATCAAAGTCAAATTGGAACTTAATGTTTTCTGCTTTTGAATTTCAATGTAGTTTTATCAAATTATTGGGCAAACTTATATGAAATTGGAGTTAATATTAGAAGTGTGCAATCAAGGAACAAAAATGCTTTTAAGGAATGTTCTTGTATCATAAGAGCTCAATCTTAAAACGAAACATTGGAAACAAATTCCTTTAGTAAACTGTCAACAAAATAAAACACTTGGATATACAAAACTTTTTTTCAATTTATCACATTAAACAAAGTCCCATCATAGTGAATACTTGTTTCATGATTTTTTCATTCTTGCTTTACATTTTCCTATTTTCCTATTGTCTATCAAAAACTATTTTCATATATACAAGATTTGTAATCAGCAAGTAATCATATGAATGTAATCTTAAAGTAATCTAAAAGTAATCACGAGTACACCTGATTTTTGCAATGTAATCGATTACATTACGATTACTTGTAATCAGAAATGGCATGATTACTGATTACTTAGGATAACACTGCAAAATGTAATCTATTACAGCTGATTACGATTACTGATTACGATTACCCAATGCCTGATTTTGAATGATTGGAAACTATACTGTGAATCGTTTCCGTACAATAACTTGAGAACCGTTCAACCAATAAGTGTTGATATGTTGTTGATGATGACATAGTAATGTCAATTAGAATCTTTACTTTGATCACACTTGACTTTAGCACTGGTAACCTGTGATTGATTGGAAAATAAAACTGTGTATTGTTTCTGTGCAATACGTTTTCAATAATTTGTGAATCGTTAAAACATTGTTGTTCGAATTTTAAAATGCTGCTTCTGATAATAAATTGAGGTGAGGTTTAATATTGACATGTAATAATATAACAAAAGCACGGTTTGCTGCCCTAAATAGACGCAGAGTAGATACCAGTTTATAATTTTGTACGTCTGTAAAAGACTCATAAGATCATAGTATATCTGTGAAATGAACTATAACTGGTTTTTTTTATATGTATACCGTAAATTCACTTACTAGTCTAATGGCTTTTGAGTAAAATAGTTTGTAAATAAAACGATTGTTTTTTAGGTCATGGTATTGATGAAATGCTACAGCGGCAGCGAGAATTTGCTCGAGTCATTTTAGAAGAGGAAAAGGACAAGGGACTCATTTAGTAACATGTAGGATACGATTTTTTTTTTAAATTCTTTGTCTTAGTTGTCCGAAGCATTTGACTTCACTCCCGGTTTTTAGTGGAGTTCGTGTTTTTTCTTATTTATTATTTATAACTGTTGATGTAAATGTCCTTTGGTTTTTTTTTTTTAGTCTTTGTTTACTCCTTGGTTTTGATTGATTCGTTGAATTTAGAATTATTAGCAATTTTTTTTTATTATAAAACGCTTTTTTAAGTTATGTGGAGTAATTGAATATCATTATTCAATCTTTATTTGATTATTGATTCAGTATAATAAAGTTTCAAGCTACATTGACAAAAACTCATTTGAGTATACATAATTAACTTCAATACGTTATGCCAAAACCATATTATGTAAAGGACAGAGTTTCATCAAGTAATTAAACAACATTACTTGATATCAGAGTTCTAAATAAGACAGATTGGGCTTTTCACAGTGGTGCGCTTTTTTACCAATAATTAATGATTTAACGATATTTTATCAACTTTTGTTTTAAAATCAAAGTTTCACAATTAAACTTTTTTTATACTTATACTAAATTTAAGATGAAGTAAAAAATCCGAAAAAAAACTTTAAAAAAGTTTTAATTGGTGTTAATATTATCTAGTTTTGTAAACTTTTGTTGCATTATCGTGTCAAATTGACTATGCTGTCAATTTTGTAAATTTAGGATTTTTTCTTCTTTTTTTTTGGATAAAAAGCACATTTTTCAACTTCGTTGTTAGATTTAAAAAATACAGTGGAGTCCTCGCTGTCCGCACGGCCGGTGATGTCGCACATCCGATGATTTCGTCATATCCATACAGTAACACAAATAAAATCGTTCATTTAATTTTTAAAAGACGATAGGTCAATATTGGGCACTGCTTCATGAGTTATCAGACACAAATAGGGAAAATTCCACATCCGATGTGTCAACAGATGCTTAGTTTTCTTATTTTAAAAATTTAAGTGAAAAAGAGACTAATGCGTCCTGTGATTATTTAAAAGATAAGCTAAAAGATATGGAAAGAGAAAAATTATTTACTAAACTTGATAATTTGATTTCAAAAACAGAAATAGAAAAGGCGATTAGTACACCAAAGAATAAAAAAAAGCCAGTGGTTTTGACTCAATTTTAAATGACATGTTAAACATGTTAAAGTCCAGTAAAATATATTCAGTTCCTTGTTTTCAAAAATTGTTTAATAGTATCTTCAACTCAGGAAATTTTTCCAAAATTTGGGCAAAAGGATATATAGTTTCTTTATTCAAAAGAGGTTTAAAAGATGACCCTTCAAATTATAGAGGAATTACCATTGGAAGTTGTTTAGGTAAGTTAATAGTGAAAATTTAAAATATTCGTTTAGAGAAGTTTTTGGTAGAAATATTATTAAACCGGAACCAATTGGTTTCTGTAAAGGCAAGCGCACCAGTGATCATCACTTAGTTTTGAGATCTTTTATAGAAAAGTATACTCAATAAGGCGATAAAATATTCTTTACATGCTTTGTTGACCTACGAAAAGCCTTTGATATTGTTAATCATGATGGACTTTTTTATAAACTGAGAGATATTGGAGTCAGTGATTTATATTATAACACTCTAAAATATATGTATAGTAATATTGAACTTTGTGTAAAGGTAGACAAATAATCTATGACTGAAAACTTTACATCTAACATAGGGGTCAAGCAAGGGGGTCATTTAAGTCCCATTTTATTTTTATTTTTTATAAATGATATTCTAGACTCATTTGATGAGACCTGTAAACCTGCTTTTTTAAATTCCTTACAGCTTAATTGCTTATTGTATGCAGATGACTCAGTATTGATGTCAGAAGCAGCTGATGGTTTACAGATGTGTATTGATAAACTATATAATTACTGTGATAAATGGGGGCTCCAAATAAATATAAGTAACTACATCAGTAGTATTTAATAAAACAGGAAAATTGTATGAAATAATATTAAATGATAAAAATGTACCTATTGAAAGGGCTAGGGGTTGTAAATATTCAGGAATTTATGTATGTGCAAGTAGAAGCTTTACAGAGGCTAAAGAAGCTTTATATAAAAGGGGATTGAAAGCTTTATTTACATGTAAATATAAAAACAGTTTTAAGTTATATAAACCTAAAAATTAACACACTTTCACATATATTTGATCATACTGTGAAACCTGTGTTGTTAAATGGGAGTGAAATATGAGGAGGTTAAGTAATAAATAAACTAAATAAAAATGAACATAATCTATTTAAACTATGCAAGGACATGAAACAAGAAAGTATTCATGACAAATTCTGTAAATTTTCTATGGGTTTAAGTAAAAAATCTACAAATATAGCTGTATTGGGTGAAATGGGAAGATATCCCTTATTTCTTGAAGTAACTTTAAGTATGCTTAGATATTATAAATATATATTAAAGTCTGATGATATCCTTCTCTCTGACGCTCTGAACGTCTCTAGATCACTAAATAGTTTAAACAAAAATAGTTGGTATAGTTGTATTGTTATTCTTATGAAATATCTTGATATAGATCTCAAACTTGTTAAAAATTCAAGGATGGATTTAAAATCACTAATTTACCGGAAATTAAAACAGAAATATTCTTGTATTTAGAAATCTGAACTTTACAATCATAGACAAAATAAACAGCAGGAAAATAAACTAAGACCTTACAGATTATTTAAAGAAAATATTTGTATGGAAAGATACTTATTAATTTTGAATGAAGATGAAAGGCGACTGCTCACTAAGTTCAGAGTCAGTGCACATAAATTAGAAATTGAAAGAGGCAGATACATGTATATGGGTCTTCGGTGGAGGATAGAATATGGAAATTATGCAATATTGAAGTTGAGGATGAAATTCATTTTCTTCTTCAGTGTCCTGTTTTAGAAAATAAAAGATCTGAAAATATAAATTACTTCAATAAGGTAAACACAAACTTTAAAAGCCTCCCAAATAAATCAAAATTAATATGGTTAATGTCATCTAAGGATAATGTTATAATTAAAAAAGTAAATTTATTATTGTGTACTTTGTGTACTTTGAGAGAAATTTAATTCTAGATACAGTTTAGTCACCAGTAGTTTGTTCATCTATATTATATTGTAAAACTATATATATCATTCCTGTAGAAAATATTCTGCTGAAAAAGACTTGATTTTGTGTAATTGTTAAATAATCAATGCAATCAATATGTAATAACTAGTATGAAATTGAACTTAATTGTACTGCTCAAATTATTGGGCGTCATAATTGACAATAAAAAACTGTGCATTGTATTGTATTTGTATAATTGTTTTAGCCTTCCGAAGGGATAGAAAAGAAAAAATTGTTCAAGAGGTAATTAATAAATTCAATTCCGTGATTTACCATATTTAGCAAATTTACAAAAAAAAAAAAAATACATCATCAGATAAAATTTGTTTTATTTAGGTCAAAATTATATCAGAAAAATTTTTTTTTTGCTGTGCATCATTGGCAGTGTGTTTTGTTCAACTTCAACTATTATACATTTCGTTGTATAAAATCTTTCCCTTATTCAATATAAGCTTTTTTAGGAAGGCATGCGCGAAATCACCGGACATTAGAGGAACTCTCAAAACAGGGGGTTTCCTGGACACACATTTAACAAAATCTTGAAGGTGAAACCATACAAACAGAAGCTTTTATAAAATAAAACTATGTTCTGAATGTCTTCAAACACCTTTATTCAATAATTGGTTGTATTAGTTGAATGAAGTGAAGTCATAAGTCTTATGTGCGCGGATAAACCGGATTGCACCGTACTTAGTATTATCTACGAATTTTGAAGGAAAAAAATGATTTTAAACTGTTCATAAATTTTGATAAAATCCTTTCTTTTTACCCCTCAACCATTTTCTCAACATTTTAGCTGGTGACATAATGTACTTTGATCAAATTAGTTATACATTTAACATGATTAAAATATTTTCATAGTTTTTGTTCAAGATTTCAACGGAACTGAAACATCAGATGAATATATTCTGAAAAGAGGGGTGAAAGATAACAGAGGGACATTCAAACTCATAAATCGAAAATCAACTGACAACGCCATGGCTTAAAAATAGACAAACAGATCAACAATTATAGTTCACAAACACAACATAGAAAAATACAGACTATTCAACACGATCCCTATCAAAAACTGGGGGTGATATTAGGTGCGCTGGAAGGGTAGGCAATTCTTGCTCCTCATGTTGCACACGTCGTGTTCCTAACGATAGTTAAAACTCGGTAATGAGTCTTATTCGGTAGGACGCATTCGTGAAAAAGGGAACGGGATTGTAGTTACGACGTAAGGAACATATCTGCTATCATCTGTGAAACGGATATTCCGTAGAGGTCAATAAACTCGTAATGGCGTCCGTAAAATTTACGAAGAGATGATTTCAACTTCACCATTTGAAACTCTTGGTTTAATAGTCTTAAGCAAAACATATTGTACGGTGACCTGTCTATTTGTCGAAGACTTAATGTCTGCATCACGATGTTTATTTTTGTCGTTGGGCTGCAGTTCAGTTGACGCATAACCCACATCTGATTCTTATTCTATTACACATTTCACTATCCGTGTACACTGCTGGTTGAACAAAATGACATACAAATATGATAGCACTCATGAGACATATTATTAGAAAACATGTAAATTGTTTAAGACTAAACGTCTCCCTCTAGGTGTCTTTCGGTTATTTCTTTATTTGGTTTGCTGTTTCATTGGTATAAACCTTCAAACTCCTTTCATTCACGCAATACTTATTGCTTGCTCTTCACTGGTTTGTTTTTGTTTCCAGTATAGCGGATTAGTGTGTTGTTTTCTGCTTTATAATCTGACAGTGGCAAATATTTCACGCACATCAACGCCATTGTGTGACAAAATCACAATGTTCGATTTTGCACGTGTGTCTAGTCTACTTTAATAAACGTTTGCTTTCCTTTGTTGTTTTTTTTTTTGTATTGAAGGAGATTATTTTACTGAAACGCAAAGTGCTCTCGTGTTTTTTTTTCCCTGAAATATCGCAGTGCACTTGTACCCGAGTATGGAACAAACGTTCATGAAGGGTTCTACAGTGATTCAAAAACTTGCAGCATGTTTACTTCTGTGTTAAAAATTAAAGAATTAACACACAAACTATTAGTTTCGGGAAATCAGCGCAGGCGTACATGTAATCATGAACGCTCTTTGTGATCTTACTAATTTTCTGGAGGGAAATAAAAATAACAAAAACTCTTTTTTAAATGTTTTTGTGACTCGAAGAGATTTTTTTCATATGCAATGGTCTTTGTTCTGTAATATCATGTCAGGGTGTAATCCCTTGAACTGCTCCTTCAGCAGTGGTGACATTGTTTTTTTTCTTCTAACACTGCAGTGGAGACCGATTCCTTATATCATCTCACTCTTTTTTCATTAGACGAGTAATTGAATTGACGTCCTCTCCTCTGGTCAACTTAGTGGATTATTTGTCCAGTTTTGTTCCATCTGGTACCATACATACTGATGTCAACTTCGACTTACGACTTGTTTTTTTGTTGTTTTTTTCTTTACGAAATAATTGTGTCAGTGTAATTCTGACGTTAACTAAAATCAGACTTAAGCCGCTTCAATAGTTTGCGAAGAATTTGTGCTAGACTTTGGCTGTTGTCGATACCATTCTGTGATACAGAATATACATCTCCTCGGATTGACGGCATTGCACACCACTTTTACTCGCCTATTCGACGTAGGACTTCGTTAAAGAAAGTCCCGCGCTAAAATTCTTAGTGTCTATCACTTCACTTTAATGCCGTCATACGTACTTTCAAAACAACACACCTTGCATGAAAAGAGTTATGTATATTTTAACTGACAATCTAATTAAGTAAAAACAGCGAATTTCATACCATTTAATTGTGTGTTGTTGTGTTGCTTTTTTTTTTTGACATATATACCATGCATCTTTTTTTTTATTCATATTTAGGGTTTAAGTGTCACAGCAACCCATTAACTTAAAGAATGACACGTAAAACAAGCACAAATATGTTTCCAAGATATGATACATAATAAAACAAGCCACTTCTTTCACAGGCTAGCATACGCTGTAAAGGGTTTTAAAACTTATATAGTTATCTATTTGCTGATTTTTATCTGAAATAAGGTATTTGTAGAAATCAGGATATTTATATACGTATTATATACGTTTGTTTTTGGCCTTTTTCGTCTTTTTTTAAGTTGTGATCTCCGCAGACTAAAACTAAATTGTCCTCCCCAAAAAAAAAAAACAAAGCATAGATTGAGTCTTCACCATATTTTCTACTGATAATTAACTAAAATTTAAAAAACTTTGAAAAAACTTCCGTTTACTATCCCTATTTCATAACACATCCATTACATGTAAGTTTGTTAGCCTTGCAACAACTATAAACATAACCAACTGTGCAAGGTATGTATAGTCAGTCAAGGTCTTTAAAAACTTTAAAACTATGAACTAACCGCAGTGTAGTAATAATAGTCGAACATTCTCGGGAACGTGGCCCTCGTTTCTATCACTTCACTTTAATGCCGTCATACGTACTTTCAAAACAACACACCTTGCATGAAAAGAGTTATGTATATTTCAACTGACAATCTAATTAAGTAAAAACAGCGAATTTCATACCATTTAATTGTGTGTTGTTGTGTTGCTTTTTTTTTTGACATATATACCATGCATCTTTTTTTTTTATTCATATTTAGGGTTTAAGTGTCACGGCAACCCATTAACTTAAAGAATGACACGTAAAACAAGCACAAATGTGTTTCCAAGATATGATACATAATAAAACAAGCCACTTCTTTCACAGGCTAGCATACGCTGTAAAGGGTTTTAAAACTTATATAGTTATCTATTTGCTGATTTTTATCTGAAATAAGGTATTTGTAGAAATCAGGATATTTATATACGTATTATATACGTTTGTTTTTGGCCTTTTTCGTCTTTTTTTAAGTTGTGATCTCCGCAGACTAAAACTAAATTGTCCTCCCCAAAAAAAAAACAAAGCATAGATTGAGTCTTCACCATATTTTCTACTGATAATTAACTAAAATTTAAGAAACTTTGAAAAAACTTCCGTTTACTATCCCTATTTCATAACACATCCATTACATGTACGTTTGTTAGCCTTGCAACAACTATAAACATAACCAACTGTGCAAGGTATGTATAGTCAGTCAAGGTCTTTAAAAACTTTAAAACTATGAACTAACCGCAGTGTAGTAATAATAGTCGAACATTCTCGGGAACGTGGCCCTCGTTTTGACTTTGTGAAACCAGTACAAACATTGAGGAGACGAGATAAATTCTTAAATTAACTATTCTATTTTCTAATCTCTCATATCAATTTTTTAAAATAACAGAAGATGTTTGAGAGGTATAACAAATAAATTCTATTTAAACCCATTACATCTAATTTAACGGTGTGTGTTCCACGCCAGGATCATCGTTAATGATTGTAATGCTCCCCCTTTATTTAGAGATTGGGTGTTAATAGCTGTTGATAGCTGCTGCAGATCTTTGATAAAAAGTATCAGTTGAATTTCTATATATCCTTCATGCAATTGAGACAATATAGGTTGAACTTTGTAAATACAGCTGTTTCTCAAACCACTCCTCTTTTGGGGAGATTTAGAATATTCATAGAAAATTAATTTTGTTTACATACTGGCTTTCAGCCTCACCGTTCAACAATTTTCGACACCGTCTAAATAACCATATTAGTTGGGTCAAAGCATAACATTTTGTGCGGTTATGCTAACCGTATTAGGTATATAATTAAAGAAACGTTTAATACACAAGTGTCCTAGATTTCATTACGCAATAGTAACATGTTAACTCCGCCCACTGACCTCACTCTTAATGTGTATTGTGTAACCTGATGATCTATTGATTTTCCATGTAGTGCATAGTTCATGTGTTTTTATGCCAACTAAAGATGGAGTCTGGTAAAAGACGATTTGTTGATACTAGTGATGAATAAATTGAACAAAAATGTTTGAAAATGAGTGCTGACAAAACAATAAAGCAGAATATAGCAGCAGCCACTATTTTCAGGGAGTATTTAAAAGTAAAGAAAATGAATCCTGGATTTGAACAGTATGACACCTTAAAACTAGATGAAGTGTTGGGTCATTTTTATATGGATGTTCGTAAAGCTGATGTAAATCGTTATAATACAAATGCACTGCAATGCTATAGATACTCATTGAATAGATATTTAAAGGCTCCACCGTACAATAAAAAAATGACGTTGTGAATGATGAAAGTTTTAACGCTTCCAGAGAAAATTTTAAAGCGGCAATGACAGAACTTAAACGCATAGGATTAGGAGACGTCGAGCATTATCCGTGTATTGACGAAGCTGACAGAAGAAAAATGTATACCTCAATATATTTGTCACCAAATACTCCATTTGGACTTCAAAATAAAGTTCAGTTTGATATTCGCCTGTATTTTTGTCGAAGGGGAATGGAAAATATGCAACAAATGACAAAATCCACGTTTTCTGTTAAAACAGATCCGAAAACGGGGCTTAAATATGTTGTTAAAACTTTAGATGAGTTGACAAAAAACCATCGCAGCAGTGACAAAGAAAAAACTTCAGGGATAATGCCAAAAAATTCCGGTTCTGAGTATTGCCCCGTGTCCTCCTTTGAAAAGTATGTAAATAAATTAAATCCAGAGTGTGACAAACTATGGCAGAGACCAAAAGATCAGTTTTGGGAAGAGGACCCTTCATGGTATTATAACATTCCTGTGGGCGAAAAAACGCTTGGCAATTTTATGTCATACCTGAGCAAGAAGTGCAACTTGTCTGAAATTTACACTAACCATTCAATACGTGCTACCGGGGCTACTGTTCTAGCTAAAAATCATATTGCAATGCACAGATCATGGACGTAACTGGACATAAGTCAGTAGCATCCCTTTCTTTGTATCAGCGGGTTGATAATGATGATAAGATACGTATGGGACAGACATTAACAGAAAGCATCACTGAACCTTCTAAAGCATTAGCTTTAACTGCTGTTGAAACATCATCAAATATTCGTGCTTTACCAAGCTCAAGTTGTACAGTGCCTCCTAACACTTTAGCAATTGCTCCTTCTACATTTCTTCCTCTACCGAATATTACAACAGCCAGCACCACACTTATGAGCGCAGAACGTAGTTCCGTTACTTATAACGTTGGACAAAAGACTCTGTATACATCTGCTAAGGAACACAAAGCGCCGCCGTTGCCATTTAATGGACCTTTGCCATGCAATACGTTTAAGCCAAAACATTTAAGTACAACCCAAAAAGGAAACAGCACACAGTCATTTAATGAATCATTGCAACATGTCATGATGATCAGGAAAATATAAAATAATAAATGATTAAATAAAGTTGTATTCTGTTTATGTTATCATTATGAAGTAAGCGATATGGATTATACATGCATGACACAGCATGTAATAACAAGAATAACCATAACACATACATTTTATCATCGTTAAATGAATTTCCTAAACACATATCTTTTTTAAGATGTAACATCTTATCTGTCATTTATTAGTTCATTTTTGAAACTCTATCGTTTCTACTTCTGTAAGATTTAAATATGAAAATATTATTTTGAGAAATGCTAATTTTCAAGGTTTATTTAAACTTATCACACCAGACAAGGTAAAAGACCCTGAAAATAAACACACCATCAGAAATGAACAGGAACATCACCTTACAAAAAGAACATGCACATTACAACATCAAAGTACCGACAAAAGGCCATAAGTGCCCATATGAAAACACACAATGTATCGATAGTTTATATTGCCAAAATTTACACAGATATTCATGATATTGTCGAGGAGAAAAATTAACAACTTTAATCATCTCATCAAAGTTTGATTCATTATATATATGACGTTAATATTCATCGTTTTTCACTAAAAAGAGAAGGGTTTCGGGGCCATGAACAGCTGCCTATGTAGTACGAGATTTACTTTTTGTTGGAGGCCTTTATTTGATATTGTCTTCTTTTTTGTTTGGTTTCTTGTGGAAGTTGTCTCACTAGAAATCATTCTATTTCCTCTTATAATATTCATGTTATCATAATTTGCACCATGAAATAAAATTATCTAAAACAAATCCAATTGTCTGAAACATCAAAAGAGTTTGGTATGATCATATTGTAGAGTTTGGTATGATCATATTGTAGAGTTTGGTATGATCATATTGTAGAGTTTGGTGGATTGCTATTTCAACGATCAGTTGGTATTAGGATTGCTTCGTACAATTCAGCTTCGGACTAATTTGGTTCAATATGATTTTTGTTTGTGTTTAGCGACTTCGTTTTATGTATTGATACTGGCCAATAGGTCTTGAAACCATATTGTTTTTTTTTCTTCATTTTTTTCATTTTGTTATTTAATTTGAACGATATGCAGACTAACCGTGTAATAGAGAATGAAAACGGTAATGTGTCTAAGAGACAACATCCGACCTAATTGCATAAAACAGCTTTATGCAAATAATGGGTCTTCAATGTATCGAGAAAGTATGCATTCAGAGCTAGGCATCAGTTGGCTTACAAACAACAATAATGTATACTAGTTCAGCGAAAATAAACGCAAAAACTCCGAAACGTACAAAATAAACCATTCACATTCGCAATGTTGTCAAAATTACAAAACTACACAACACTGACAAACAATATTGTAAGATAAAGCATAAACATAGCTGCAAGGATAATTCGACCTGAAAACAGTATATCGACTGAGTACGAAGTCCGAAGTCGATCTTCTCCTTTAGGTGATATATCCTGTATCGACCTCATACAAAGGCTACAATTGATATATTATTAATTCGTAAATATTATCAGTGCATAAGAAGCCGTATCTTTTAAGATTTTATCTTGATGGTAGTATATTAATTGTTTCTTTGACTTGTTCACCAACTATGTTCTTTTCTAAATATTTGAAAATTCTTTTAAGATGTACAATGTAATATTCGTTTTGGCAATATTGAACGAAATATGTGATGATTATTTATTCCAACATAAAAAATATCATGAAACCTAAAAGTTATTTCATAAATAATATGCCAACAATTCAAATTCAATTGCAACATTTAACTATTGTTTTTTGTAGACTTAACAATTTAACCATGAATAAATTTCTGATACACTTTGTTTTTCGTTTATTCTTCTGAATAAAATTGTAATTGACAGTAAAATTTGATCAGTTATTGAATACTAAAACTAGCATAGCTTTCTGGTTAATACTAGCAGCATTAACTGAGATTGACTGTTTTGGTATACATCTTGGAACTTCAAGGGATTTGCATCAGCATCATCAGCTGCCATTTTAGGAATGATATCATTAATGAGGTTTTGAGTTTGGGAGTCAGACAATGGCTGTTAATTGAAAGAGCAAAATGAGGTAGTTGATATCGGCTCAGTTTCAACGGTCACACTAGTTTGTGAAAGACACAACTTATCAATATTTGAAGACAAAGTGGCTGGTTATGTAACTTTTGATGTTTTGCATAGTGTTTTTTTCACTTTATGCATCTGGCATAAAAATTGTTTACATGTTTAACCACTGTATGTCTTATAGGATGCCTCTGATTTATGAACGTTAACGTAACGCGACAGTATTGTATATCCAACGTCGTGTACTTATGACGTTATCTTGTACTTTAGTCATCAATGTAAATTCATACAGTTTAGACGTTTTTTTTTATTTGATATACAATTTAAGTAAAACCACTTTACGATATAAGTACCGTGACCAGATGGATGACTACAAAGTTTAAATCTATTCGAACGGGACACAGAAGCGCAGTTTCTCGGAATTTAAGAAGATTTGAGGAGAGAAGTGAAACAGATGATAAACCGGAAGAGGACGAGTTGGAAACAATTATTGATACGTTGAAGGAAAGTCAAGATATTCTTAAAGATTTAAATAAGAACATTTTAAAAAGTGTGCAGGAGGAGGATATTGAGCAAATTTTTTTTGACACAGATGAGTATAAATTTAACTTAGAGACGAAAATACCCAAATTCGTAAATTTATTCACATTCAAACATCTAATTTGAATGCAGCCGCTAGAGAAGTTTTTGCCGCACAATGAGACACTGCAACCCATTCAAAATGTTGGCGCCGCATATAGCTTAAAAGATGACTCACACAATACTGGCTTCAATTTCACGTCTTTACGTTCAAATTCAAGCGTCAATAGCAGTAACTTTCACAAACTACCGAAATTGAATTTACCTACAATTGATGGAAACGTACTTGAATAACAATCCTTTTGGGACTCTTTTAATTCTGCAATTCACAACAATAACACACTAACCGACGTTCAAAAGTTCAACTACTTAAATTCTTTACTAGAAGGAGAAGTGTCATACACTATTGCCGGATTTGCTCTTACGCACACAAAATACAACAAAGCTATTGAACTCATACATGAAAGATTTGGACAAAAGCGTAATATCATTCAATCGTACATGCAAGCACTACTAGACATAGCCGCTCCAAAGAATACGCTTGCACAACTTAGAAGTTACTATGACAGGACAGAAACATACATACGTGGACTAGAATCTTTTAGACAAGCTCAAGACTCGTACGGCTGGTTATTAGTACCAGTCATTCTCAACAAAATGCCTAATGAAATACAAAAAACTTGACACGTGAGCATGGTTCATCAGATTGGTTTCTCGATGATCTTAGGAGATCTATTTTCAAGGATCTGGCAATTTCAAAGTCTGGTAGAAGAACACAAACATTTGAAATCCTATTGCTATAGCTACCTTGTACAAAAACACAAAATCTCGCGAAAACTGGCCAAAGACTAATTCACCACAGAAACCTTACAAGGTCATTTATTACAAGACATTTAGCAGAGAAATTGGAGTTGAAAACCACAGAAAGTGAAGCAATTACGCTATCTAGATTTGGAGACGATGATAAGATCAACTCTATTGAAAAGCTAAACACAGCAACAGTGAAGATACAAACTATCTATAGCCAAGAAATACCAGTCGATGTTTTGATTGTATTTAAAATCGCCGCACCATTTAAGACACACATCGAAACTGCAAAAAAGTTGCCGTATTTGCAAAATGTAAAATTAGCACACACCGTAACGAAGGATACATCATTTGAGATTGGACTGCTTGTTGGAGCTTAATAATATTGGGATATTGTCGAGGATGAGATCATAAGGGGCGAGGGACCAATAGCAGTAAAGTCCAAGCTAGGATACCTGTTTCAGGACCACTCAAAAGAACCGGTTCAATTACCGAAACTTAAGTACTACCAATTTAGAAGAAATAGAAGAGACGCACACTACCGAGGATAAATCAAAGAGGAATTCTATTAACATTGAACATATTTCTACAATTGTGGACATGTCTAGGACAAAACAAAGAACCACTGCTCCGTTGAAAGAAAATGAAACAGACAAATCAGCTTTAATGTGGACAAAAGACACTAACAAAAACAAATGCTTTTACGATGATTTACAAGGAACATACACAAAAAATGACAAACACCACAGGACATAAAAACCAGTGACGCATATATAATACAACACTACATTCGATATAGTTACGTAATCGATGCTCAGATGTATTAATAAAAACCTAAGAATATGCAGTAGTAGCCTATTACTGAATGCATGATAAACAAATTACCGACACGATTGTTGGTCAAACACATAAATGCAGTTGCATGCTATATTACATATTTTTGAAGAGAAAAAAAAACAGTTATAAATAGAGACTCATATGGGTGTCTCGAAAGAATATTTATCAGCATAAAATAGTACTCTATTTTTTAAAAATTGAACGCATGCAGTATTGAGGATTATCGAGTAATCGTGATTATTCATAGATTAAAAATTATGCGTGAATATGAGCTAACACTCCTGAAATATACTTAATACATTTAATTCATATCGAAATGATATTGATGTGAGTGCATGACTGGTGAAATTATCATCATTCATTTCTTGGATAAATTTGAAATGCGGCATATATTGGACTATTTTTCTTTTCTTTTCGTCATCTTGATATTTAAATAATAATGATAGAAGTAGGCAGCATTTCCTTCTTTATCTCCGATCTACATGTTGTTACAAATTAATATATTGTAACTAGTTTTATGTTGTAACGTGTTAATATTTTGTAACAAGTTAATATGTTGTAACGTGTTAATATGCTGTAACAAGTTAATATGTTGTAACAAGTTAATATGTTGTTACAAGTTAATATGTTATAACAAGGTAATGTGTTGTAACAAGTTAATATGTTGTAACAAGTTAATATTTTGTAACAAGGTAATATGTTGTAACAAGTTAATATGTTATAGCAAGTTAATATGTTGTTACAAGTTAATATGTTATAGAAAGTTAATATGTTGTAACAAGTAAATATTTTTTAACAAGGTAATATGTTGTAACAAGTTAATATGTTATAGCAAGTTAATATGTTGTTACAAGTTAATATGTTATAGAAAGTTAATATGTTGTAACAAGTTAATATGTTGTAACGTGTTAATATGCTGTAACAAGTTAATATGTTGTAACAAGTTAATATGTTGTAACAAGTTAATATGTTGTAACAAGTTAATATGTTATAACAAGTTAATATGTTGTAACAAGTTAATATGTTATAACAAGGTAATATGTTGTAACAAGTTAATATGTTGTAACAAGTTAATATGTTGTAACAAGTTAATATGTTATAACAAGGTAATATGTTGTAACAAGTTAATATGTTGTAACAAGGTAATATGTTGTAACAAGTTAATATGTTATAACAAGGTAATATGTTGTAACAAGTTAATATGTTATAACAAGGTAATATGTTGTAACAAGTTAATATGTTATAACAAGGTAATATGTTGTAACAAGCTAATATGTTGTAACAAGCTAATATGTTGTAACAAGCTAATATGTTGTAACAAGGTAATATGTTGTAACAAGTTAATATGTTGTAACAAATTAATATGTTGTAACAAGTTAATATGTTTTAACAAGGTAATATGTTGTAACAAGTTAATATGTTGTAACAAGGTAATATGTTGTAACAAGCTAATATGTTGTAACAAGGTAATATGTTGTAACAAGTTAATATGTTGTAACAAGGTAATATGTTGTAACAAGTTAATATGTTGTAACAAGTTAATATGTTGTAACAAGTTAATATGTTATAACAAGGTAATGTGTTGTAACAAGTTAATATGTTATAACAAGGTAATGTGTTGTAACAAGTTAATATGTTGTAACAAGTTAATATGTTATAACAAGGTAATATGTTGTAACAAGTTAATATGTTATAACAAGGTAATATGTTGTAACAAGTTAATATGTTATAACAAGGTAATATGTTAATATGTTGTAACAAGGTAATATGTTGTAACAAGTTAATATGTTGTAACAAGGTAATATGTTGTAACAAGTTAATATGTTGTAACAAGTTAATATGTTGTAACAAGTTAATATGTTATAACAAGGTAATATGTTGTAACAAGTTAATATGTTGTAACAAGTTAATATGTTGTAACGTGTTAATATGCTGTAACAAGTTAATATGTTGTAACAAGTTAATATGTTGTAACAAGTTAATATGTTGTAACAAGTTAATATGTTGTAACAAGTTAATATGTTATAACAAGGTAGTATGTTGTAACAAGCTTATATGTTATAACAAGGTAATATGTTGTAACAAGTTAATATGTTATAACAAGGTAATATGTTGTAACAAGGTAATATGTTCTAACAAGCTAATATAATGTATTTCATGGTATTGCTACATGTGTCTGTTGTTTGGTCTTTAGTCTTTATATCTTATTGGTTAGTAACAATCATATATTTTCTATTTAAGAAAATGCATTTCTTCTTGTACATATATTAAATACAATTAAATTAAAATCTCATTTTCAATACATGCAAAATGTTGATATACAAGATATTGTTACGTTACATAAGTAAGAAACATTGTGCAGGAAAATGAAAAACCGTTACACCTCGAAAAAGACAAAAGAGACCATATCAAAGGGTTCAATATGAATCAGAAAGGAGTGAACACAAATTTTATGAGCCGTTCTTTAAGATAACTAAGTTTTTATAAATCTGATAAGGTATTTCATACTCAAATGATATATCTATATATGTGTAAGACTCAGATCGATGTACGGTCTCTTATCGACGTCTGTTCCTAAAATTGCCGTCCAAATCAGACGTAACAATAAAATATCCTCAAATCGAATGCCAATTTTATGCTTATGTAATCGACGTCCAATTGTTAGCTCCTCTTAAAGATGGACGAAAGATACCAGACTCATAAATCGATAATAAACTGACATTAAAAATCATGAAAGGGAAGGAAATTGTAGTAACGGCGTATTTACATTGACTTACACGTACATGCGTGACATTCATTAATATAAATAGTTATGACATATACTACAATGTAGATCGATTGGACTAACATTTTAGCAAGATGAATATCAATTATAATTATATGCATGTTACCTATTTCTGGTTGAAAAAATCTAAACGATAGTATGTATAAATGTTTCAAAATTAAGTTGTCATAATCTTGAACCCTACAACATATGAACATGTATAAGTGTAAGTCCAGTAATCAGTCAGACGTCGATTAGTGAAGCTAAAAATGGACGTCGATTTGATAATGTGACATCATATTTTGACGTCGATTTAATGAAAGGACGTCGATACAGAGATTACGTTCATTAAAATAAAAAACGTCACAACAAACACAGGCATAGAGATTGAGTATTAATAGATAAACACCGTAAGATATTGCTAACGAATCATCACCATAAAAAAAAGGAAAATTAACAATAGGGAACGACAAATCGTCTCTGTTGTCGTAAATTTTAGTGTGGAGTTTCCCGTGCACAACTTTAATATCTAAATCTAGGAAAGGACAGTTATTACTGTTAACATTTGATGTTTTCAAAGTAAGTTCGTTTTGGGTAAATTTCGACAGATATATTAAGAAAATTCTTGATTGTTTAACGAAAAAATATCATGAAGATAAAGATATCGATAAGTGTTATTGGAGTCTTTCCTGAATTTGGACATACACTGTGATTCCTACGAGTACAAAAACAATTTGTGAATTGTCATTACGTCGTCTAATCTTTTAATTACCGAACATGACTTATTCCCGATTGTGACTGTTTTGCTGAGTGTGAATTGGCATTACTATAAGACGTGTTACGGTACTTATCTATCCAAAATTCATGTATTTAGTTTGATGTTATATTTGTAATTCTCATCGGATTTTGTCAAATGTGTTGACGTCTTTTCTATCATATTCATGTGTTATGGTAAAGAAAATTAATCACCGCCTTCATCTATTAGATTTGATTTTGTTCAACGTTATCTGTACCATGTTTTACGTTTGAAGTTAGATTCAAAACAAACCGAACATAGCTACATGATATAGTTAATTGCTACTTCAGTTTGCTATTAATTAGTATTCCAAAGTGCATTGTTATTAAATGTAATATCAGTATTTAGTTCAAATATATTATCTTAAAGCAATCATAATTCTATCTTATTTTTGAGATATAGTTTTAGTCTTTCAAAGTGATGTCATTTTTCAGCTGTTTCAGAATTTCAAATGTGACGTCATTTTTGTGCTTTTCACCACTTCGTATGTGACGTCACGTTTTTTCCATTTTTGCGTTAAGGCCTTGACTAAGTCAGATTTGCTATTTTTTATGTTTGTTTATGTAATATCCGGGATTTTGTTTTCTGTAATGAGTTAATATTTCAGTTTTATCATGTATATCTTTTATATTGATTTGATAAAATTAACTGTTTGCTATAGCATAAATTGTTCTAAATAATAAGGATGTTCTTATCCCAAACAGAAAACCCTAGCAGTATTTGGCACAACCTTTTTGAACTTTTGATCCTCAGGGCTGTACAACTTTGTTCTTGTTTTGACTTTCTAACTTTTATATCTAGGCGTCACTGGTGGGTCATGGTGGGCGAGGCGCGTTTCTGGCGTGTTGAATTTTAAACCTGATGCCTTTTGTTAGCTATTATTCATGTGTTTTAATGTCTAATATGTTCTCCTATTTATTTGTATTGTAGTGCTGTAATATTATGTTGTCATTTTAATGATATAGTTAACCTTGCCATTAAAGTGCGAGGTGTAAGTAAAATGAGAGCCGTGGTGTAGTGGTAAGTGCATCGGACTACTAACACAAAGGTTCCTGGTTCGATTCCCGTTTGGGATGAAAATTTCAGGAATTCAATTTTCGACTCTCCCTTGACACCATATATGAGTATGGTCTTGAGGAAACGATGATAGTCCGTCGGAAGGGGACGATAAATGGCTAACCCGTGTTAAGAGAGAGCCATATCTCTTGCACGTCAAAGACACCCTTGTAGATTTCGAAAAAAAGTAGGCTAATGACGCTACAAGGCAGCACTCGCACCCGCAAAGTGGAAAGGGATTACTATAAGTTGCAAACTTGTTTCCCAATCCACTATAAATAAATATGTTTAAACTACAGTACGAGGTTTGGCATGCCACAAAACCAGGTTCAGCCCACCATTTTCTTCTTTAAAAATGCCTTGTACCAAGACAAGAATATGGCCATTGTTATATTATAGTTCGTTTCTGTGTGTGTTACATTTTAACGTTGTGTTTCCGTTGTGTCGTTTGCTTTCTCTTATATTTGAGTGTAAATTCACATTACTATAAGACGTGTCACGGTACTTTTCTATCCCAAATTCATGTATTTGGTTTTGATGTTATATTTGTTATTCTCATCGGATTTTGTCTAATGCTTAGTCCGTTTCTGTGCATGTTACATTTTAATGTTGTGTCGTTGTTCTCCTCTTATATTTAATGCCTTTCCCTCAGTTTTAGTTTGTTACCCCGATTTTGTTTTTTGTTCATGTATTTACGAGTTTTGAAGAGCGGTATACTACTGTTGCCTTTATTTACTAGTAAATTAGTGATGTAGTTACCACAGTTTACTTAAACCTTTACTTGATTCTCCCGTAGATATAAAGATTTGGCTTTCAAGTTTAGTTGTGTCTGTAGAAAATTTATTTCAAACGGGATAGAACACCTTCCTTTTATTTTTTATTTTTTTAAAACTGGCTATAGTGGTGACATGAGGACAATAATAGCACACAAACGACTGCGGGGAGAGAAATTGCTCGAACATATCAACATTTTTTATTAAGGTGAGTTTCAATTGATAACAAACTTTTTCATTAAAATTTGTCCTATGTTGATTGATGTTCAACTTTGATAGATTTCTTTAATTTCAACGAAGATGCAAAACAATTGTTCTCCCTATAAAATTAAATTTCAACGATATTTTATCTGAATAAACACATGAAACATAAAGGGATGTAATTATATTCTCGATTGTGTCATATTCCCGATTTCATCATCTTCACTGATTCGCCTGCCTGGTAATTCAGGCATACCAGGAAAGCTAACAATGCACACGTACCCAATCTTACTTCTAATAGAGTTCAAGTGATCCCCTTAAATTGTGTGTCATCTTTTTTTTTCTACGTAATCAATATATGATACTTGAACATTAGTTATATACTGTTGCTTGTATTTTACTCCATCTTCAAAAGTTGGTCAACATTCGATTGTTAGTAACTGTTTAATATACCTTATTCTCAGTATGGTATCACGTGGTCTACTTTATAGTCGATTGACAAGTGTGTATCGTTATGTCGGGAATTAGTGGCGACGTAAGACCTGTTGGTGACCTTCTGCTGTTGTTTTTCTTTTATGGTAGGGTTGTTGTCTCTTTGACACATTCCCCATTTCCATTCTCAATTTTATTTATTGTCTCCTTAGTCATTTCATCTTTTTCTTAAACACATGACGGAGGGGTCAAATAAATGCCATTACACTAGCCGCTTTTCTCAAACAACACATACTAAACGTCATGATGAGCATGCTACCTTTAACGAATATAAAATCGTTAATGCACTGGAGATTTACATCTTAATTTTTTGTGCACGTAATGATCATGTCCGAAGGCATCACTTTCAATGTATTTAGATACTTGTATTCTTAACTTTGATCACAATAAGGAAGTAGGAAAACCTATAAGTCAAAAGAGATAACTTACAGGGGAAAACACCGAATTATTATGAAGTGTTTGAAATACAATCTGCCATTTATTCTTTTATTTCTTATTAACATTTTGATAGGTCATTGAAACTGATTTCGATAAACATTTCGCTCTAATTGCGTTAAAAAGATGAGTAAGACAGGTCTAGTTCTAGTTCGACATATTGGAATGTTACAACTACAGGATATTATGATATCAATACTGCTTCGTTCAATATTCAAGATTTCTCTTAATGTTCTGCCAAAATTAATACAAAGAAAGGAGTAGGTCCAGTAAGACCCCTTTTTGGCCCCAAAATATAGCAGTTTTACAAAATTGTTAAAATGTAAACTTTTAGTTATTTATTGGACAGTAGAATGCTTCTGCTACATAAATATGGGCTGTTTTTGACAAAACAATGTAGATATATCGGGTACTAGCACTATTAAGTCATGCTAAATTAATGAAATCTTCACAATTCTAGCATTTTAGTTAAATTTTAGACAGTTTTCGTGTGAAACGAAAGTGGCCGCAATCATGTTCATCCTTAATATCGAAATGTAAGTTGTATTTTATGATAATACATAACATATATAAAGGTTGAGGATGAACACGGATGCGGCCACTTTCATTTTTGACAAAAATCATCTGAAAAGTGACATTTTTCGGCATATTTGGTAGATTGTTTTTATATTTGAGCTTGAATCGGGTTGTTTTTAATGACCATATCAGTTAAAATCTTTCACATAAATTAATTGATTCAAATGAGATAGACACTTAAGTGTTTAAAAAGTGGTCAAAATCTTTCGTAAGATGAACTTGAAATTTGAGGCCAAAATCGGTCCTTACCGGACCTACTCCTTTACTTTAAATAAATCAGATATCAACAGCAATACATGTCCTTTTGTTAGATTTAGTTATACCACCTTCAAACCGGAAACACTACTAAAAAAGGCAGGACTGTTGTTCCCTTTTGATTTCTTTTACATCGACGTTCCTTTACCCCAATCTTACGGTGTTACCATACATATTAACTAGTTCACTATGTCCAGGTTGCCCAGGCCTAGTGAGAATTTTTTTTTATTTTGATAAACGTAACATATGTGTCACTAGCAAATCCTTACGTCAAGGATTTATATGTCATTGAGCTGCAAATCAATTAGCCTTTTTATATATTATAATTATTTCATTTTTTGTTTTCCATTTTAAAAGAGAGATACCAAATGGATAATCAAATCCTAAGTCGAAAGACAAATGACATTATACAAAAAAAAGAAAGAAAAACGGCAAAAAGACAAACAATGCTTAATGAAAAATACTATGTTGAAAAATAAATAAACTGAGCATATATCACTGAAAAACAGGAGTAAATCTCAGATGCTTCAGAAGTGTAAATGATAATGTCCGTCAATCATTATCCATGAAATTCACAAATAATCAAATAAAATAGTAGATTGTTGAAAATTATAGCATTTTACAAACTTCTAACTGAATGTAGTGTTACCTCGGTTCAAGCTACTTTTTAAAACACACTTTAATATTCAAGTAATGTTGTATATAACACAAGCTTAACTTTATTAATACTTTAAAATGTTCTCAGTGCAATATTTTCAAGGACGCCCTTCAAATAAAGAAACTGTCTTACAATAGCCATTGTGTAAGTTCAGCTTTTCAAATATGAGGAAAAAATATAAACACAATGTCTTAAGTGCCATATAATATTTCCCCTCTATTTTAGTCATAAAACTATCGCTGAATTTTGAATACTTATTCTCAATCAGACATTTTTGAAATGGAATTCATGGTAGTACTGATACTATCTTTTCTGCTATGTATTTGCAACGGTAATGTGTTTGGTCCTAGTACACAAAGTTCTTGGGAGGCGGACGAAAAGAAGACAAGATACATCCAATCGAACATTAATGTTTTGAAAGACAATATGCATGAGCTACTGAAAAGAGTTATTAAAAACGAAAACGAAATTTTTTCACTTAGAAGTGAAAATCAGTTTCTGACAAACAAAATTGAAAACGAAAGACGTCAATTTGCATGTGATATCAACGTATTACATGAAAACACTAACGAACAGCAACGAGCACTGACTGATACTAACACGGAGATTAATCATCTTAATGAAACTATAGAAGAACTGAGGAATGATGTTGACAAGTTAGAAGAGTTACAAAGGCAAAGTTCCGAAGACAACATTACAGAATGTATTGACAAACCAGGTATGCTTCGTTATAAATTTGTAAGCTAGCACGGTACAAAGGGGAACTCTAAATAATCATTCATTTATTGTTTTTATACTGTTATGAATCATAGTTTAAATGTATGTCCAACCGCAACAACGACCAGTTTGATTGATACATTCAACAACACTTACCGTTATCGTGATGATATTTTTGTTAAATAATCAATAATATTCTAAAATAAACTGCTAAAATTTACCCAAAGAAACTTACTTTAGATAAATCAAAGTTAGACGGTGATAACGGTGATGTCCTAGGTTAAGATATTTAAGTTTTACTCTGGAAACTCTACTTTAATATCTACGACAAAAGGGAAAAAATTTACTCGATAATATATTCTCATTCATTTTTTTCCTTTAAAATGATTGTCACCAAAAGAACGAATATTTTTATATAGATGAGCTCCATTTTTCTAACCAACTTTTTCATTAACGTTTGTCGTATTTTGATTGGTTTTCAACTTTGATAGAATAAATTAACTTTATAATGCTAAGGTAACTGTCAATCAATCCTGTAAATATTACTTTGTTATTTTCTTTAATGTCAACAAGGATGCTAAAAAGATGATCTCTCTCGATGATTAACTTTCAAAGGTTTGTTTTATATGTATAAACATGAGAAGATGTATTTATATTTTAACTCGTAATGTCTTGACTCAATAGCGACATGTGTTAGCAGTAAGAACTTTATGTACTAGTCATTCAATGTTATGTTTTACATTCGTGCATGCTACTTTTAACAAATATAAAAACGTAAATGCACTGGAGATCTACATATAATTTTTCTGTGCACGCAAGGATCATATCCAAATGCATTACTTTGATTGATGCAGAAGCTTGTATTCTTAACTTTCAACACAATAAGGAAGCAGGAAAGTAGTCAAAAGATAACTTACAGGGGGAAAATACCGAATTATTATGAAGTGTGATATACAATCTTCCACTTATTCTCTTATTTCTTCCTAACTCCTGACTAGGCCCTTGGAATTAGTTTCAATAAAATCATCGACATCTCGCCTAAATGTGTTAAAAAGATGAGTAAGACAGAACTTGTTCTAGTTCGACATATTGGAAACTACAGGATATTATACTATCAATACCGCTTCGTTAAATAACAACGAGTTCTCTAAATATTCTTTCAAAATTAGTAGATCCAGTTAGAATCCTTTCTGGTCCCAAAATATATCAGTTTTACAAAATTGTTAAAATGGAAACTTTTAACTATTTATTAAAAAGAAGAATACGTCTGCCACATAAATATCGGCTGTTTTTGACAATAAAATGCACATATACCGGGAACTAGCATCATTAAGTCATTCCGATTACTGAAATTTTCGACATTTTAGCATTTAAAAATCGAAGGGGCCGCATATGCATTTTTCTTTATGTTTAAAAAAAAAGTTGTATTTGATGATAATTCATAACATATATAAAGGTTTATAGTCAACACGGATGCGGCCACTTTCATTTCTGATCAACAAAAAAAGAATCATCTGAAAAGTAACACTTTATGGCATATTTGTTATAATTTTCATATTTAAGCTTGAATGTGAGCATATTTCGTGATAAAATGAGTTCAAATATCTCACATAACCTAATTGAATCGACTGAAGTAGACACTTAGGTGTTTAAAATCTTTCAAAATCTTTCATCAGATGAACCTGAAATTTGAGACCAAATCAGCCCTTACCGGACAAACTCCTTTACAGAAACCTAAATCTAGATATTCAGATATCAACTGTAATATATGTCCTCTATTGGATTTCTATATACCCCTTTCAAATTTGAAACACCGATAAAAAAGCAGAACTTTTTTTTCCGTTTGGTTAATTGATTTTTTGTATAACATTGATGTCCCTCGGGTCCCATCTAAAGGTGTTATCATATAAACATAGAGTTTGCTATGCCCATGTTGTCGATGTCTATAGTGAGGATGGTTTTATAAAAGAAAACTCACGAGAGATAGCAAGCTTACCATGTTGCATGCCGACCTCGTGTGTCTGCCTCGAGAGATACCAAGCTAAACACGTTGTATGCCAGACACGTGTGTCTGCCACGAGACATACAAAGCTAAACATGTTATATGCCAGACACGTGTGTCTACCTCGAGAGATACCAAGCTAAACATGTTGTATGCCAGACACGTGTGTCTGCCACGAGAGGTACCAAGCTAAACATGTTGTATGCCAAACATGTGTGTGTGCCCATGGGAGATACCAGGCTTACCATGTTGAATGCCAGACGCGTGGTTCCGCTACCCAGCTGTGACGCTTTAATTAAAAACGTTTAAAGGTTTAAATCAAGTATAAAGTTGTAGATTATTGAAGACGTAAAATTCTGAGAGACTTAATAGACATAATCACCATAATCCGATACCGAAACCGAAACCGAAACCGATACCGAAACCGATACCGAAACCGATACCGAAACCGATACCGAAACCGAAACCAAAAATAGTAGTGAGATAAATCGTAAATATATAATGTTTAGTTAGTTCAACCCTTTTACTGCTTTATACTGTTTGAAATTTGAATATTTATACACTAGATGGAGTATGACTTCCATTCAACAACTTGCACGAATCTATCCAAAAAAATAAATTCAACGAGTATTAAATATACTAATCCAAGTAGTATACAATTAAAATGTAGATACAAATTTATGTATGGTATGCATTAATTACGAAGCAAGTTTCGTCGAAAGTAAGAACCAAAATTCTAGAATAGGTGCAATATTTTACAAATGCCAGTGTACTTCAATTTTTCATATAAATAGGAAGGTCATTTATATATAATATAAACAGAAGGGAGCCTAATATGGAGCCTTGGGGGACACCATACTTGATATAAAGTTTTTCAGAATGAGCATTACCAATTTACTGGCGTGGGGGCATGTATATTTTGTAGTTGCTGTAAAGTGTAAGGGTTGGATATTTTCGATGCTGTATTCTCTCTATTAATTGTCTATCATAAAATGATAGTATGGATCCAAAGCTATGAACTGATAATTTTGATGTGGGACTTGTCAATAGAAAATAGACATGGTAAATTCTCGCGGTTTTGTTGTAAGTTAAGTTATCATAACTTCACATATTTCTTGTTGTAAACAAGATGTACGCCGGGGTATTCAATGAAATTTACAATACGGCCGGTACAAGTTAAAAAAGACAAACAAGCAATTTCTTATCCAAATGTTTGGTTGATATGTTTCACCCAGCAAAATTAAGGGAAGTGAGTGGTTCCAAATCAACCAAAGGCTAAGAATGAGTCTGAAATGACAACGAATTTATGAATGACGGTCGACAAATGGAGACATAAAGGCCACACCCATCAGGCAGGTTGCAGTCTGGTCTTGAAAAAAGTATTTTAAAATATATCAGTTCGGCGAAACAGGCATTCCGTTCAGACATGCAAACCCCTGCCATCAAAAAAATGCCCGTTTTTATTCATCATATTCATCTAATGCTAAATAATTCTGTTGTAAATTTTTGTTTCTAATAGCAAAAACAGTGGACATGATAATTGTTGTCAATCCAGATACAGCCAGAATTTTTGTTTAAGGCAAAACATGCAAAAATCAGAGTTATATTTTTTTTTCCTCAAATATCTCAGACTGTCTCCTCAGATCAAATGGTTCGTACCTTAGACTTTAAATATATCTAGAGCTTATACTGACTGGGGATCATTATTCAGCAATGTTATCTTAAAATTGGCTGGGGCGTTTGGGGTTAAACATGTTTTCGTAGGTAAATAATATTGCCGTGGAACTTTTTTTCATGTGAGGGTAATAGTCTATAAATTGTTTGGTGGAATAGTGAAATAAAAGTTAATACGTTCTTGCTCAATCCTTTGTCGCTTTGAAGGTGCCATGATTGTCATCCTCACCCTAAGCAATGTGTTACTGTAATTTGAATTTCAAAATGACTAAGCGACGTTTTTTTTCGACGCACTGTTCAACTTCACCATAGAGAATGACATGACTTTGACAATCAGTAAATTTCAGCGAAAAATATCTTTATAAGTAAAGAATTGTCGCATGAAAATTAAATACTATAGTACACGGGAAATGGCAAAGTTCACGAGGTCTAGTCTGATTAATCATTTACCCCCCCCCCCCCCAAAAAAAAAAAAAAAAAAAAAACAAGCCCGAGCAAAGGTGGGGGAGCGTACGACCTCTACGCCCCCTCTGAATCCGCCACTGGTATTTTCTAGTTGAAAATTCGTTGCTGTGTTCCATTATATTCTTCGTTTATTGTGTAATTTAAAACAAAGACCGTTGATTTTCTCTTATAAATGTCATCATATCTTGTCGTCAATTCTTGGCTTTTATTATGCATATATATTAAGCTTTCTAGACTCGTTATCGGTTTTAATCCGTGTTGAAATAGTTGAGGGGAATGACCTGTTATTGTAAAAATGTTTATAATTTTAGATTTTTAATGCACAGTTGTATCATTCTCAGCAATACCAAATCTCAGTTTTTCTTTATCTAAAGATGTTAAACTGTACTAAAAAGAGTTATGCAAAAAAGAGGCGAAATATACCAAAGGGATAGAAAACATAGAAAACTTAAGACTGAACAACACGAACCCCACAAAAAATGGGATGATCTCAGGTGCTCCGAAAGAGTAAGCAGATCCTGGTCAAATTGTGGCACCCGTCGTGTTGCACATGTTAGTACAAACCGTATGCAGGTGCTGCTGGAATGTTGCTACATAAAAATAAAAAGTTCACAATTTGGAATCTGAAATAATCACTGCAATATAAAATGTGGAATAGTATGCAAAAGTCCACAGAAATGAATGTTGTCAACAAGCAGTAATCATATCAGTTTACAAAAATCTTTATCTGACACAATCTGATTCTTCTCATATGTGTGTACAACTTTCTATCAAAGTTTTGGCTAAAAGGAAGTTATGACGTTTTTTACACTGCTAGGTCAAACAAACGACAGATAACAGGAAATGATAGAAATCTGTTTTTCATGAAATATAATAACAATATTTATTGATTACTAGTATTGATGTTTGATATGAGTAGATATGAGGGTATGATTTAAAAAGTGGCCCGGAAAAGGGGGGGGGGGTATCCGTCATTTCTTGATTCTTTATTTAAAAAAAATTTTCTTCGCTTCTCTTTATTTTTTCCCCATTATTCTGTATTATTTATAATTCAACAAACAACTATTATAAGTTATATGGTTCGCTACTGACCCCTTACGGATCCATAGAGGGTTAGTAAAATCCATAGGGGGTGAGGCCAGAGGCCGAATCACTCGATTTTATTCACCTTCTATGATCCGTAGGGGGTTTATAATTAACCGTATATAACGAATTTATCGCACGCTGGACTTTATATCTGCTGCGTTTTGTTGAAAAAGTAAACAATGAAACACAAAAACATTAATAGATGACGTCACCATTAACAGTAGACGTGACGTCATGAACCCCCTAGGAAATTTACTAACCCCTTACGGATCCATAGGGGGTCGGTAGTTAACCGTATAACGAACTTCACTTTTTTCTCCGCTTCTCTTTATTTTTTCCCCATTATTCTGTATTATTTATAATTCAACAAACAACTATTATAAGTTATATAGGGTGAATAAAATCCATAAGGGATTCGGCCTCCAGCCTCACCCCCTGTGGATTTTACTAACCCTCTATGGATCCGTACGGGGTCAGTAACGAACCAAATAACTTATAACTTATAACGTATTGCGTAACTGTTTGTTTAGCTCACACACTGTTGTCAATTAATAATGAAATTTTATGCGTCTGCCATACAAGTGCAAAATTAAGCTAGCTATAAAACCAGGATTAATCCATAATTGTGTACATCAGAAAACGTCTATCCAACATTAGGAATTTGACAATCAATGACAGAAAATTAGGACAGTTGTTTTTCATTTGTTTTGATAAGCTTTCAATTTTGCCAGTTGATACAAGATTTTCTGTTTTGAATTTTTGTATTTACTGTTTTGCAGCTCTATGCCATGTTATATATGGTTATTGCATCTCCTGTCCGTCGGGTAGATTCATGTCTTTTCCTGAACTAATTAGACCTGCAAATGGCCGTTTCGTTTGATATGCTGATCTTGCTTTTGTTTGTTTGCATCTTTGTGTTTAATCTCAAGTACTGAAAATTGTAGTACTCACTTGAAGTTCATTACCTGTTTAACTTCAAGTTTTGAAAAGAGGCATATCTAGAACTTATTGATCGAGTTGTTGATTATTTGTTATTCAGCACTATGTAATGTTAGCCAGTTTTTATTGATAGTGAAAGTAGTATTGCCCAGGGAGGACCACGTATTGTTTGAAGGAAACTCCTAGTCAATTCAGAACCGAGTATAACCCAGTTGCCACGTAAGGACCGTAGTGCTGCCAGGATAGTGATACAGAAGTTTAACTATTATTAGTCACTTACCCAAAACCCGCCACCCCTCCCCATAAACATGGAGTGTGCATACAATATTTAAAGCGACTGAGAAGGCAAGCAAAACGATCATCACCAACAGACAAGGCTTGTTTTATGGCAAGGATTCGTTTTGGCCCTAAATTCCCACTGAGGCTAGACGATAAATGATGTTTTGATCATTTATCGGCACTTCAATTAATGCAAGATTATAGTTGCTCCCAGAACCATTATCCATGCCTTTGAACGAAGATTATAGAAATGATTAATAGCTAGTCAACCATAGCATTCATTTAAATATGTATTTTAAACATGTTTAAAGAGACTTGATATTTGATCATTGTGTACATTTTTGCTTTGAATTTATAAACCAAAAAACGAACATCTCAAGTCAACAAATTGTCAATGTAAGCCTATTTGTAGAAGCACCTCTATTCCTGAGGTAGAAAATCCTTAGTTTTCTCAAAAATTCAAATTTTTGTTAACAGTTAATTTATAAATATGAACATAACAATGATAACTCAAGTCAACACAGAAGTGCTGACTACTTGGTTGGTGATACCCTCGGAATAAGCAGAAACCGTAATACTCGTAAGTCAAAATTGCACCAATTATAATGCCCGAAGTAACAAGAAGACTTGATTAAAAGCATCCGATTGGAGACCCTATATAGTTAATATTATGTTATTAAGGTTCCCTACTAGTTAAATAGGTGGGGCTTATTCAATACACGGTTAGTAGTGGAGTTAAGTCCATTGATAAAAACAACAACGTGTTGAGGAAACATCTTACAGGTTTCAACAGAAATGATATCATTAATTGACTCTTTGTTAGAGCAATGACGACTCAATTGATTTATCTGTCTTGAAAAGTATAAGAATAATGCTATAAATGAAATGGTAAAAATTATCACTAATACAATATATTTAAACATTACACTTATACGACTGAAATTACCGATTGACACGATATAAAAGTTATTGTCCCTAAATAACAATTTGCATCTTCATTTGGTTTTTATGGATGTTCTTTTGAAAAACAGAAAGGAAAAGAGGGAAACTGTAAACATTAAAATTGATAAACATGTTAATTACGATCTACAAAGCATTTTATGGAGTTTGATGTTGTGATGATAACTCTTTGGAGTGTCATTTTAATTGAAAATTGACAAGGGGCTTGACAGATTTTGCCCCACCCCAAAAAAACAATTCCCATAGTTTTCGTGAATGACTAATGTGATATGTTTCTGAACAAAAGAAAAGTGTTGACCTTGATTTATTTGAATTTTTAATGCAAAAACATAGTAAAAGCCGTACGGGGACGTAGTATTGCTAACATCTACATAATTTAGTTTCTGATTAAACATCATCATATCATAATATTTTGGATGGAAAACAAATCACCAAAAAATACCCGCAACCTTCATATTTTTTATATTTATAACAAAGACTTTTACAACGATAGCATTCACTTTTCCAAAACCCATTTCTTGTAATCAATTGATGGCCATAATATTTTTAGTTTACTGTATAGGAAAATAATCTGCTGTCATTGTAAGCAATTTTGTCCATTTTGTTTTAAATGCACACGTGTATCATTGTCAATCATACCGAATCTCAGTTTGTATTCATAAGAGATATGCAAATATTCAATATGCAATATTATGGAAGAGTTCAAGGAAATGAATGTGTTCACTAAACAGTAACTTTACGAAAAATGTGATCTGAAGAGAAACGGCGAATGTGTGTACGAATTCCTATCAAATAAGACAGTCACGTTGTTGGCTAAATTGAAATTTATTCTGATTTCTTTACATTTGAACACCCAAATATTCTGTATTCTTTATACTGTGGCACCCTATAATTCTGTATTCTTTTTACTGTTGCTCCCCATTATTCTGTATTCTTTATACCGTAGCTCTCCATTATTCTGTATTCTTTATATTTGAGCACCAAATTGTTCTGTTTTCTTTATATTTGAGCACCAAACTGTTCTGTATTCTTTATACTGTAGCTCACAATCATTCTGTATTCTTTATATTTGAGTACCAAATTGTTCTGTATTCTTTATACTGTAGCTCCCCATTATTCTGTATTCTTTATATTTGAGCACCAAATTGTTCTGTATTATTTATGCTGTAGCTCAACATCATTCTGTTTTCTTTAAACTGTTGCTCCCCATTATTATGTATTCGTTGTACTGTAGCTCCCGTTCATTCTGTATTCTTAATACTGTAGCTCCCCATCATTCTGTTTTCTTCATACTGTAGCTCTATTTTATTCTGTATTCATTATATTTGAGCCCCAAATTGTTCTGTATTCTTTATACTGTAGCTCAAAATCATTATGTATTCTTCATACTGTTGCTCCCTATTATTCTGTATTATTATAATGTAGCTCCCCATTGTTCTGTATTAATTATACTGTTACTCCCAATTTTCCTCTTTTCTTTATACTGTTATTCCTAATCATTTTATATTCTTTATATTTGAGCCCCCAATTATTCTGTATTCCTTATATTTGAGCACCAAATTGTTCTGTATTCTTTATACTGTAGCTCACAATCATTATGTGTTTGTCATACTGTTGCTTCACATTATTCTGTATTCTTTCTACTGTAGCTCCCTATCAATCTGTATTCTTTATACTGTAGCTCCCCATTATTCTGTATTCTTTATATTTGAACCCCCAATTATTCTGGATTCTTTGTATTTGAACTCCCAATTCTTCTGTATTCTTTATACTGTAGCTACCAATTATTATGCATTCTTTATATTTGAACTCCCAATTCTTCTACATTCTTTATACCTATTATTCTGTATTCGTTTATATTTGAGCACCGCATTATTCGGATTTTTTTTATATTGTAGAACCACATCATTTTGTTGGTGCTCTTTTACTGGACTAGTGTCCAATTCTCTTTTCTGTTAACCATACCCATACCCTTAGATAGATACCTGTCGGACTCGGATGTACGATTGGGACGCTGAATTACGATGGTAAGGATGAGGTTCGATGGTCTACGCTGAAGTGCGATGGTCCGTTCGCTAATGTGCGATGGCCCATTTGGAGTTGTGCCATGGTCTTTTTAATGCGTTAGGGCTTGTGTTATCCTACAGATGTGCATTTATTATGAGAAGATTATTTTAATAGTTAGTAAAAAATATACTTTCATTTTTGTCTATGTCTGCTCTTAATTTAAGTTGCATACTAAATGAGAGATCGTCCACTTTGATTGTCTCACTGGTGACAAAATTCTGCGTCAACATTTTATCTTTACTTTTTTCCTCTCGTAAGTTCCTTGTTTACCATTATTTTATAATACGGAAAGTCTGTCTAAGAATCCGTATGTGTTTTTAAAGAATGTCCCGTTCCATTGTACCTAAAGGGAACATTTTGTAGACAAAAAAAAAAAAAATAAAAACATCGGAATTCAAGGTTCACTTTTCCCTTTCCAACAACTTACCCCTTATTAACTTAAAAATTTGAAAAACTGCTTATAACATACAAATTGACCTTCACATCGACATTGAAAATGGAGTTTGTGTAGAGCATCGCATTTAGCGTTACCACAATCGCACTTCGGCGAAGCTGTCAACAAGTTAGCATCACAAGCCACTATCGCACTTCATCGTGATCAAAACGCACTTCAGCGTCAAACCATCGCACCTCAGCGTGACCATCGCAGTTTGAAGTACCATCGCAGTTCAGAGTCCTACACATATATTTTCTGTTTGTTAATTAATATTTAAAAAGAAAATAAGTTGCATAAGAATTAAATCCTGAAAAAAATCGAGTCGACAAATATTAAAAAAGAACATCATCGATACATTTTGTACCAGAATTAAAATTTTGTAGAGCGACCGACGTTACGTCTACAATAAACATATAAGTTATGCTCACATCAAAAAGGTTAAATAGGCAATATATGTAAGTAGTTGAAGAGCACTGAGAATCTAAAACCCCGAAAGGTATATTATTAGCTATAGCTTTATTGAACTTCATGCAATTGTTATATTTGGCCATTTTTTCATTACATTGATCATGTTGATAGATTGTTATTTTAAAAGCATAGTACCGTATCTTTCAGGTATGAGGAATGAAGATCACTTACAAAAATGTCAGGGAACTCAATTCAAACGGACATTTCCCGATGTAGACTATGCTTTCTTTGGATATAACATTTTAAAAGGATACCCACTCGCTGTAGGACATGACCCAGGATTCACTTTGCCAATTTTTAAAGCAGATTACAGAGAGGGCCTCCAGACTTCGGATTGTAGGTACGCCATTCCTAGAGGGTTAGTAATCGTTCCAAATGTTTCGTGTACAACGGACTTTACTTCTGAAACCATACAAACAAGATATGAACTCATAGAATCGTTGTCAATCTCCGCAAACGTAAAAGCAAGTCCACCGACAGGAGGCAAACAAACTAAATTCAGTGGTGAATTTAAAGCTAGTGGTGGGTATCAGGAATCATCAAATGAATTATCGACCAGTAAGTCAGTTTACCTCCTTTCTACTGCTGAATGTAACTACTATTTCAGTAAACTTATCACGCATAGGGCACCTCCGTTTTCTGACTGTTTCATCAGATGGATAATTAGGCTTGCAGCAACCGACGATCAACAAATTTATTTTGATTTTTTCGAAACTTACGGAACTCATTTTCAAATTTATACAACGTTTGGAGCAAGATTTACATTTGAGCATAAAATTAAAACTAAAACATTTAATACTGAAAAGAAAAATGGGTATAATTTTGACATGTATTGTGAGATATTTGCTAAGATGAATATCGGCTTAGGATTTAGTATTACCAAAGAAAAAAAAGAAAAAGTTGATAAGCTTTCAATAAATACTAAAACGAAAACCATAACCGTAGGTGTGCCACCTCCTTCAAAGGGTGACGCAACAACTTGGGCATCCAACGTTAAGGAAAGCCCCGTTCCTATAAAGTATGAACTAGAGTCAATTGACAACTTATTCACTGAGACTTATATGTCACGTCTAAATGTAAACTACCAAAGAATATCGTTAAACATTAAAAAGAATAAAGCCGAATATTGTAAGTATCTTAAAACACTTGGGCAGTTAGATTCATGTGACACACCACCTCCAGGTTTAGTGTTGGAGAAAACAAGACTGTTTGGACATTTTAAAGAGACGACAGTTTCAACAAATCGTCAGTGCATTGACAAGTGTCTTGAGTTAAGTGACTGTGAAGCTATTACGATATGTCAGTTGTGTAAAACTGATGAAAAAGTGTGTTATATGTTTAGTAATTTCTTTAATACCTCTCGACAGGTACCGTCATATAGAATAAGAGCTGAAACTGATAAAACAGATGAAGAATGGAAAACAATAGTGTTCATTTCAAAAATAAGCATTAAGATGAAAATGTTTGACACAACTGTTGTGGGCGCTCAGCGATCATCTGATACGGATACAAAATATATACATACTGAACACGGATGTTATGGGTTATGTTTTAATGATGAACACTGTATGGCATATACATTCCACCACGGTCAAGAAAACAAGATAACCAAATGTCGCTTTTTTTCGGAGAATGGAATAACAGGTTTAATTAAAGAAATTGGAACCGTTACTCAATTTATACCTTACGGCCATCCATGAAGAATATTGTTTATTGCTAATCACACTTTGTTGTGGTTTGGAAAGAAACAATCGTATTAGAGATTTACAAAAATTCTCGGACTTTGACCTGATTCCCAATAAGAGTCAGACTGTAAGACAGTTTAAATGACGGGGAGATATGAAATGTAAAAATTATTGTTAACATTATAATTTAATCATTAAATTCTTAATTGAAAAAATGTTTGCGCCATTTAAAAAAAAACAATAGCTACCACAAA
Organism: Mytilus edulis; assembly: GCA_019925275.1. Lineage (NCBI taxonomy): Eukaryota > Metazoa > Mollusca > Bivalvia > Mytilida > Mytilidae > Mytilus > Mytilus edulis. The sequence goes on along the minus strand of CM034351.1, from coordinate 61,657,096 downwards.
CTTTAACTATGGCTTTACGTGTGTGACACGGAAGCCTTCAACAAGTTCCAATGATTTTATAACATTTCAAGTCGTAAATAACATGTTCAAAGAAGATTCGTTATTCTGCAATGAGTCTGTTGAGCCTCTTTAACTTCCTCTTTTTTATCTTTCGACTTTCTGGTAATTTGCTGTCTGGTGTTTGTCTTGTATGGCCGATGACAATTCAACATCTTTCTCTCGACGCGGTAATGATTAAAATTATATCACAATGTTGACTTCTGTACTCACATTTTTGACGTTCTTACCTTTTATATCTGATGGTTTACCCCACTCGTTGTTGTCAATTTAAATTAGAATTTTATTCGAGTGTGTAAGTTTTATTTAGCTATAAAACCAGGTTTTAGCCATCATTTTCTACACAAGAAAATACCGGTCCCTAGAATTTGACAGTTGTATTCCAATCGTTTGATGTGTCTAAGCTTCGATTTTTCCATTGGATAAGGGCTTTTAATTTTGAATTTTCCATGGAGTTCGATTTTCCTGTTATGTTACTTTTTACTTTTATTTGATGTTGATAACTTTAAATGACGTATTGAATAAAAAATTGAAAACAACACGTTTAATTATTCTATGCTTCCGAAGCGCTTTTCTGGATTTACCTTCATCAGGAACGCTCAAAGCCAAATATTTGAAATCCGAAGATGTATAATAACCAAAACCGTTGAAGAATAACTTGCCATTATCCTGACATCATTGTAATCTTTCAGATATCTAAATAAAGCGACCTAGGGTTGGACTTTCAACTGAACAGAAATCGTGTTTTTCATTTAATCTATTCAATAAATTATAAAATAATCTTAGGAAAGAATGTAGAAAGCTCCTAAGCTTTTACTCTAGTGGCATTATGGTGTTAATATGACTCTTCACGACACGATAGTTTGTGTTCCTGTACCATGACGAATTCTAAATAGTAAATAAAACAATTGCAAACTCATCTGAAAATACAACCTTTCTTTATGGGGATTCCAAAATGATATGGATTCTGTATACTTTTGCTTTAAATGAATTTGAAGTCATAAAGCAAGGACCTCAGATAAAATGACCCGAAGTCTCCACTATATATGGAAAATTAGTTATATCCCAATACAGCTCATATTAAGTATTGGAGGGGATGAAAATCCTATCTAATATTAACCCAGCCTATTAACCAACATATATAACTGAAACCATAAAAAAAAAGATCTCGGGAATAAAACTACATTATATAAACTTGATATAGCAAAAACATTGAAACATTGCTAATACTAGCATATTTTTTTTAATTAAATTGCCCACATAAAATCATGTGACGCTTACGTAAAGATAAATTAAGATTAATATTTAGATTAGTATACTGCATTTATCGTACAAAAAGTTTGCGGCATAATTCAGAATACTGGTTAGCCCATTTGGTGATCAAGTTCATCTTTCAGCCGCTTTGCTGCCTAAAATGTTTGAACATATTTTTGTAACCTCAACATGTAATGCTTAAAACTGTTCGTTTCTTTCGTATTTCCTTACTTTCCTTTGTTTGCATGAAACCTTCATCTACAAAACCCTATTCCCCTGCCTGCGAATCCATGTTGTATTTTGAAAACGTCACATTATTCAAACGTCATACACAAAACCATCGCACTTCAGCGAAAGGACCATCGTACTTCGGCGTGGACCATCGCACTTCAGCGAGACAATCGCACTTCAGCGTTCCCATCGCACCTCCGAGTCCTACATATATGTCGCAACTTACAATTTAGCAAAATTAATTATGTTGATATCTTTTAAGGTTTTTGCATAGAACCAATAGTCACAAAAATCAAAATTTAGAACATGACCTTGACCTTCGACCTTGACTTCATTTTTTTTGTGGACCAATGACCTCAACTTTAAAGATACTAGGTTTCTATAATTTATGGTTTATCAGTTATATGTGAGTTTTTCCTCTCTGTATTTAAAATAAGTGACTTTTAATTGTAACTGATTTTTGTGACTATTGGTTCTATTCAAAATATTTTTAGAATAACTTCATTTTTAGATGTCCACGTTTTTTGGAAGCAGTCGACATGAAAAATATGAAACAATTTAATTGAGAAAACTAACGGCCTATTTAATAACAAAACAAATAACATATAAGAAAAAAACAAACATGCCCGACGTGAATCAACGACTACCACCGACACTAATGTGGGATAGGCTCATGAAGAATGTGGTCGGGATACGCATGTTTGTGAGCGCTCAACCCTCCCCTAACCTTGGGAGTTTTAGCGCTATAAAACCAGGTTCAATCCACCATTTTCTGCATTTGAAAATGACTGTACCAAGTCAGGAATATGACAGTTCGTTTGATGTGTTTTATCCTTTGATTTTGCCATTTTATTAGACACTTTCCGTTTTGAATTTTACTCGGAGTTCAGTATTTTCATGATTTGACTTTTTTTTCTTGGACAGTGGTGTAACAGCAGAACATAAAAAAAAATCAGTTGAAAAGGGCTATTAACTCATCAGATATGTTAAAACAGTGTAAAGACGTCATCAACAGTCAGAGAAAAAACATGACCTAATGCGATGCCAAAATGAAGGGTCGCCAGATTGTAGTACCGTTAAAGTACATATACATAACCTAACTATTAGTATGTATTTAATTTACTGAAAACAAAATCAATATTTATACCAAACTTCAAAGATCTAATTATACATTGTACATGATCCGGAATATCCGAAACCATTCCAAGTTTTAGGTGGGATTCGTTTTACTAGGTCTTAAGGTTTCTGTTTTTGGTAATATTGTTTGTGTTGGTCTTTTTCTTTTGTTTAGGCATGGCGTCGTCAGTTTATTTTCAACTTATAATTTTCAATATCCCTTTGCTATCTTTCGCCTCACTTTTATAGTGTTGATTTTTTTTAAATTTTGAATTATTATTATTCATTAGACCAACGTTGTAGGCGAAATTAAACAAAATCTGTGACAAAGCTCTGATCATATTCAAAACACATTTTTTTTCTCTGAATTTGCCGTCTTTCATTTTTGTCGACTCCTAATTGCATGATCTATATAATGTAAATAATCATTCGTTCTCGTCCTGAACACGACTAAAATGTTTGCCACTAGACGGAGAGCAAACAACAATCAAACAACAATATATCTATTAATGACCTAGTTTCTGGGTGTTTCGAGAAGACATTGGCAAGTAGATAACATGTATGATGATTTCTTTGAGTCCAAATTGTGATATTTTAATAACTTGGCAAAATTTTGAAATTGTACAAATAAAGGGGTTTATAACTCAATTCAAAAAAATAATATCTTCATTTTTATTCAATATATGTGTCTACCCTAGATATTGATGGGAAAATTGAATATATAGTCTATGTACAGTCATCCCAGACACAAATCTTCATTGATTATAGACTACACTTAATCAAAACCTGGGAAAGATTGTCCTGCAAGCTAATTTTCTGTGAATGTAATTTTGTCCCGACCGGTCCTGTTGATCATTATAAATATGTATTCAAAAACTAAAATGAAAATTTTTAATGTTTTCTCGAATAAAAATGGATGGAAACAGCTGAGATGTTTTGAACTTGATTCTTATGTGTTCCAATGTAAGTAATAAAAAAGGGCCATCTTAACTGTTTCGGTTAGAGTTACACAAAAATGCTCATTTCAAAAACATCAAGAAATGAAAAAAAGTAGAAAATATGATCCATGAGCTTTCTCTTTCCAAATGTACTCGGACAATAAGTGTGTGAAAAATCGTTGCAATGTTTCGAATTTGTATATTTTGACAGTTAAGACATATCTTAGTTATGTGTTGGTGGTTCCTGTCATAGTGCTGATGGGTTTCGATACGATGCTGGTGATTTGTAATGTGACGTTGGTCCCATTTTAAATAATTGTTACAGAATCGATATAATTGGGAAAATAATTTTATTCCACTGCATGTTGATTTTGATAGCAAAATTAACATCTGATTGGTTGAAACTGTTCCACATGACGTCGAACAAAACTTCATATTCCCTTCTGAGTATCATATTCTCCTCTGAATGTCGGGCTTGACTTGAGCAATGTTACCCATAGTTAATGTTTTAAATCTTTTTGATCACTTTTTTTTAAAATAGCAAAGAAATTCCGTTTTTAAAAACTATTTCAGAATTGAAAAAAAAATAAATGAATAAATATAAACTATTAATCAGTTCTTATTATCATTGTGTATGTTGTGTGTTTAGTTATAAAATAAAAACGGATAAGAAAACGATTATGTAAACTAATAGCTTATGTTCAGAAGTAAAACAAAGTATAGGCAGTGCATTTAAAATGATTCGTTGCAACACGAATATTTGTGCTGAATGGGATGTTGCTCGACCAACTTTTGGTAAATTCATTATATTTTGACAGAAAAAAAAACCCAAATGTGTTAACATTGTTATTTAGGGAAAACTCAACCTTTTCTTTTCGATTGATTTACATAATGTTATTGTGTTTCTAAACAGTTTTTTTTTTATTACAGTTTTAGTCTATTTCATTTAATAAATAGCTCTATAATGAGTTGAACGTTGATTTTGATCACTTTCCCTTCTCTATTGAAGATCTTGCTTTCTTGACCATTCTTATATTTACAGCTTTGTTTTTACTATCTGCTTTTGTTTTCATAATGCCAGAACAGTGATATCTTTGAGGGGTAGAATGTTTTTAGTCGTTGTTGATCTTGTCATGCTGATAATTTTTGCTGCAAGTTCAAAGTATCTCACTTTCTACCATATTTTTTTTCAATATTATATCCAAAACACAAAAAAAGAACAAAAATAGTCGTTGGATAGTTGTCATTATTTTTGGCGTATGTTTTTGTTGAAGTTCAGTGTTTCTGTTGTTGCGTTGTTTTCCTCTTAAAGTTGATGTGTTTCACTCAATTTCAGTTTGTGAGCCGACATGGATTTCACTTAATTGATTTATGACTATTGAACTGCGCTATATAACTGATATCTTTATTTTTAATTCTTATACGGAATGACTTAACGATTCGTCCCTTTTACTGATGGATTATAGTTTGTTGACCATTCTTGTCTTTACAGTTTCTCTCTTTCTGTCACTATAGTAGGTGATCTGCAGTATTTGTAATGTAAATGCTTATACTTAAACTATACATTATTTAGGAAAATAATTTAAGGAACCCTAAAAAGGAGGGGTGATTTATTTTACATTTAAGTGGTTGTTACACAATGTCAGTAAACTATTTTGTATATAAGAAAATTAAATTTGGTTTAGTTCCACAATTAGAGTCCAACACTTGACACTTACCATAATTCAACTAACAAGAACAGAATCAATAACGCAGTAATGATATGGATAGCTTGACATTCTGGTAGATCGAGGAGTACATTATAACTGTTTATGCTTTTGTAAAGGAAATGATTAATGTAAGAATAAAAACAACTCCAGGGTCATAGAACTAATTATTTGTAAGCGGTCATGAATGTTTCGCCAATAATTAACTCTTCATTATTTCAGAAAGGAAATAAGTGCTTTGGTTTCTACTTTGTTACAAGTTTATTTTAATAAATATGTCTCCAATACTTAACTTTTGCTTATCATAATGGAATAACATATTTTTGTCATACATTTAATATTTCCGTCTATAAGTAGTAACTCGTGATTTAGAAAACAGAATGTTCAAAACAATTCAAAATACTCCATCTGGCGTCAAACGATAGTTTATATCTCAGGTACAACAAACTTGTTATCAACCTCATAATCATTCAATGAGTGCATAATATTCCACCGTTTTATTTTTCAATTAATTTTTTTAAAAGTTTCTTGTTTTGAAACAAAAGTTTAGGAACATGGAATAATATGTGTTTCACATGGACGTACTCTCTTTGTTGTTTAAAGGAAAGATAGCAACACTTACTGTCGTACAGCTTTTTTTCACTGCATAGTGAGGTGATCACAAACTAATGAAAAACAGTTTTTGACAAAAAGTAAATAAAAATAAATGCATTCAAAGCATGTTATATTTTAAAAGCCAAGGCTGGATATTTTACATGGAAAATATACTATCCAAGTTATCATCATGTTTTCAAGGTATTGACATAATCAATGCTAGCTTCTTTTTTGTTTTATTTATAAATAAACAAATAAGAGTGGTAAACACTGCTAAATTGTCCACAATAGCCTAGATTTTTCAATAAACCTGAAAAAATGCCCTTGTTTTCTGCTTACATGTAACACCATTCGATTGATTTTATAAATATCTTAAACGATTAAGGTAAAACATGCTTTATATCGTATGTTTTTTTCATATTTAGAATTATGCTATTAAATAACGAAATGATCATAAGTACGATGTATTTGTTCGACTACGTTCGCAAATTTCGACCGTGAACAATACCAACATAAAGATGGATCATCAAAATCAGATTTCGTGTGCTGTTTTGTCCTAAAAATATAGCACACCATTCGCCTTTTCAGAATCTAAAGGACTACATGTATGGGTAATCTCATTGTTCGTACACAAAAATAAAAACAACGTTACGCCATTTGATGGATTTCCATTGTCTATTAAAGAAAAGATTATAGGCTTGGCATAGCTACGAATCATATTATTATCTGTAAATAAAAACAGTAATTTCTGTTTATCATCAAAGACATAAAATCACTACAAGAATTAATATGTGTTGCTTCATCAAATACTTTTTCTTCTTCTAAAATCGTCATATAAAGGACACGATAACACAACATGGGCTTAATCTTCTAAAATATTCATACAATTATCACAGACTCAATTTGATCCATACATCTGGCGGTTTTTTTTAACCGAAAGCAAACATCAAATAAAAGGCACAAAAACAAAGTTAAGCAATTATTTTGCAATACTTCAACTGATAAATTATCAAATCCAGCAGATTTGCATTTATTTGCTCTTTCAATGCATATGACACTAGCCGTTTCAACAAACGAAATGGGTTCCGTCATTTAAAGTTTTATTCGTATACGCATGATTTTGCGTTTCAGAAACCTTAGTTGAAAATTTTAATTTAAAAAAATTACTATATTCCGACTTCAATTTATCTAAAACATCTGTCAGTTTTGAATTAACATTAATTTCCATCTTGGTCCATGATCTCCATGGGAATTACTGACTTCCGGTTTTCCGCTACCCCAATTCTATCCATTTTTTTTCCAGAACTGCTGTTGTTTTTTTTTTATTCAAACAACAGATCCTGCTGCATACTTAACCAATATTTTCGCATACAACTTTGAACCTCCCTGTCAAAATATTTTCTTTTCTGAGCATAAAACGACTTGAATTCAATAGCTCTTGGACTATTATTAAATTTATTCCACGTTTTTCCGGCCTTGCACACTTTGTTTAAATCAACAGTCAACCAAGTGTTTGTTTAATTCAATGTTTCTTGTTTGTATGACTACTACCACCTATACATACATTTTTACATGTTAGTTCGTCAATAATTTCACCTTCTACAGTTTTACAAAACGATGAAAATATATCATTTACACTTTGCTCTTGTTCAATCATACCAAACTTGGTAACACTAAGAGTTAATTGGTGCACGCAATGTTTTGGCCAAAAAAATGGAGGTTTACGGTGTAAAAAAAAGTTCAAAGTATTATATACACAATCTGTATATTGAGATGTTTTTAATACTCAATTGCCAGAACTGGTCGAGTCCAATTAGTTATGATACTGCTATAGAATATACCTTAATTGTGCAGGAGATGAAATCGATCATCTTTTAAGTGCAGTAATGCAATAATAGAATATCATCAAATTCATTTACACGACTTGATTTTGAAACTTGTGACTATCAAACGTCACCTATCACCTCATGTGCTCATCCATGAATTTTACTTCAAGATTACATATTGTTTTCGGACCCTAGATTCTGACTATTACAGCTACATCTACTGACAAATTATTATTTCTCTACGAGTTGGATCTCAGATATGGATTATGACGCAAACTTTAATCAGTCATGCATTTGGGAAATATAGTCAAGATTACCTTATTTAGGATTCATTGGTTTTTCAAGACGCATCTATGAACAAAATCACAAGAACTAGGAATTATACTTCCACAAATAGATTGAACTTTGTGAAGGACAAATGAAACACTATATCCCTTCCCCAATTGCAACATCGTTCGACCAAAAAAAATAAAAATGTGAAAGCAAACAAATGTCAAATTATTCCTCTCAGTAAACATGGTAAAGGTTGAGAAATCCTAGATATTATATTTTCATTTTTATTCGGTTTTGGTGAAAGGACTATATAAGGGCCATTTTTGGCCCCCACTCCCAAATTTAATTAAATTTGTCATGTTGTAACTCTATACCATAGACCCTCTGAAAATAATATGCATTTTGGGTCTAACTCGTTTATTATGTTGCCTAGCAACCAATATAATGGCGGAGTCAAACTCATAAAATATGATACATATACAGCTTAAATCTATCTATATATGAAATTAAACCTGTTCAGTATGCAGTGAACTTTACACTTGTACACTATTTAAATATTACATAATTAAATGCACATTTTTGCCAAATTCACTGTTGTTTCTCCCTAGCAACACATATGTGCCCATGGCAACGGCAATTTTTTTTTCTTCCTATTTTACAAGATTTAATTTTAAGTAAATATGTTGCAACAGAAAGGCAATTTAAGATGCAAATTGCAAAAAGTAACAAACTCCAAAGTAAATGTTGAAATGGGGAAAATCAATATTGAAACATCAGCAAACAAAACAAAACACTGGCTATTGCTGATATACAGCATCTAGAGCTGGGTGGGGTTCCACTTATCAGCGACAAGAAGAATAATATAACGACAAGAACACCTATTTAGCGCTAAGAAATTTTAATTAATTATCTAAAATAAATAGATACAGACATATGCGTTAAAGGGTGTTTTTAAATATCGGTCTATTTCCATACAGTACTTATGTTTCAGGTAGGGGTTGGAGTTGTAAAGAGGGGGGATGGGGCACTTCTATTTACAAGGAGATAGGAAATGCATCTGGAATAGGTCACCTTTTTAAGCTTAAAATAAGTGAAAAGATATATATGATAAGGACAATAAAGTTCCCATAACTTCTTCGACTGTCAACTTGTTTGGTTTCCCCGCTGTGACTTTATCAACCAATTGTTCTCTTTTGACAGTTAAGTATTCAACTTTTACATAAAAACCACATGAAACCAAATCAATGTGGGAAAAGGTTACTTTTTTATCTATAGAATATATGAAAAGGTATATATTTTTAAAATCTAAACAGGGTGGATAACAAAACAGCAGCACCCCTATCAATTACGTATTGAAGTTCCCCCCTTCTAGACATATGTAGAGGGTCGTTAGGGTTGACTTTTTCTATTTTTTCTATTATTTGTTTCATTGTAGTTCTTGTCACTGTGACTAGTTTATCTTTCGTTTTCCCTAAACTTAGTGAGGTATGACTTGGTCTTTGATTATTATGACAATATTCATTATATATATATATATTAAAATAGTTGAACACAAGAATGTGTCCTTAGTACATGGATACCCAAATCTAGCAAGACTAACAAAGGCCAGAGGCTCCTGATTTGAAACAGGCGCAAAAATCGATGGGGTCAAACATATGTTATTTTGAGATCTCAAACCCCCTCCCCCTATACTTTAAAAAGGTAACAGATATGTAGTATGCTTACATACTTCAGGCACTTGTTTCTATGCATGGCATTTCGACTATCCATATATATACTAGTATATATTCGGATATATGGATAGTCAACCTTTTGCCGTGTCCGTTCTCTAACCACCAAATTTTATGAAACTTGTTCTCTATGCTCATCACAAACATAAACATATCCAATTGGAATATAGGTAGTTTCAATTTCAAAAAAAATATCATGTTTCTAGCCAATTATGTAAAAAAAAAAACTTTTAAATTCTGTATACTTTGTCCCCCCCCCCCTTTTTTCTTAACATAAATCATGAATCCGACCCTAATACCAGAGAAAGAAGATTGACCCATTCAAACACCAGATTTTGAATTGATAGCTAGCAGAAACATAAGAAATGTACATATTTTGTTATATTGCATGTCTATCTTAAATTTCATAATTCAAAAAAAAAATGTCCTCAAAGTTGTTATTGACTCCCTTATAATATGTAGTTCCTGGCTTTCGGATTTTTTTACAAGTTTAACTAGATATACTTATGGAAATAATATTAGGAATACATGTTAAATTCATAAACAAAAAAATAAAGTTCCTATAGGTATAAGAATGTATTAACTAAACTCTGTCACATGAATAGGTCCAATTTGGACGACAAATTTCATAAACTTGTCAAAATGTCAACATTTCTAATTGGTGCAAGCATGGTGCGGTTTAGAAAACCCATCAAAATTTCTGTATTTTTGATTATTTTACCAATTTTGACGTCATTTGCACCTACCATTGCACATGACGTCATTGAACCTTTTTTTTGTTAGATAAAAACAGTTTTTTTTAATCATTAACTCATATTCTAATGATTGATGGAGAAAAATCTGCTCTGTTAGAATTTTTATTATCTTGTAAATCTGGGACCATTTTAGGCCATTATAGCCCTTACTCCTTTAAAAGTATCAACAAACAGTCAAAAAATAGGAATTTAGCTTTGTACAACTGCAAGTATTAACAAAGATCAAGTGAATATTTGAGAGGTTTGAAAATCACTTTCAATTACTTAATCATGTTACTATAAAAACTCCTGAGATTGTCACGTTTTAAAAGTTGTAAGTAAAGATATCTTTATTATGATGATTTTTCTAAAGGTGAAAAAAATATTATCGTATTAATGAATGGGTGTTTTTATAATGGCCCTGTTATATGTCCAAGGTCTGTAATAATGGTCGAGGAAGTCTGTAATGGCCCGAGGCAACGCTGAGGGCTATAACAGACATCCGAGGCCATTATTACTGACCGATGACATATAACAGGGCCATTATAAAAACACCCATTTCTTACTACATTAATTTTATTAACCAACTGAACAAAAGTGTATGTGTTGCTGCCAACTTGATGTACTCTCTTACTCTTTAAATGACAGTTTAGTTTGAAAATAATAATTTGTACTTCACCATGATAAAGCTTTAAATATACCAAATATCCAAGACATATTAAGTTGAAAGAAGTTATGTGTTAAAAAATAGGATGAACAGTGATCCCATTATATGTTTCTTTAATGTTGGTTGCTGGTTACTAAATTAAATAAAATACAAAAAGGTATTATACTCTTTACAACTTAATTTTATTAACTTTATTAAAAACCCTAACTGCGCTTAATACAGACAAACTGGGCATTAATACGGGGCCATTACAGAAAAACAGGGCAGTATAGAAAAAAACCCAGGGCCATTACAGAAAATATGTAATTTTTAATAAACAGTCATTTTTGGCAATAATGTACTTAGTTGGTTAATAAATATATATAATAATCAAAATAGAATATAAAATAAACATCATTTCCCATATTCCGACGACGAGTTGTAAGAACTTGGTACCTTGTTTACATTTCTAAAAATAACCTGGTTTGGGAAAACCCAAATACGGGTCACGCATTCTGTGCATAATAAAACAATGAACATTTATTGATATGAATATTTGGCATCTACTTCTTAAATAAAACATAAAGTCATAAGAAACCTCAAATTAAAAAAAATAATGCATATGTTTTTTTTATAACTCAATGGATAGTTTTCATTATAAAACTTATATGTACATATACTTTTTTTTTTTAAATAGAAGCAACCCCCCCCCCCCCCCCCCCCCCATATTTTCCGTATGCAAAGTGACCTCAGTGTGACCCATCTCGTAAAAATCGGGTGATCGCAATACGCATGGATGTCCTTAAAATAAACTATTATCTGAATTTACATGTTAAACACGTGCTCAATTTCCATGCTTTTTTGTTGATTTTTTGTTGATTGTTGACAAACAGGTGACAATCGTTAAACTTCGGCTTCAAAACACGAACTTTAATTACCTTCCATATTTTCCCAACAACACTGACCGATAAAAAAAAAAAATTGACGATTCTATGAAATTTATGCGAAAAAAATGAAAAATTCTCGAACAGAAGACTAAGTTTATGATGTTTGTATGCATTGGTTCAAGAATTGGAAGAACATTATTTCTCACCGGTCACTCGTTTCTTATGACTCTAATATAAAAAAAAAAATATTTCAATTATATAAAATCTTTAATCTTCATGTACCGCAGAAAATAAAAATAGAAAGGAGTAGGTTCAGTAAGACCCCTTTTTGGCCCCAAAATATAGCAGTTTTACAAAATTGTTAAAATGTAAACCTTTAGTTATTTATTGGACAGTAGAATGCTTCTGCTACATAAATATGTGCTGTTTTTGACAATACAATGCACATATATCCGGTACTAGCACCATTAAGTCATGCTACATGTAAATTACTGAAATCCTCATAATTCTAGCATTTTAGTTAAATTTTAGACAGTTTTCGTGTAAAACGAAAGTGGCCGCATTTGTGTTCATCCTTAATATTGAAATGTAAGTTGTATTTCATGATAATACATAACATATATAAAGGTTGAGGATGAACACGGATGCGGCCACTTTCATTTTTACCAAAAACCATCTGAAAAGTGACATTTTTCGGCATATTAGGTAGATTTTTCATATTTGAGCTTGAATCGGATCGTTTTTAATGACTAAATCTGTTAAAATCTTTCACATAAAGTAATTAATTCAAATAAAATAGACACTTAAGTGTTTAAAAAGTGGTCAAAATCTTTCGTCAGATGAACCTGAAATTTGAGGCCAAAATCGGTCCTTACCGGACCTACTCCTTTGCAGAAACTCATGTAACAATCTCACACCCATATCATATAATGGACCTGCTTAGTGCCCACCCATAATAAAAGATCTAGTTTCTAATATATATAATTTGTTTTCATAAAATCGGTTGGTATGTTTTTACAATCATATCTATTTAAACTAGACAGTTCTAATTCTTCTTTTTTTTTTAGCAAATCTACTGAAACAAATGAGCTTAGATCAAAATTCCATTTAATCAATGAATGATCCGAAATCAACATTAAAGCCACACCTGATAAATCATTACTCGCTAGGGTCACCAGGTCTTTTCACTACAAAATTTCTAAATAGATGTAAATAATCATATGGTACAATACGAACATCATTTTGTTGATACACATATATAATAATATTTTCCCGCGTTTCGATCAGTATAGCGGGAAAATGTTGTATTCTCGATATGGGAATCGTCAATTTTCGGTAGGCCGAAGAAATTTAGCCAATCAGAGGACTGAGTTGTGGTCATATATAAGGTGTTTTTTCTGTGGTAGCTTCACTTCTAGCCGTCGTATTGACCGTGTAAACTAATGGACGCCGATTTACAGCAAGTTATCCAGACAGAAGTACAGAATGCCGTTCAATCCACACAGGACCAGATGTTGAACAGTATGACGACGTTACTGGATTCTCGTTTAGAAGGGTTCCAACGAAGGATACAGGACAACCAGAAAGTGCTGTCGGACACACAAATAGCTAGAATGGACGAATCTTTGACCGACAGTTACAAATTCCGAAAGAGGGGGAACGAAGAACAACACAAACACAACCAGAAAGTGTACGCCAAAATCAGAGAAGTACATGCAGAATTTGAAACAGACAACTTGACGCAGTCAAATATTAACAGCGCCAAAAGAAAAATTTCAGAAGGTATGGACCTGATTAAAAATCGTCAAAAGCTTATTAAACTAGCCGATTCTTCAGACGCGGGTTGGCGCGTGGTAGAAGAATACGTTACCAATCCACTCGCTGAAGATTCCGAAGACGAGAAGAAGATGTATAAAGCGCAGAGTAGAGCAGAAAGTAAGCTGAAAAAGGAAAAGTTAAAAAGACGCCCAGACCGCAAGAGCGTGCCATACACACAACAGGCCCCAGCAAAAACAACAAATTCGATCCCTGTGAACGTTAGTGGTGGATCCAGGTCTGATGTACGACCCGGTAGATGTTTCTATTGTAATGAGTACGGGCACTGGATTAGGAATTGTCCAAAGTCTGCTGCTGAGCAAAAACATAAGATAAGTATTGATACTAATAGTATATGTAAAATTGATAAAGTAGAAATGTATACTCACCCAAAAACAGATCTAGCATCGGGTGAACTCTATTCAATGAGGAATGTTAATTCAATAACACAGACATCACGTGATGTCCAGTCAATGAGCAATACACATACTACTACTACTATAGTAAATAATAACGGTACAGGTGTAGGTCATTTAAAAGAGAGCTTGAGCGAATGGAAGAGAATAGGTGCCACGGATTTTGTATTAGATATTATAGCAAACGGGTATAAAATTCCTTTCAGTACCATTCCATGCATGGTTGAATTACAAAATAACAAATCAGCAAGAGACAATCCCGAATTTGTTAAGAGCGAGATTGAAAAATTGCTAGAAAAAGGATGTATTACTCAAGTGTCTCGTAAGCCATATGTAGTTAATCCTCTAACAGTAGCTCATAACAGAGGTTCAAAACTCAGATTAGTATTAGATGCCAGACATATCAATCCACATGTAGTTAGATTTAAACACAAATATGAAGATGCAAAAACTGCTAGACAATTATATGATCAAGGAGATTTTGTATTTTCTTACGATTTAAAAAGCGCATATCATCATATAAGCATTTTTGAAACAGATACTACATATTTAGGTTTTAAATGGGAGCATGCATATTATGTGTATAATGTTTTGCCTTTTGGGTTGTCAACCAGCGGATATATTTTTACAAAGGTAGTCAGGGAAGTTATAAGATATTGGAGAAGTACGGGTCTAAAAATTGTCATGTATCTAGACGATGGGCTCGGCGGGGGCAAAAACATGAAAGAGGCTATGATAGCGAGCGAAAAAATCCATTCCGATTTGGAGAAATTTGGGTTTGTTCTTGCATCAGAGAAGTGCAATTGGGTTCCTATTCAAGGTCTAGACTGGTTGGGTTTTCATTGGGATATGATAGAAGGGGTTATAAGAATAACCGAAAAAAGAGTAGAGAAGCTTTTAAGAACCTTGGAAGTTTTCAGGATACAATTTCACTACGGAATTATGCTTTTTCGGGTGAAATTTATTGCAAGTATTGTAGGACAGATCATATCAATGCAGCCTGTATTAGGAGATCAGGCACGTTTAAGAACAAGGTATTTGTACCAATGTATATTGCAAAGGGCAAGTTGGAACGCCAAAGTACTAGTTAGTACGGACGCATTCGAGGAGTGCATTTTTTGGGAACATAAAGTTGAAAGCTTTAACGAGATAGGATCTCGGTTAAGTCAGTTGACTTATAATGTACCACAAGATTATTATGTGTTCAGTGATGCATCTGGTACAGGTTTCGGTGGTTTTGTTACCACTGGTTCAGAGGACGAACCTTTGGAAATGTTTGGTAGTTGGTCAATGGCTGAACAGGCCGAAAGTTCGACCTGGAGAGAACTCGAGGCTGTAAAAAGATTATTGATAAATTTTGTCAATATCCTCTCTGGTAAGACTATCAGAGTTTTCACAGATAATCTGAATATCACACATATACTTAATATTGGTAGTAGGAAGATGGTTTTGCACAAGAACGCTTTGTTCGTTGATGAATTTTGCAGAGAGAATGCAATTAAGTTGAGTTTGGTTTGGTTACCAAGAGAATCAAACCAGTATGCAGACACTTTAAGTAGGGTAACAGATTGTGATGACTGGGAAATACAAGATGAGATTTTTCTGTATCTGAATCACGTTTGGGGTCCACATGACATAGATAGGTTCGCGCATGATTACAATGCCAAGTGCAAGCATTTTAACTCAAAGTTTTGGTGCCCCGGGACTGCTGGGATAGACTCGTTTACAGTAGTATGGGGTGGATATAATAATTGGATAGTTCCACCACCAAGTTTGATTCCAAAGGTTATTAATAAGATTACAATAGAAAAATGCAATGGCACTTTAGTCATCCCGGAATGGACATCGGCACCATTTTGGCCTATGTTGGTGGATCAATTTGAAAATTTTAAGGATTTCATAGTTGATAGAAAGTTTTTTCAAGGGGAAAATCTGACTAAAAGAGGCAGAGGGCAGTGCGGGATATTTGGACAACAGTGTTTCAAATTTAGATTGATTGCTTTAAGAATAGAATTTTAGTTTTCAATATACTTATGACGTTATTTATTTCAACAGGGATTACATTAGACAACACAGTGAAGGAGGCAGTCGAGGACAGTGGTATAGAAGTTGGCAGTTATATGTACGAGCTTTATCCGAAGATGTGTGAACTGTTGATAAACTCTAAAAGTGACAATACTGTTAAATCATATTTTAATTCTTACAAACGATGGGAACGTTTCATTACTTTACAAGGACATAAATCTTTGCCAGCTCAGCCAGTTCATGTTGCACTGTATTTAACACATTTATTGAACAATAATTCTACTTGTCACCCTATTTCGAACGCAGTGTATGGTATAAAATGGGCACATGAGATAAATGGTCTAAACGATCCTACATCAAACACTTTTGTAACATCAATTCTTGAAGCATCGAAAAGAGTAGCACCAAAAAAGACAGAAAAGAAAGATCCAATTACTCCGGAAACTTTAATCGAACTATGTGATATGTTTAAAAATTCTTTAGATTTACTTGTTATAAGGGATTTGGCAATGATGATTTTGAGTTTTTCAGGATTTCTTAGATATGATGAGGTCAGTTCGTTACGCTTTTGTGATGTAAAAGTACACGAATCTCATTTAATTTTATGTATAGAAAAAAGCAAAACAGACCAATATAGGCAAAGTTCTGAAGTCTTGATTTCTAAGGGTAATTCATCTGCTTGTCCTTACACAATGTTTCTAAGGTACACTAAGTTAGCAGGTTTCAGTGATTCTTGCCAGCAAAATTTTTATTTGTTTCGGCCTATTTATAGATCTCGTAATACATGCAAGCTTATTACTAAAGATAAAAAGCTAAGTTACACGGCGGCTAGAGAGTCCATTCTTAAGAGAATTCGAACAATTTGTCCAGAGGGAAACATAGGTCTTCATTCATTCAGATCCGGCGGGGCCACAATGGCGGCAAACGCCGATGTCAGTGATAGATGCTTAAAGAAGCACGGTAGATGGAAGTCTGACTCTAGTAAAGACGGTTACATAGTAGATTCCACTGAGAAACGTTTGAAGATATCTAAGGTATTAGGCCTATAGATTACCCCTTTCTTTGGTTTTCTATCACGTACGGCGGGCTGTCGGCAAATTTGAATTTGTGTTTGAGTTTTATTTCTTTTACTGCCATGTGTACAAAGAAGGTATTGTTAGTGTGCTGTCAATGGCAGAAAAGGGTGTCATTTGTGTGTCTGTTGTCTGTAGTATAGAGAATACTAATATTTTCCCGCGTTTCGATCAGTATAGCGGGAAAATGTTGTATTCTCGATATGGGAATCGTCAATTTTCGGTAGGCCGAAGAAATTTAGCCAATCAGAGGACTGAGTTGTGGTCATATATAAGGTGTTTTTTCTGTGGTAGCTTCACTTCTAGCCGTCGTATTGACCGTGTAAACTACATTTTTCTAAATGACGATATGTATCTGTTTGTACATTATAACAAAAATGTTGATTTTCGAAAACTGTTTTTTAAAATGACGGGGTCCGACGTTCATTATCCTGAGATAGGCTCGAGCATTGATTCGGGCACAGGTTTCCGTAATACGGTTTTTCCTGGTCGGCCTTGGCTATCAATGAGGGGTAATTTTATCAAACGTACAGTATACAATATTTTGCTGTGGTTTGTACATACTGAAATGATTTGTAAATGAAAATGAAATTTGATTACTGATTTATATGTCATGATTATAGATTTATTATACAATTATATCTGGCGTCCATCACGTACGGCGGGCTGTCGGCAAATTTGAATTTGTGTTTGAGTTTTATTTCTTTTACTGCCATGTGTACAAAGAAGGTATTGTTAGTGTGCTGTCAATGGCAGAAAAGGGTGTCATTTGTGTGTCTGTTGTCTGTAGTATAGAGAATACTCATTATTAACAAAGTTTCTACCGTTAAGTATACAACAGTTCACGCTAATTAAACTAGAGGCTCTAAATATCCTGTGTCGCTCACCTTGGTCAATGAGCATATTAAACAAAGGACACACATGAATTCACTCTTTTTATAATGAACTTGGCCCAGTAGTTTCAGAGGGAAATATTTCGTAAAAATTTACAAAAATATACGCAAATTGTAAAAAAAAATATACTATAAAGGGCAATAACTCCTTAAGAGGTCAATTGACCATTTTAGTCATGCTAACTTATTTGATGATCTTAGGCCGTGTTCACATTGACCTCAACTCGGTGTTGTGTTAGTGTAACTCACACGTAAACTAAACACAATTGCGTTCCCATTGATGAATCTCAATGTTTACATGTACTTTAAATCATGTTTAGTCTACATGCAGTCGATAGTCAATGTAGGCCTTGTGTAGGTTAAGTGTACACAAAACTAGGCATTCAGGATATTAGTTTTACCGTGAATATTTAAGGAAGAAACTATGTTTGAATAAAATTGATATTTATAACAATTACCGGGCCACGTCCACTTGTATGTTTGTCCATCTGATGAGTTGAGCCTTTTTCAACTGATTTTTATAGTTCGTTCTTATGTTATACTGTTATACCACTGTCCCAGGTTAGGGGGAGGGTTGGGATCCCGCTAACATGTTTAACCCCGCCACATTATTTATGTATGTGCCTGTCCCAAGTCAGGAGCCTGTAATTCAGTGGTTGTCGTTTGTTTATGTGTTACATATTTGATTTTCGTTCATTTTTTTTTTACATAAATAAGGCCGTTAGTTTTCTCGTTTGAATTGTTTTACATTGTCTTATCGGGGCCTTTTATAGCTGACTATGCGGTATGGGCTTTGCTCATTGTTGAAGGTCGTACGGTGACCTATAGTTGTTAATGACTGTGTCATTTTTGTCTTTTGTGGATAGTTGTCTCATTGGCAATCATACCATATCTTCTTTTTTATATTCATAAAGTTCTTTTCAGAAATATTTGTCTAAACTTGATATATTTATTTGTTTAAAAAAAAATTAACGTATCTTTATTAACCCTTATCAAGACTCAAAGCAGCATCATTGCCGAACGCATAATTCATTTGAAAAGGTCTTCCCGAATCGACTTGACGTACACAGAAATATTTGCCACTGGTCTTTACTCAAACAACGATTCACTAATAAATGCATTACGAAAAAAAGTGTGAGGTAAATGAATTGTTTGTGTGGTATCTCAGATCAGTTAAATTACACTTAGAAATGTCAAAAACATTACCCCCCTCTCTTTGTCAAATACTACTTGAAACAAACAGAAAAGATAGAAATGTAGTGATCCCTTATATCTCAATCCTTTTTCTTCGTCTGTAAACACGCTGCTGCCGCCTACGATTTCTAATGCGTAATCAAGACATTTTTAGTATCTTTAAACTACTGCAAATCATCAAAATAGCTTTAATTAAGGAGCAACCACTTATCTTTAAAAAAAAAAGGGGGGGGGGGGGGGGTTTACCTGAGTCAGAATTGTTTTCGCGCGATCGTTTTATTCCGTTTTTTTTTATGCTGGTAATCAAACATTTTTTCTCTCAATATTTAACACTATAAGTATGGAGAAACTCTTGATTCATAATATTTTTGTATCGTCTGTATGCCCAGGATTTTTTTTTATCCAATTTGTGATCGGAATAAAATCCCCCCTTTTTGAAGTCAAATGGTCGTACCCTTACTGCTAGAAAAGTTGTCCGAAAACTTTGCATTTGGTTCTACGTAATGAACATTTAAACACTGTGTCTAAACCACACCGGCAAAATTTGTTCGGACTCGATGGTATCTAACATCCGGCACAATGACGGAACATTAATAGACAGAAGAAAGCTAGGTTTCTCCTTATTTTCTTATTTTTTTTATGATATCGAAGAATATAAATACACATACAACTATTTTCTATTGTGATATGCAATATTTTCTACAACCGTTCTATATTAATGGAGAAATAAGTCAAAATGCACGTCAAAATGACGAATTGAGTGAACCTTGCCTCGAAATTGTTTAATTTCTCGTTAAATTGTTCACATTGTACGGAAAGAAAGGTACGGGAAGATATATATTGACACGGAGATTGCAAATTTAGTTATTATGAGCATCTCAATAATTGTAAGTCTGTGTATGGAACGAAAGAAATGGGTCATGTCAAAATGGAACTGGCCGGTTTCGTCAATGTATACAACCCGGTTTCGTCATAGATTTCAAAATGCATAACCCGGTTTGGTCAAATAAAAAAAATCATAATCGCATTACATTATAAT
The DNA here is from genome assembly GCA_019925275.1 of Mytilus edulis. NCBI lineage: Eukaryota > Metazoa > Mollusca > Bivalvia > Mytilida > Mytilidae > Mytilus > Mytilus edulis. Next base: position 61,636,649 of record CM034351.1, on the reverse strand, counting down.
TGATTATTTAACTTCAGCGTTCAAAAGGAGTTTTGTGGGTCGTTCGAAAACAAGTTCGTTCACCGGACAGCGGCTTATTATTTATATGAGTCTCAGATTCAAATAATTAATAAGCAAATTCCTACTCTTATAGAACACAAATATTTTAATTTTACTTTGCATTCCGAACTTTTTTAACAGCATATTGAGATTAAAGCTCTCTAAATATGCGTTTTCTATATGAGTTATGGGAAAATATGTTGAACATGTTTAAACTTGAAATTAAAGTTTACGGTCTTAAAAATCGAAACACACAATTGATATGTGATTTTCTCGCACAAAAGAATGGACACCTTTATAAGTAATCTAATCATTCCATGTATGTAATCTTTTCTACCATCGTTAAAAATAAATCTTCTTAAGGATAAACGTTGATAATAAGACAAATGTATATGCATGCATAATCGACATAGAAAATGAATGTAGGATTACAACTACCATGCATTAAAATAAAATTTATTTATCACTAATTGTAACTATACTGCTATGTACAAATTAGTATAATAGTCTCAGGTCATCGATAAAATTCAATAATAATTATTTTGTTAACATTGTTAAAAAAAAACGAGTCTGTACTGTCGCCATTGTGTTATGATGATCGTACACTGACGTTGGTCAATATATTTTGACAATATATACGGACAGACGGATTCAGTTTATTTCAAAGTGGGCGTATTTCGAACAACTTTTACATACCGCCGAGCGTAGCGAGTCGAACAATATTTTGATTATTTTTTGCTTTATGCCCGCGTCACACTGTCCCGATTTTTATATACGATGGACACCCGAATGCGAAAATTGTAAGTTCGTACGAAGTTGGTCCCGATCTCGTTAAAATACAAAAAAGTGACCGAAGCAAGTACGATAAATAACGAAGTCTATACGAAGGTGCCGAAATTATATACGATAGCAAAAGATGGACATACGAAGGTTAACCGAAGACGGGTATTTAAGCTTCATATCTCAACCGAAGCCTACACAATGGATCACGAAGGCTACACGATGGATTACGAAGGCTACACGATGGATTACGAAGGCTACACGATGGATTACGATGATGGCGCGATGGATTACGATGATGGCGCGATGGCCATACGATGTCTAAAAGATACGAACAGAATTTCGACAACATATCGTTTCTGTACAAGTCTGCCATGCGTGGCGGGAAATCGATCTTTTTATCTAATTCTTATAAAACTTAGTTTATTATCCCCTCGCCTACTACATGTAAGTTGCGTGTAGATAAAATTGTTATGGACACTCTAGAACCAAAATGCTCAAAACTTGGTATGGCGTTACTCGTTAAGAATATCTTAAGCGCTATTGACTTTAAAGTTCAAGGGTCAAGGTCACAGTTGCAGTTGTAATACAAGGCAATATCACCCTTGTGGACACTCTAAAACCAATATGCTTCAAAAGATTTTAACCACATTTGGTATATTGTTCTTCCTTGTACTGAACTGACATTTTTCGTTCAAGGCCAAAGGTCAAGGTCATGCAGATGGACTTGTTTTTTCTCCTTGAAATAGCATAATACACAGGAAATTGGTTGCTCATTTTTTTACCTGCTGGTTCTAAAGACAATATTAAAGGTATTTCCAGTTACTGAATGTTTTGGTTGATTTCTAAAAAAACTAGTTTATGTATCAAATATGCATATTCAATTTACTATTTCTGCATGTGTCATATACAAATATAGTGTCCATATTTGTCCCCCATATGTTACATACGAGGGGATGCCACGCTCGGCATTGCCTTGTTTGAACTGTAAAATGTGTGCACTAGTCTGAATAATCACCCATAATTATGCCCATGTTTACTGATCTATCTTAAAGGTAAGGTAATGAGTTCGTTGATCCCTTTTATTCAAAAAGAACCCTTTCCAAAAAAATATCATAATAATATAGACAAAAGGAAGGATGTGGGGAAAGCAACAAATGCGGCAAAATGTGACATATAGAAAACAAAATGGTTATGGAGTAAACATTCTTGTGACAACAACTGAGACGAAACATAAAAATTAGAATAATGAAGAAAAAGTTGGTTTCCCTATATACGTGTACCTGCAGTGTTGGTGTACGAGGCGCGTTTATGAATTTCATTATGTTACTTAATATGAAAAATTGACAAAAAATAATATTTTACTTGTAAAAGTAAATCCTGAGCCTGTAATAGCTGCTCTTCTTGTTCCATTTTAATTAATAGAAACAACGCTGTCGCCTTTCTTGTTCTCATAGAATCATATGATATGAGCTCCATGTTTTGTGAACGTCTTTCTTAACAGTCGTATTAGACTGACCTGTGCATATCGCGCATGGCACTTTAAATGTATTTTAGCGCTAAAATTAACTTACATTTAGCTGGATTTATTGCCGTCGTAGTTCCATCTTGTCGCCTTCGTACTTTTATTCGATGGCAACACGACGGGATTACGAGGTCTTCACGAAGTCGTGTTGCCATCGTAAGACCTTCGGGTATCTTCGTGATTCATTCGTTCATTCGTGTAGACATCGTAATGTCAAAACTGCCCGATGGAAACGATGGAAACACGAATGCAATACGATGTGCAAAGATGCATTTCTGGTGACATTACGATGCTAAGGATGGTGATACGAACTCAATACGAACCCTCAACATCGGACGCACCTTCGGGGATTTTTTAACATGTTTTAACATGTTAAAAAATTTAGAACCCTTCCCGAAGTTGTCCCCGAAGGCTAGAAAAAGTAGCTGATGGTTCTACGATGGTTAAAGATGGCACTACGAATAGCCCGATCTAAATACGATCAGTCCCGATTTTGAAAATTTCCATTATCGTGTTGCCATCGGCGTAAAAATCGGGACAGTGTGACGCGGGCATTACAAAATCGTTAAATACAGGAATCAATATAGTTTTGGCAACCGAAGGTGGGGTCGGGGCGTGCAACCTATATGTCATCTAGATTCGCCACTTATCTTATAAAGTGTATACCGAATTAAAATATTGTAAGAAATGAGAAAACAGGGACACCCGGGAAGTCGGATTATGTGAGTTGGATTATGTTTATTATAATAAATGCCGAATATCAAGTTCTTTTTATCGATTTCTATACATTTTTCTCAAATATATATAAAAGTTATATAGGAAAATGATAAGGCAGACAAATATACAAATAAATCGACTTGGCCGATATCCTGATAAAACTTATTGACCTTTAATTACGATTTTTTTTTCATTTCTTTGCGTTTTTACACGCCCGTCCCAATTTTGACAGGACGTATTATTGTATACACCCGTCTGTCCGTCCGTCCTTCCATCCATCCGTTCCTCCATCTATCAGTCATTCGGTCCGTCCGTCCGTCCGTCTAGCTATCCGTCTATCTTTCTGTCCAGCGTAAACATGTCGCACCGTAACTTGAGAACAGCTTATCTAGTTTTCATGAAACTTAACAAAGTTATTTCTTGAAATGGTCAAACGATTTGTAAACCTTTTAGTGAAAATCAAATCTTTTTGAGTTACAGAACTTTGTAAGTAAAACAGGAGTGTGGTTTTTTTTAACATGTCGCGCCATATCTCAAAATGATTTATCATTATTGCATCAAACTTTACACACTTCTTAGTAATATAAATCTTAACTTCTGCATACTTTAAGGTGATGTTTGAAATTTAGTTTTTTAAGCGTTAATTAGGTTTTCTTTGTAAAAAAAAAAAGGGGGTCACATACTGCGATGTATCTCAAAACCTATAGAAAAAAAATATCATAATGTTAATGTTAAAAAAACAATTAGAGTGTTTGCTATTGAGTATTTATATTCCATTTAAAATTAGTTTGAAGATCAGTGAAATAACGGATACGACTTTCATTAGGAAAATGTGTAGTACTATAATTACCTATGTAAATAAATGTAAACACGCCAAGTTTACTTTATAATACATATATATTTAAATTCTTTCGAAAGACAATGTTCAGATCCGTGTTAACGTTGCTTTTCATAAATTGTTGGTTTTAAAAAAATATAAAAAACCGGGTGATATATATAGACGAAACCGGGTGTTGTGTAGTAAACAACAATGACGAAACCGGTGTATTTTTATTTGACATGACCCATTTCTTTCGTTCCATACACATAAATACAAGTATTGAGATGCTCATAATGACTAGTTTTGCAATCTCTGTGTCAGTATATATCTTCCTGTACCTTTCTTTCCGTACAATGTGAACAATTTAAAGAGAAATTAAACAATTTCGAGGCAAGGTTCACTCAATTCGTCATTTTGACATGCATTTTGACTTATTTCTCCGTTAATATAGAACGGTTGTAGAAAATATTGCATCTCACAATAGAAAATAGTTGTATATGTATATATATTCTTCGATATCATTAAAAAAATAAGAAAATAATGAGAAACCTATCTTTCTTCTGTCTATTGAAGTTCCGTCATTGTGCCGGATGTTAGATACCATCGAGTCCGATCAAATTCTGCCGGTGTGGTTTAGACACAGTGATTTAAATGACATACAGTTTACAAGTGTGAACAAATCTTATGTACAGGTAATTAAACAAGGTGTATAGATGTGAACAAATTTAATGTGAAACCAGTGTCATTACATTAAACTAATTGTAAACATGTTTACTGTACATGACGTTTGGTGTGAACACGGCCTTATATTGCTGTACATTATTACTGTTTACCATGTTTACAGTATATCTCTATCTGTAATAGTATTGAAGATAATAACCAAAAAAACTGCCAAATGTTCTTAAAAATACCAATTTCGGGGTAACAACCCAACAACAGGTTACCTGATGATGATTGTGGCAAAGTTTGGTTAAATATGTCTCAGTAGGTTAAGAGGAAAAGAATTTTGTAAAGGATTACAAAAATTTACGAAAAATTGTTAAAAATTGACTTAAAAGGGCAATTACTCCTTAAGGGATCAACTGACAATTTTAGTGATGTTGACTTCTTCGTAGATCTTACTTTGTTGAACATTATTGCTGTTTACATTTTATCTCTATATATAATAATATTCAAGTTAAGAACCAAAAACTGCAAAATTTCCTTAACATTTCTAATTCAGAGGCAGCAACCCACCATGGGTTGTCTGATTCATCTGATAATTCCAGGGCAGGTAGATTTTGACCTGATGAACATCTTTACCCTTATGTCAGATTTGCTCTAAATGATTTGAATTCAGAGATATAAGCCAAAAACTGTATTTCACCCCTATGTTCTATTTGTAGCCATGTCATCCATCTTGGTTAGCGAGTGGGGTCATCGGACACATTTTTAAAACTAGATAACTAGATACCCTATGATGATTGTGGCCAGGTTTGGTTAAATTAGGCCTAGTAGTTTCGGGGAGAATTTTTTTGTAAACTACTAACGACGGACGACGACGACGGACGCCAAGTGATGCGAAAAACTCCCTTGGCCCTTCGTGCCAGGTGAGCTAAAAATCAATAAATGTGTTACATTAAGAATTACATTTAAAATCAACTGCATCTTTTGGATATAGATCATCGACAACAACAATAGAATCGTTTTCATCTCCACATCTGGGACCAGAATTTTGATGGTCATACACCTATGTAATTAGTGTGTCAAAATATACATCTTAATCAACCTGTCGAGTTGAGTTTTCCGGAGGCAATTATGCTTTACATACATAAAATTTAAAGTCTAAGTTTTTATGTTTGAAAACTCACAAAATATGCATAGGTGAAAAATTTCACTGAAAAAAAATCCACAAAAATATAAAATATTTATTTTTTAAAAGCAATAATTTGTATCTTTGCTACCGCCAAAAGTATGTGTTGGAAATATTATTATAATAGGCAATTATCTTTTCGAAAACGTCCAGACCTGTTAAGTTCAAAGTTTTGTCATAAAAATATATAAAATCTAGTGCTTCCGATTTCATTTTATATATAAATATATATATATAAACATCAGTTGTTCGACCTGCTAGTCAAATGCCAGTGAAATGCGTTTGTTTTAATATATTTTTTCACTCTTTTGATCTTTTCGCAAATGTTGTTTGTGCTGTATTTAGACCCTTCTACAACGACCTTTGTTACGTGTGAAAATTGCGGTTTTTATCCACCGCAATCATAGGTTTGAACGTTGTTTTTAATTTAGATTTGTTTATATAATTTATTTCGTTTGGACTTGTATTATATTTTCCCTCCGGTTTATATAATCCGTTCATCCTATTTTGATTCTTTAAAATTCAAGGGTCAATCTTAAAGTGAGTTAAATTAAATGGCCTTCCAAATACTTTTCGATCCCTAACATCACTGAAGAGAAATTAATTGTCGAAATCCGTATATGGTGTAAGAAAGTAGCACTCATGTTGTGGTTTACTATTTTTCCCGGAAGTTTATTGTTTTTTACTTGGTATTAAACTAATATAGAGACATTTTGTTACACCTTGTGATCAATTTATTTGACAATAGCCAATGGCAGTCAGCAGAGTTTAAGAACATCAGTTGTTCGACCTGCTAGTCAAATGCGTTTGTTTTAATATATTTTTACTCTTTTGGTCTTTTGGAAAATGTTGTTTGTGCTGTATTAAGACCCTTCTAAAACAAATTTTGTTACATGCACACGAATAAAAATTGCGATTTTATCCAACGCAATCATAGGTTTGAACGTTGGTTTTAATTTAGACTTGTTTATATATATATATATATATATATATATATATAAATATATACAACTCGTCTTCACATCAACCTAACAATGTTAGATCTGTAAATTTGCTTTTGCAAATGTATTGTTCTTCTCTCGCCGGGTTTTGAACTCATGCTATATCGTGACACCAAATCGCCTGCACTGTATCCGATGCGCTAAACCACTCGACCACCTTGGTATCACAAAAATAGAGCTTTCGGTGGCCGGGTGTTACCTTTCTTGGTCAGTTTTTTTTATCTAGCATCGTAACACAGTACATGCTATATAAGGCATGACGATGGAATTGTTACAGATCAGCTGAAATATCTATTGTAAAGGATCCCATAAAATTAATGCAAGATACAGTCAAAGAAATAATTATATTTAAAAGGACCGCTGAACCACTGACAACTCTACAACAGGTCTATCCATCGGATCACCATCAGTGATGGTGATACATAGCCGTATACATTTTGTATATACAACTCGTCTAAACATTAGCCAAACAATGTTAGATCTGTTAATTTGCTTTCGCAAATTTTATGTATATATTAAGGCTTTCATGTTGATATGAAAGAACAGTTTAAAAAAATATTCGGGTCAAGAAAAAAGTCTTTGCCAAAAGCCATTACTACAGATAGAGAAGATGTCGTTTGTATAAATGACAATTTATAAACGTTTCGTGGTACTACACACGTTAAACCTGAACTGTAGTTCTTACTGGTATTATTCTACAACTTTCGTTCAATCCCTTTTATTTATTTTTCAATTTAAATCTAGCATGTTTGGGTTATAAACCTATTCATGTAATATATTAAAAAAAGGAAATGTCGGTTACACCGCTTACTAACCAGCTAACACCCCTTTATTATTTACAAAAAACAATGCATAACATTAAAATAAGAATTATCAGTTTTGTGCTTGTTGTCTTGGATATTTAGTCTATAATCTCTGAAAAATTCGAACCCAAAAAATAGAATCTTGAATCGAACAAATTTGTCAGAAAAACAATGTGAAGGATGCTAGCATTACAACTTATTTATCACATAATCTCATCTTATATTTACTGTGATAAAGTCAGTAAAAAAAAATTTTTTTTTTGTATTTATGCTGAATTTTTGATGTAACACCTTCACAGTTTGATTTTTGGAGTCATTGGTGAATGCATACGGTGACATGCAAGTCATGTTAGTGTTTGGTAGATAGTTAAACATGATATCGTATTTACTTAGTAATCGGATATTTTGCACAGTATTTTGATGGTCATGCAAAAGGATCATAAATTATATACATATTTCATTATCTAAAAATAAAAATGAACAAAACGACTACTAAATACAATCTGAAATATTTTATCCACCAAATACACGATAGTAATATATTCTATCTGTAACACAACTTTTCTGTGTAAATGATCTTGAAAATCTGCCAATGTTTGCTTAGATAAAAAGGCAAATAACCTGGAAATGGTTGCACCGAATCAGTACAGTTTTTTTAATCGCAAACACATCATCAGGACAGGTCTGTTGTTAATTTGTACGTCTTTTGAAATAACAAATATTTGTTATATATTTTGCAAGGTACTATGACGTTTGATGAAAAATAAAGCAACACGACTGTAGTTTTATTGCCTTTCTGATACAATGTCAAAAAACCTACTATCAATTGAAATGTATGCAAACAAATGTAAGATATCAAAAAGTTTTTTCATTATATCAAAATAATGTCATTTGTTAAATTACTGAAAATGAAGAATATGATAGTGTTACATGTATTGGTGATTTTTGATAGATTAACTAGAAAACCAGAAAGAAAATTCGTAACACATTTCTTTCTTGTAAGCAATAATGCAAAAAATATTGGAAATCATATTTATTTCACCAGATATTTAGCAAGCTTTTTCGAAACATAGAAAAAAAGAAACGCTGAAAACAAAACTGTGTATAAACCAGAGGCTATCAAGAGCCTGGATCGCTCACCTGTTATTTCTTTGTATAAAATCTTTCCACAATGATAACTTTGCTTTTCAATATATATTAATGAGTGACTTAAAAATTCCATTTACATGTTCTTTGTATCTGTCATATTTTCTTCAAAAGCGAAAAAAAGCATTGTATCCCCTATGTTCCATTTTAGTCATAGCGGCTATGTTTCTTGACGTACACGGAAATAAAATACAAAATTTATACTGATTTGATTTGCAGTTGTTTTAAAAAATGTTCCCACTTAAATACAAGCTTATTTTTTTTTATATAAAATATCGCGAAACATTTTGTCGGTCGTATAATGATATGACCACGTCGTTATCAACGTCGTTTTAGTTTTCATGTTCGTCGTCGTCGTCCGAAGACATTTGGTTTCTAGACAACACTTGAGTATAAATGAACAGATATATATGACATTGTTCACAAAGTGTTATACCACAAAAGAAATGTTTGGATTGCTTTAAGGGGTTAGAGTTCAAACTGTATTTAGAACAATAACATGTGTATGGATCTCTATGGAATTGTAGCATATGACTTCAGACCTCAAAAGGAAAGTTGTGGTTGATTTTAGGGTTATGGTACAAACTATTTAAGATTGAGAACCAAAGCAAGGTTTGCTAGTTTCCGTATAATAAGTCGAGTATAAGTCAATGATTTCCGTGAAATACCACAGCGGGCAAAAAGAGAACAAAAAATACTAAGGCTCTTCTACAACAAGAATAGAGTACCTTAGCTGTATTTGGCAATACTTTAAGGAATTTTCTGTCCTCCGTGATCTTCAACGTCGAACTTTATGTGGCCTTTTTAACTTTGTTTTATTCAAGCGTCACTGAAGAGTCTTTTGTAGACGAAACGCGCGTCTGGTGCAAATACAAATTTCTATGATAAGTTTATTTATTACCTGAAATTCTTTGCGCGGTTTATATGTCCAAAGAATTTATTTTCTTCCTTCAAAAGCTTTCTGATTAACAATGTATTTGCTGACATTTGCTAAGAAGTTATTGTGTCTAGAAGTCCTTGTACACTTTATTTGTCAGTGAGAACTAGTATTTCTTTGATAAGTTGTATCTAAACTTGGTTGGGTCTAACTCCGTCTGTGCTGGGCGCAAATTTATCAGTTATTTGTGACATTAATATTTATTTTTTCTCTTTTGTAGATAAAGATGTGCATTACTCCAAACTTACATTTTTGCATGTTCAACGTAGATGGGACCTATGTACATCTGTTAAAAACTACTGCAAGGCTAGCATCGTGTTCTTTTTGTCTTGTTGTTCTACCACTAGATCATCGTTTATATCAGTCTCAAACAGTTTCAAAACAATTGCAACCCTTAATTTTAAAATACTTTTAAAACAAATTTAATAAGGATCTGACTCTCTTTATTTATCCGATTATACATTATAACAGTCTATTTTACTTCGATACATAATACTGTCAAAAGGTTCAGTAGTACGCAGTTTTCTCTTTTTATATTTCATTTTGTTATAACGTGTTATAACTGTTGCCTTTATTTGGATGGATGCAAGTCTTCAACTTTCTTTTGTTTGATTTTTCAACAATAACAAATGAAATCATCCAGTCTATTTGTTATCCGACCTTTCGAATTACTCCTCTGTCTTCGATTGATATTTTTGTTGGTGCGTTTAATTAATCATAGGTTTGACTCCTTGGTAAATCGGCATATTGTATAGTTTTTCATGACAACCTTGGCATAAGAAGACTTGCATGATGACCTCAATTAGATGCATTAAATCCTTAAAGCGGAGATTGATTTAGACGTTCAGTAACAAATAATTACAAAATGATTTCTTCATCGCATCGATCACTTTCAGTTTGCACTCAAATGCATTAATCTAAGTGTTCGATCATTCAATTAAAACATACGTGTTTGAATTGAACAAATGAAATTGTATCGCTCTATTTCATTGGCCGAAAACATAAGTAATGCTTGATTTATTCTAGCAATGCTAGTTTAAGTTGTCGGTTAATGTCAAAAGTAAACATTGAAATATTTAATCATGTATAAAGTTTTTAGCGTTCCCGAATTGATAAAATCATTATAATTGTGTATTTATGCTTTAAATTGTCATACGCCATACATCAAAGTAAAAAGATTGACCCTCAAATTTTATATGTTACTTTTAACTTTTATGAAAAATAAAAGATTATCGTAAATGTATAAACAAAGTCATTGAACTTCAAATATGTATAAAACCTAAGTGTCAATCAAGTTAATATAGGCGTAGTTTCAATAAGTAGAAACAAGTAAGAGGTTAAAGTAATATCACCGAAAACAATAAAATTTTCATTGATTCGACTTCTTTAAAAAAGACAATCATTATGATATTTTCAGAAAATGAAAATTATTTAAAATATATACTCTGGTGAAATGGTGACATCAATCAGTTTCATTGTTTTTCTATTGGATTTTACTTTTTCGTTAACAACGGAAAATGAGCACTACAAAACCCAATTTAAGTTTGGATCTTTAAATGTCCAATCATTTGAAAATGATGAACAAAAGGGTACGGAGAGAGAATCACTAGCCAGTTATATCCAAGCTGGCTTTCGTGAAATCAAAATCAAACAATTTGCAAGACGGATTAAAAGACAATTACCCGAACAATTACATAGAAATTCACGATGCACCAAGAACTTTTTTGATCGACATTTAAGAAAAGGTAGTTGTAATTATGGTGTTGAAGGGAATATACCTTATCGAGAAGAACTTAATCGTACAGGACGTAGACTTGAACCAAACTTTACTACGATAACATCAAGAAATGTTCAAGGCGAGATAATGAGAACGAGAAACACATTCATTATTCATCCATATATAAACCCAACTGAAATTTGTAACCGGTTGTTAGTCACTATTGAGAGGAATTTAAACAGTAAAAGGAAAGGAAGATATAATAATTGGGGTATTACTATCAATTTTCAGAATGTGGAGGACGGATATCGATTTAAACTTGTCTATCTTGATGGCATTGTTTGGGCAGACCATTGGCAATTGAAATCCGTTCATAGCTGCACATGCGGAACAGGACAATTTGAATTAGGATTTTTTCTTAATTATATTAATAACAATCTTTCTATAACGATCAACCATTTTGGCGGATTTGTAGGACATATAGAAAATAAAGAAAACTGTGCATTCTAAACGTTAAAGAATATCGTAATTGACTTGTGAACACCTTTAGTTTGAAAAGGTTAATATTGCAATCGTAAATGAAGATACGATCAGGTCGTTTCTTCGCCTCACGAATTCATATATTATCTTAACTGTTGTCACCTTTGGAATTTTAGAGTTGTGTCAGTTCATATCGTAAATTACTATTTCTGTTTTTATCTTTGCAGTCTTTGCGTCGAGTTCGGAAATTTTACAACAGGACAAGCGTCTCTGATGTTTGCTTAAACATTTTTTTGGGTATAAATTTCAAGATAGTGATAGTTTTATAATTAGAATAGATTGACATGATTCATTTTACATCGAGATCATACTGATGAAGGATATCTGTTATCCGAAATATCTTACATTTGTTCATTTTATTGTTTGCAGCCGTCCCGCTAGACCACACGACCACCTGGGCTCTACAAAAATAAAGCTCTCAGTGGCCGTGTGTTACCTTTCCTCGTCAGTTTTAATCTAGCGGCGTACTACAGTACATGATATATAAGGCATGGAGATGTTATTTTTACAGATCAGCTAAATTATCTATAGTAAAGGATATATATATACAACTCGTCTAAACATCAACCCAACAATGTTAGATCTGTAAATTTGCTTTTGCAAATTTTTTTGTTTTCTTCCCTCGCCGAGATTCGAACCCATGCTACTGAGATATCGTGACACCAAATCGCCTGCACTGTAGCCGTCCCGCTAGACCACACGACCACCTGGGCTTCATAAAAATGAAGCTTCCGGTTGCCGGGTGTTCCTTTTCCACGTCAGTTTTTATCTAGCGTCGTACTACAGTACATGATATATAAGGCATGGAGATATATATGTGATATGTACCTAATAACATGTTTTGAACATCCTTCTTATTTACATGATATAAAATGTAATTAGATTTTTAAATTGAACTTGTATGCGCTTATAATAATATTATAACAACTTGTAGTTTCAGATTGTTCAGATTTGTATAAACTGAATTTCTATTTGTTTCAAATTTGTCACAAATCTGTCGTATAAAAAGTGTGATAAACTTGGTGGAAAATCTGAATATTATGATTTTCGTGATAAGGGAAACAATGGTGTATGTTCGTATTAACAATTTCAAAACGAAAAATATCTTGTTTTTGCATCCTTAAGATTTGTAATTGTGACAGAGTGCCAGCCTATTCCGACACATTATTCCGAATCTAAGCCGACAAAGACTTGATTTTAAAGAGACAGCAGAAATTCGTTTTTAAATCTAAATAAACGTGTTCACGAAACATTCAGATAGGACAGATCATGTCGAATTTCCTGTCAACCACTGTTTCGCAAGCATCGATAATTCTCGAAAACTACGTATATATACGCTTTTAATAGATCAGGATTCATTGAATTCGACTGAAAAATATTAGCTAAAATAATTTCAAAAATAGCTAAGATGATATCCTGAGGGCTACACTATTCTATATTATTTTTTTGTAATAAATTTTATATTTCTTTAATATTTGTCATTTTTCTCTGTTGAAACTATTCGTTTTCAGTCAGACTGTTTGTCTCTGTTATAGCACCACCAACCATTTATTTACAGACAGCTTATGTAATTTCAGGTCAATTACAAGTGTATATCAGTTGTAACCATCAGGCGACAATCAATTTGTTTGTAAATATGTAACAACGTAATTAATTTACCGCTTTGTTCTTACTATTTATTATAGTTTAAAGATAAGAACTGTGACATTTTTAGGAGTAGAGTGATTTTTTAGGTTCTGTTTTGACTTTTTCAGGACGATAATTATTGTTCATCATTATCTATCATATTGTTTTCAAGTTTGCAGCCAAAACACAAAAGGGAAAACTAGTTGTTGAATAGTAGTAGTCTCATTTGCAATCAAAACTCTTATCCTTTTAATAGCTCACCTGGCCCAAAGGGCCAAGTGAGCTTTTATCATCACTTGGCGTCCGTCGTCCGTCGTCCATCAACTTTTACAAAAATCTTCTCCTCTGAAACTACTGGGCCAAATTTAACCAAACTTGGCCACAATCATCCTCGGGGTATCTAGTTTAAAACATGTGACGATGACCTGGACTTTTAACCAAGATGGCCGCCATGTCTAAAAATAGAACATAGGGGTAAAATGTAGATTTTGGCTAATATCTCTGAAACCATAGCATTTACAGCAAATCTGACATGGGGGTAAACATGGGGGGATATATCTGCCCTAAACTTTTCAGACAAATCGGACAACCTGATGTTAGGTTGCTGCCCCAGAATTAGTAATTATAAGAAAATTTTGCAGTGTTTGTTTATTATCTTGAATATTATAAAAGATAGAGATAAACTGTAACCAGCAATAATGTTCAGCAACGTAAGATCTACAAATAAGTTAACATGACCAAAATTGTCAGTTGACCCCTTAAGGAGTTATTGCCTTTATAGTCAATTTTTAATCATTTTCTAAAATTTTTGTTTTCTTTTAAAAAAATCTTCTTCTCTGAAACTAAAATGTACTTGACCAAATTTATCAAAACTTGGCCACAATAATTCTTGGGCTATCTAGTTTGAAAAAATGTGTCCGATGACCTGGATAACCAACCAAGATGGCCGCCATGGCTAAAAATAGAACATATGGGGTAAAATGTAGATTTGACTGATATCTGTAAAACCAAAGCATTTAGAACAAATCAGACAGGGTAAAATTGTTAATCAGGTGAATTTCTATCTGCCCTGAAATTTTCAGACAAATCGGACAACCCAATATTGGGTTGCTATACCCAATTAGTAATTTTAAGGAATTTTTGCAGTTTTTGGTTATCTTGAATATTATTATAGACACTGTAAACAGCAATAATGTTCAGCAAAGTAAGATCTACAAATAAGTCAACATGACCAAAATTATTAGTTGACCCATTAAGGAGTTATTGCCCTTTGTGTAGTCTATTTTTAACAATTTTTCTAAAATTTTAGTAATCTTGTAAAAAAATCTTCTCCTCTGAAACTACTTAGACATATTTAACCAAACTTTGCAACCATCATCTTAAGGGTATGATTGTAGTTTCAATAATGTGTTCAATGACCTCATCAAAGAACCAAGATGACCGACATGGCTAAATTGTACAATGGGGTAAAATGCAACCCGTTGTTGGGTTCCTGCTCCTGAATTGGTAATTTTATGAAAAATCTTTTTTTGTTATTATCTTCAATATTATCTTAGATAAAGATAAACTGTTAACAACAATTATGTATAGCAAATTAAAATCTACAAATAAGCCAACTTGACCAAAACGGTCAATTGACCCCTTAAGGAGTTATTGCTCTTTATAGTAAATTTTAAAAAAATTTCGTAAACTTTCACAAAATATTTTCCTTTGAAACTACTGAGCCAAGTTCATTATAGATAGAGAAAATTGTAAACAGCAAGAATGTTCAGTAAAGTAAGATTGACAAACACATCATAATCACCAAAACATAATTTTCTCATGAATTTTATTCTCATCTATTATGTATGTCCTTTGTTTAGTATGATCATAGACCAAGGTGAGCGACACAGGCTCTAGTTTATCCTTTTGTTTTTTCCAAGGTTGAACTGTTGTAAAGAGTCAACAGACGATTATGCCGTTTACTTGTGGTTTAGTATTTGTTGACCATTTTGATCTTAACAGTTCCTTTAATGTGAAGGAAAGTGTTTAGGTAAACATTGCTTAATTGACTCATCTGTTTAAAAACATAAAACGAATCTCTGAACGGAATTGATACGTATAACATTTTTCAATTTTTCATATATAAATACCCTATGTATATGATATATGTTTCATTACTAAACTATTTGAAAATAAGATGCCCACACCGTTTCACAAGATAACTCTTTAATACTGACATTAAAAACTTCTAATCAATAATCCATTTACCTGTTTTGCTCTAATTTCCTCTATACAAAAGAAATATGTATTCTGTTTCTCCTCATTACACGTTTCACAGTGCTTGAAATTTTGCCGAATGGAACTAATGCAGAGAAAAAAGCAGAATGTTGTGAAACGTGGCTTTTTCATTTCTTTTATTTCCCGTTCAATTTATTTTACATTGAACAAGTTTGTGTTGAACGGTTACAGTCAGAATATGATGTTTATTATCCCTTTATGACCATTTAAAGACTGCTTAAACTTGTTTTAGTTCCTGAAATAGATTTAAACACTTGCCAGTGGCCATTAGTCAACTTACAAGAAGCGAGTGAACAATGAAATTATTTTATGAACAGCTTGCAATTCAGGTAGACCGAGTAGACTGAGTAGATTCTTTATTTACCTTAAACAATACAGTTTATCGGTATAATATGCATAAATATACAGTTTACAAGTTGTATAGCATTAACATACACATAAATAACAAACGTCAGAGATATCAGTTACATATTATAAAGTTTGTGAGTTTCAGACTACATATAATAAACATAGGTCTTAAATATTAGTCCTGCACTTAAATGCATAGAGTAAGTACTTTCCTAAATTACAGAGTTCCTTAGTGTTTTCAACAGAAAACAACTGTACTAATTTATAAGTTGATGGTCTAGTCCAATAATATTTCTTGATAAACTTTTTACGTATATCATTATAATTTGTACATTGTAAAATAAAATGAAATTCATCCTCTACTACATTTTTATCACACATAATACACATTCTACTATTTCTACTTATTCCATAAAAACGACCAGTTTCAATGCATAGATTATGTGAGGAAAGGCGAATTCTCGTTATCCATTTACGAGCTATTACAGGAATACATTTTTGTAAATTAAATTGTAATTCTACATTTGACACAATATACTTATATAATCTACACTTTGGTGATGTTTCAAGCGTGAAATGCAACTCTTGTTTAGCTTGATCATATATTCGTTGTTTGGTTAATTGTAAAAATGAACTATCCAAACAAAGTACCCATTGGTTGTCCCCAATAATAATTCATACCAAGATCATATAAAATTGTTTTAATACAAGTTGCCCAGTTTTTACATTTATTGCTATTTGCTACTAGTTCTTTGTAACAAGACTTTATAATACAATTTTCACTACCGTGAATTTTCGTCCATAATTTGAGCATCCTAAAATTTCGCTCATATAACAATGGAAATCTTCCTAATTCATAATATACCATTACATTAGAAGTGGACATCTTGACACCTAGTAATGTTTTACAATAGTCCAAATGAACTTTTTCTACATTTGGTGCTCTATGAACACCCCAAACTTCACAACCATACATTAAAATACTACATACATAAGTGTCAAATAAACTTATAACTCAATTTAACTTTCATGCTTATATAATGAAGGTAAAATGAGGTAAAATATTTAAAGAAATAAATTTTAATATTTCATATAAAATTAAGTGAATCTTCATGTATTTGTAGAAAATAACTAATTCTTGTATATAAAGCTTTTGTATAAAAAGATATAATTAGAAAGTCTATAATGTTATGTAACTTTTGATATAAGTAATAGATGTGAAATTCTTCTTATTTGACATAAATAAGGTTTGACAGCTTAAACTCTTAGAAGTATTTCCTTTAGCAAATATATCTAATTCTTTTCTATTGTTCACCTAATGCGTCCTGTAAAAACAAAGTATTAAGTAATTGAAAATAGTAAGCCCAAATTATGTAAAAATGTAAATTAGATAAAAAGAGATCTAACCAATAGAAACTGTTTTTAAAAAAATATGTATTCTTAAAGTCATTTTGATTGGTGAATAAAACAAGTCCAACCAGCACGTGTTCTAGGGGTTTAAAATAGGAAACCCTAAGGAATCAAACATTAATTTACTCGTATAGGTGGACTTGAAATAAACATATATAGCTATAGACATCTTTGTTTTATTCACCAGGTTCGTAAACTTACAAATTTTGTTTAATGAAAAACATAACGAAACCTTAATAATCTTTTAATGTAACAGTTTATAACAGAAATCTTTCTTAATTAAAGTTACCATTAATATCAGGATAAACTATTTTAATTAATTGATAAAGTATTTTGATAATTCTTAATTCAATTTCATTTTAAGAATCAAACTCTTTATTTCATATTTATGTATTTGATTAATTTACTCGTATAGGTGGACTCGAAATAAACATATATAGACATCTTTGTTTTATTCACCAGGAAGCCTCGAAAGAACATGAACGACAGTCCCCCAATTTGTCGTACTTAAAATAGTGAGAACAGACATGTAAAGCAGTGAAACACATAAACCCTTCAACGGGAAAGGGGAGGCAACCTACTTAGTCTGCGCTTTCCCCCTCTTTTCTGCACAACACTATTGTATAGGGTATAATCAATTATGGTATAAAAACTACTCTTCGTTATTTCAGATACTAAATGAAAGCTCAAGTTAATACATCTGTACTCTATACCTAACTTTAAACATGTATATCATTATTCATTTTATGTTCGTCTTTCATCTGCCAGTTGCCGTTTTCTGTTAGATGATTCTCTTTGTGTCAATCAAACAAATGTCCAAGTTTAATCATTTACTGCAATTATTTTAAAATTGTGAAAGTGCTATTTCCACACTAGGTAAAATATCCTGTTATCTATTTCACATTCAATGTTTGACCCGGTGCGATCTAGAGTTTAACATATTGCATAAATGTGACTATATGTTATCCTCCTTACCAGTAATTAAGTGTTTTATTGTACAGAAAAACTAAATGTTCGAAACAATTCCAAATACCTCATCTGGCGTCGTGCGATAGCAAGTAATATTAATTCGTATATTTTAACTAATTTGGTTCGTTTATAATGATCTAAAATAAATCAAGGATATTTTCTAAACTCAGGAAGTGCAAATTATTTCTTTTAAGTTACAAATTTGATAAAATGGTGACATTAATCAGTATCATTGTTCTCTTATTGAATTTTACTTGTGCGTTAAAAGCGACAAATGAACACTATAAAACCTAGCAATTTAAGTTTGGATTTATAAATATCGAAGTTGATCAGTAAAACTATACGGAAAGGAAATTAAATGACAATAATATTAAATCTGGTTTTCGTGAAATCAAGTTTAAACAATTTGAAAGACGATGCAAAAGACAATCAAGATCAAAATACTCCTATAACTTCTTACATCGACATTTAAGACAAGGTGTTTGCAATGGTGTTGAGAATAGAAGCTTTCGACAAGAACTTGACTCTACAGCAAACAACTTTAGTGCAATGTTTACCTCAATCTTCGATCGTCAAAGAGAGAGAAATACATTCATTGTTCCTCATGGTTATTTTTTCAATAAACAGCCTTCAGAATTCCATTAGACATTTGTTTGATGAACATCAGTACTTATATATTTTTTCAATTTCGTCTTACATATTTGGTATTTTAGATAAAATCATTTTTTTACTTTAGTGCCAAGCTGCAGAATCTGCCAAAAAATCATTATGATGAAATTTGTTCATTTATATGTATATTTGAGCAAAGGCCTTTTATCATTTACTTGACGGTTTCTCCTTCATTTCTTTCCATGCTTGTATGCTATGTTTGATCCTATATGTTTTGAAATGGCTCTGGAGTAATGTATCCCGCTATCGGTTTCTAGACGGGTCAAGAGAAGTGAATCGGATGCAAAAAGCTTTTATTCACATTCGTTTTATTTTTTTTATCTTTGTATTTATATTTCACTGAATTTGTACTTTATCGAGAAGGTGTGTTATAAAGAAGGTATGTACTACCAACTACACACACTAATGGCCTTTGTACTCGATTGCACTGATTTTTATTAGACTAATATGAATTTGTCTGAAATTTAACTGATATAAATAGACAGAAGTCTAAACCATATAGTTTATACTTACCCTTCCGGAGCACATGAGATCACCCGTAGTTTTTGGTGGGGTTCGAGTTGCTTATTCTTTTAAATTAGTTTTCTATGTTGTGTCATGTGTTCTATTGCTTGTCTGTTTGTCTTCTTTCATTTTTAGCCAGGCGTTGTCAGTTTATTTTCGATTTATGAGTTTGACAGTCCCTCTGATATCGTTCGTCCCTCTTTTACAGTCTGAACCTGTACTGAAATACTACTAGGCCCGTACCTAACCATTTGATACGAATCTGAACCATACTTAAGGGCATCCGATACAGTTTCTCGATAAAATGTCATTTCTTTAATTTTTAAATATGTTGTAGGCCTTGGCGAGTTATAAAATAAAACACAAAATAAAACATAGGTCACCGTGCTCGTTTTCGAGAAAATTGAGGCTGAAAATTTGGGATTTGTGCAATTTTGCAAAAAAGTTGAACAATATTATTAATTTTTTGGAGCAAATATTCTTTGTCGTAAATTATTAAGATCGGGTTCAATTTGAAGCTGTGATAAGTGACAATAAGGAAAAAATAAATCCCTACACGAATGACTATACAAATTTTCAAGCTTTGCTTGAAATTGCGAATCAGATGCTCAAAGTGGGATTTTTTTATTCCAAAAAATATAGCAATAAAGTGTTTCTGAAAATGTCATTTTTATCATTTTTCTGCATGAACTGCATTTTGTCATGCTTTCTCCAAATATCAAATAAAAAATATATGTCACCGTGCTGGATTCTATGATAAACGCGATTTATCCTAAAAATTGCGTCCCCCCTTTGTAACCTCAACGTTAGCGCTAAAGTGCACGACGTCGCTGGCAGACTTTTTCGACGTAAACTTGAAAATTACCGGCAACATTTTTCAGATGTATAAAAATTGCTTGTACTGAGCTTTCTAAAAATTGGTAATATTGTTTTCGGAAATATAATCATGTGAATCATAAATACAGGTCTAAGTGAGAAACATCCCAAGAAAAGTGATAACGGACTGTTGATAATTTTTACGGCTTTTAAAATTAAAGACTCGGCAATTTAAAACTTGACATACAGGTTACATGTACTGTACACACTCGTGCATTAACTTATGTATTAATTTATAGCATATGTTGACCTCTAGATGTTGTTTTTTTTTGTTTTTTTTTTTTGTTATTTGGTTTGGTTGGCTGCTATTTCATTACCATTCTCCTTTGGCTTTAAATCCTTCTATTCACGTTTCAGTAATCACTTTTTAGAATTTCACATTTATTCATAAAATCAAACTTTTATTCTGATCAATGATTACAATTGAATAAAATTGGGAGGCTCCTAAATATTTTTAAGTTCAGTTTTTATAGTTGACTATGCGGTATGGGCATTGCTCATTGTTGAAGACCGTGACCTATAGTTGTTAATTTCTGTGGCATGTTTGTTTCTTGTTAAGAGTTGTCTCATTGAAAATTATACCATATCTGTCAGAAAACAAAAATAAAATCTTATCAAGGAATATGCTAAAGGATGCTTTTGTCTAGAGAGATAAACCAGACCATATTTTGAAATTTTTGGATTTCGCAAAAACGATTGAATTAATAGCGAGAGGACTGGACATATTGCCTATGCATAATTTCATTGGTAAATAACTATATACTATATTTTTTCACCAAAGCGCGACGCATTGCGGGGTACAGGAAATATCGCACGTTCATTCCTCTGTCTGTCCTTTCGGTCCTTATGGTTAATTAGATTTTTCAAGTGTTCAATTCTTGCCAAATTTCCATAAAACTGTTATCGTACGGACACATTATATTAGAAATTGCAATTGTATTTGCTGTCATTCCATCATTTCTCTTAATATATTTGTAAAAAAAAATTAAAAAACCAAAATAAACAACTGCGCTTCGAGCGCATGATACACCCGTCGTCTTATGAAAAAAAACCAACATAATACATGTTTTTGAAATAACACGGGGCTTGTACAGGAAGTCATGCTGAGTATATCTTGACTCATTTGTTATTCTTGCTCAAAAGGAAGTTTATAATGACTATGATATCATATTGAAGCTCAATAAAAATTCAAGAACTAAAAAAGGAATTAAAGAATCATCACGAAAAAGTATACAGATCCGTTTAAGAATAATTTAACTAACAAGTATATGAAATTTTATGCAATAATTATTAATAGTTTCTTAGATACGGCTCGACATGTGAAAACCCCCTCTTTTTTCATAAACTCAATAACTCTAAAATAAAAGAATCATCCCCAAAAAGATCTTCAGATTCATATAACTAAAAGTGTGTAAGGTTTTAAGCAATAATCGAAAATCATTTTTGAGATACAGCGCGAACTGTGAAAAAACACCCCCTGTTTTAGTTACAAAGTCTTGTAACTCAAAAAGTTCGCCAAAAAGATATACAGATCGTTTGACCATCATGAAAAAAACCCAACCATATTTAGTTTAATATGCTGTACCATTTTACGACGTACAGACGGACGCCGCACATTTGTATACCATAATACGTCCCGTCAAAATTTGTACGGGCGTATAAAAATATTGTTGGCTATTGTCTTTATAATTTTCTGCGGAGTTCAGTATTTTTTGTCGTTTTACTTTTTGTTAGATAAAATACGTGTTACGTGGAGGTAATAGGAACTTTATTAAAGTTGTATCATTGTTGATATTAGCGGAATGCCATTATTTATCTAACATAAATAAATTGTTCAGTTAGGAAGTTTACTTCTTCTTGTACCTAAATTTTCGGTACTAGTTTTAAAATATCATTGTTGGTTTTCTGTGCTGTAAAAAAATGACAGAAAATCGGAGCCGAACTAAATTGTGGATGTCAGAATGATAATAAAAATGTCCTATGCTTGAACAGAATATTTTTTACATCAATTTGGGAATCAGAATATGTTTTCAAGACAAATACTACTAGTAGTCCAAATAATTATGACAGTAAGGAAGGGTATATTAAATGTTTGCTTTGTCTTACCCATTCTCGACCAAAACTGAATCATGCTCGACCTAGTCTGAACCATACTCGACCTAGTCTGAACCATACTCGACCTAGTCTGAACCATACTTGACCAAGTGTAAACAAACCTATATTTGTTTTTGTACCTACCTATCAATTTAGGAATTATTATACATACATATATATTTAATTAAAACAACACGTCATATAAACGTTATAAGTGAAATTAATTTTTACATACACGATTTTATGTTTACATTGCTTTATATTCATAAAAATACTTTCAACCATTATTAAAATATCTTAGATGTTATTCTAAATGATTAGAAAGTTTCAGATATATTCAAAAGGCCTTATGATTAAGGTTTCACATGATGTTGTAATTTTCAATGGATGTTTTTTTAATTACTCTCTGACCAGGTGTGATCTCTTAATGAATGTGCCTCAAACATGATGTATTTCTTTATTTATATAATAGTTTATACCTTATCAGAAGAACTATCTTATTCATTTCTTAAATTTTTTTATCCCTTTTTGGAATACATAATATATATCTTAAATAGAATATATTTATTTCTGATATAACTTAAGGTTAAACTATTTCACTTATTTTTTTTTGCTGTGTTGCTCATTACAAAGATAGTTATTGTCGAGCATGCGACATTTGGCGCAGAAAGCGTGGGTCAATGAACGAGGTGAAGTTTTGGTGGTCAAGTCCATATCTCAGATACTGTAAGCAATATGTCTAGTTTATTCGGTGTATGGCATGACTGTTAAATGAACATGTCCAACTGACAGTTGTCATCTGACCTTGATCCCATGTTCATGGTTCAGTTGTTATAGTTAAGTTTTTGTGTTTTGGTCTGCTTTTTTTTGTATACTGTATGCAAAAGGTCTACTATATTTGGTGTATGGAAACATTGTAAGGTGTACATGTTGAGCTTCAGGTGTCATTTGACCTTGACCTCATTTTAATGGTTCAGTGGTCAAAGATACGTTTTTGAATTTTTGATTTTTTTTCTAATTCTATATGCAATAGATGAATTATATATTTGGTGTATGAAAATATTTTAGGATGTACAGTGGAGATCACTTCTAACCTCTCATTAGAACTGTCATAGAACTGTTCCAACCTGTCCTAGACTGAACAGTTCTACCCTAGAACTGTTCTAAGTAGAACTGTCAGAATCAGTTCTAGGTAGAACTGACTAAATCAGTTCTAGGTAGAACTGTCAGGATCAGTTCTAGGGTAGAACTGTCTAAATCAGTTCTAGGTAGAACTGTCCAAATCAGTTCTAACCGTAGAACTGTCAGCAGAACTGACTAAATCAGTCAGGACTGTAGAACAGTTCTAAACTGACGTCACTGCAGTAAGGGCACTTTAGAATTTAGAAGAAATAAATCACTTCCAATTACTTTGCTATATGATAGCAGATTTTCTATATTTCTTTCTGATCATACGTTACATGTACAAATATCGAAGTGAATAGGAGGTTATCCAACTCATCGGAGAAATATTTTTATAAGATTGCATAGGAAACATCATTGTTTATGTTTCTTCGTTCCCCGTTTTTAACAGTCTCTTCATACATGTCATAAATATATCTCTGCATTTAATTCATGGAATTTTAATCGTAATTTACCTTGCTTGCCTTGGATTTACATTCATTTAAGATTCTGTTTTGACAAATGTTCATACGAAAATTGTACAGTGGATGAATTATGGGATATTAATGATAAAAGTGTTGTATTATAACGTAAAAAACTATATACATTTGCACCATCTCGTCAATTTAGCCAGACTTATCCATAACGATTATAAATGATATCTGGGAGTCTGAAACTCAGAAAAATATACTCATCTGAACATGAATGAAGCATTTGCCACTGGACGTTCGGCTACAAACAAAATCATGCATTTTTCTTTGCCTTCTTCCATTTGTCTTCAAATTATATTTTAACAGTATACTATTCCAAGAAGAGAACTTCCCATACATGTACTTTTTATTTTAAAATAAAGTATATGAATCAGTCATGTTAGTGTTGGATGATGCCGTAAAATAGTTTTGTTTAAAAAAACAAAAAAAAACATCACAAACTAACTGACTTAAAAAGTCACTTTAGTGACGGTTCATTATTATGGATACACAGAGAAAATAAGGGTGCGCTAAATTTTTAGATATGGTATAAATACACCTTACCGCTATTTGTCTGCCATTCCTGGATATCGCACAGGTTCCCGTAAAAAATTGACATCATAAAACAAAATATCTGACGCCACAATGGAAAAGTGATTTTTGTATGCTTCAAAAGTTCAAGAGGCCGGGTCAGTCAGGATTAGCAATATAGGTGTATTGTGTTCCAAAGTTGGTGTCATTTTTATCATACGATCCGTCCTGACATAGAAATATTATTGGTTTACAATGAGGCCATATATATTTACATGATAAGTGTAAATAAGTTTAGTTTTGGTTGATATGGTCAAATAATTTTGTTAAAACGACTCAGTCTGATACATGTATATCGAAACTACTGAAATTTGTTTACAATTCAATATTTTGATATCAATATCATTTTTTAGCCAATGTGTTACAATATTGCTGTCATTTGAATTATACAATCCATCGTGATATGTAACTACATGTATAAGTGATTTACTATGCGGCTATATATATATATATGAGTCTGAAAGATTGTCTTATAGACTCTATATATATATATACAACTCGTCTAAACATCAACCCAACAATGTTAGATCTGTAAATTTGCTTTCGCAAATTTTTGGTTCTTCCCTCGCCGGGATTCGAACCCATGCTACTGTGATATCGTGACACCAAATCGCCTGCACTGCAGCCGTCCCGCTAGACCACACGACCACCTGGGCTCTAAAAAAAAAGAGCTTTCGGTGGGCATGTGTTACCTTTCCACGTCAGTTTTAATCTAGCGGCGTACTACAGTACATGATATATAAGGCATGAAGATGTTATTGTTACAGATCAGCTAAATTATCTATAGTAAAGGATCCTACAAATTAATGTAAGATACAGTCACAGAAAATAATTATATTCATAAGTACGTCTGAGTCAGTGACAACCCTACAGATATATTAAGATTTACATTATGAAGTGTAAATATGGTCAGTTTTGGTTAATGCTGTCACATATGGTCAGTTTTGGTTAATGCTGTCACATATAGTCAGTTTTGATGCGGTCAAATATGGTCAGTTGTCATGGTTTTGGTTGATGCGGACAAATAATTTTGTTATATCCATGAGTCAGTCTGAGATATCAAAACTACTGAAATTTTACGATTCAAAATTTTGATTAAAAAGAGGACATGCTGGTACTTTAAACTGATGCGAGCATAGGTTTGTTTTCCAATGTTGATTTCCTTTATCATGTTTATATTGAACAATCAAAACAATAAAAATATAAGCACGCGCAATATAAAATTCGACTCGGAACAATATTCCCCAATATTCATGCTATAACCCTATACTATAGATCATTTGTATTATAATGATTATACACTCCATCCTTACATAAAAATATTACAGATTTACTATGCGACTATAAGAGTTGTATAAAAAAGAGCAAATATGGTCAGTTTTGGTTGATGTGGTCAAATATGGTCAGTTTTGGTTGATGCTGTCAAATATGGTCAGTTTTGATTGATACAGACAAATAATTTTGTAACATGAGTCAGTCTGAGGTATGAAAACTACTGATATTTGTTTCTGATGCGATATTTTGAATAAAAATAGGAAATGCTGGCACCCTCAATTAATGCGAAAAAAAAATTTGTGGTCATTGATTTCCAATATTGCAGTTATTTATATACTACAGTCCCTCTCGAACTAAAATTATAACTGAATTGCTGTGCAGCTATATAGATTTACATAATAAAAAGCAAATATGGTAAGTTTTGGTTGATGCAGTCAAAAGATTTTATTACACGACTCAGTCTGAAGTATAAAAACTACTGATATTTGTTTATGATTCAATATTTTGAATAAAACAAGGACATGCTCATTGGAGGATCAAGGGGAGGGGGTCCAGGGGTCGGAACCCCATTTTTTTTTAAACATCAATGCATATGAATGGGAGCATATAGTTGGACCCCCAGGCTGGATCTAGGTGCCCCTGCATGCTGGCACTATAAATTGATGTGAACAATTACATTTTTTTTCCAAAATTGCTGTTACTTGTAAATTACAGTCCCTCTAGACCTAAAATTAAAACTGAAGTACTGTGCAGCTATATAGATTTGCGGAAAGAAAAAGCAAATAAAGGCAGTTTAGATTGATGCGGTCAAAAGATTTTTGTTAAACAGGTCGTCCGAGGTATGAAAACTACTCGTAAACAGATATTATATTGGTTATTGAGGTCCGATAATTTTTTTATGTGATAATGAGCCATCCTGACTCCCGGAATAACAAATGTATCAATTCAAATAATAATGCCCCCCCCCCCCTAATACTAACGGCCTAATTCATGTATGTACAAAAATTGAGAGAAAAACAAAAATTTATGTAACACATCAACAAAAAAAAATCACTGAATTACATGCTCCTGACTTGGAACAGGCACATTCATGCAGAATATGGCGGGGTTAACAGTTAAACATGTTCTCTAAGGCAGTAACCATTTGATTTTAGGGGGGGGGGGCTGTTTTCTGTACAAACTTTTTTTCGACTTCGGCGAATTTTAGCATTACATAAACTGGAAACAAACATTTTTTTCCAAAAAAAAAACCATAGCCCCCCCCCCCCCCCCACCCCCCCAGAAAATCAAATGGTTGCTGCCTAAGTCTTGCCGATTATAAATCTGAAATAAAACCGGCAAAATAGCAAAATTTTATATAATTTAAATCGCTTTTTTACCCAACCCTTTATATTAAGGCAAAGTGTTCTTAAAACTTATAAATCAACTCTAGCCGTAGAATTTATAAATCAATTTTAGCCGCAGAATTATAAATCAATTTTAGCCGTAGAATGAATTTATAAATCAATTCTGGCCGTATAATTTATAAAAATCAATTTTAGCCGTAGAATTTATAAATCAATTTTAGCCGTAGAATTTATAAATCAATTTTAGCCGTAGAATTTATAAATCAATTTTAGCCGTAGAATTTTTAAATCAATGCTGGCCGTAGAATTTATGAAAAATCAATTCTAGCCGTAGAATTAGAAATCAATTCTAACCGAAGAACTGTTCTAGAAGTAGAACTGACCAAATATCTGGTCAGTTCTAGCTAGAACTGTCATGATCAGTTCTAGGGTAGAACTGTCAGGATCAGGTCTAGGTATAGAACTGTCCAAATCAGTTCTAGGTAGAACTGACCAAATCAGTTCTAGCTAGAACAGTTCTAACCTAGAACTGACTAAAAGGTGTCAGGCTGACAGTTCTACGTACTGTTCTAGAACAGTTCTCCTGACAGATTTAATGAGAGGTTAGAAGTGATCTCCACTGTACATGTCAGTCTTGCAGGTTTTATTCGACCACGACCTTATTTTCACGGTTCATTGCTAAGTGTTATTTTTTTGTGCTTAGGTCTAATTTTGAGCAATAGTTCAGCTATATTTGTTGCATGGAAGAATTGTAGGCTGTATATGTCTGCCTGGCATGGTTCATCTGACCTTGACCGGAGACATTTTTATGATTTGGTATGCCACGAGAGAACTCTCAACCAGAGACCGAATGACAAAGAAGTCTTCCACTATAGGTTACCAATCAATAAAAACTAAAACCCCGAAATGACAAAATGTAAAACAATTCAAACGAGACTATCGGCCTGACTTATGTACAAATCAATGACAGAAAAAAACAAATAAAACTTACGGCAAAAAAAACCTGGAGCCACTGAATTACAGGGTCCTGACTTGGAAAGACATATGCAAAATGTGGCAGGTATATACTACTTCGTTCCCACCGAACCCTTCCTTTACCTTGGATAGTGGTAAAACAGAAAAACATAAGAGCCAACTATAAATGTCTGCTGAAAAGGGCTTAACTCAGATCGATACAAAGCAGAACAAATCCAGTGAATCGCTCGTCGGTTTATTAACAGTCTTATTTCCCAGCATCCATAACATTGTGGAACACTTTATACATTATAATGAGACAGATTCCGACATTTTCATTATTTAAAAGCCAATTGCATATGTTATACTATAAGAATAAAAAAAA
Organism: Mytilus edulis; assembly: GCA_019925275.1. Taxonomy (NCBI): domain Eukaryota; kingdom Metazoa; phylum Mollusca; class Bivalvia; order Mytilida; family Mytilidae; genus Mytilus; species Mytilus edulis. Next base: position 61,607,814 of record CM034351.1, on the reverse strand, counting down.
CTCCGAGATAGTTTTACTCTGGAGACCGCTTACTATCTGTATTATATGCAAGGTTGCGAAACCATTGTAGCACTCTTCAATCTGATTTGTTTAATGCAAACTTAATACAAGATGCCAATTGTTTATGTGGCTTTATCAATGAAGATGCTTATATTATGTATTATATTGTAACAATGTTTCATCACAAAGGCTTAACATTATAAATGAAATCAATGTTTTGCTGTCAATATTACAATTGAGTTATTGCTCTTTGGTGATGAGTTTTCGAGTTCGGACGAAAATGATAGTTTTTTTTTTCAATCTGCACAAAAGAGCACTAACATGACTAAGCGTTTTTCTCAACTTTAACAACTTATTTTGTAACAGTTCTTACTAGAACATGATCAATTTATGTTCTTAGATTAACCTACTGTTTTCCCATACAGGCGCCTGTCAGGGCCGTAACTAGGTAACTAGGGTACGACTTCGAGGGAGGCAGGGGTTTGGGGACCGCCGATTGAGCCCCCCTACGAGAGGGGCCCCCGCCGATTTTTTTCTCGCAGTAAAATGGCTAAAAATGACCCGTTTTCCTTCGATTTACTTACTTTAACATGTTTAAGAATCATCAGTATTGCTGGATCCTGGAAGCAATTTTTATGCAAACAATTAGTATCTGTATTTAAAGATATTTTTGTTAGAAATCAAACTGGTCAGTTAAAAAAAACACCATATAAAGCAAGATCATAGAAAGCAAGATAATTTTTTTGTCGAGGACCTTGAATTTCAATATTGTTGAAAGCTGAACAGACATGTATATAGCTACAACCAGGGACTTTCTAAACTAGTATATACTTAGTTTAGAAAGTCTCTGCTTCAACGAATTGGAGTGTTTAACTACTAAGACATTGACCATATTATGTAATGTTCTCGTACGATCGGCCGGGAGACGTTAAAAAATGACCCAACAGCTGATTCAGCCGGTAACGAATTTCCGATATCATAAAAGATTCACAATACAAAGGATCGAACTTCCTCTGCTTAATGCAGCCCCTACATAAATGTGAATAGTTAAGTTTATTCAAAATTGTCGAAAGCAAAGTTTCATATGTGTTCTCGTACGAATACTGAATAACAGACGGACGGCCACACGAAAAAAAATTTATACTGAAACGGTTCACTTTCGATCAAAAATCCGGAAAATGACAGATATATCACGTATCATGATAACAGTGTAAAAACTGTAAACTTGTATTGTTTATAATATAAATTCAAGTTCTTCGTGTACATATTGTCAATATTTCATTTTATTACTTCAAAAAAAAGATTTTGGTGTAGAAAATTCAGGGGAGGCAGTTGCCTCCCCTGCCTCATAGGTAGTTACGGCCCTGCCTGTGTATAAGACTAAACGTACTATTGCTGGTGGAGTGACCAAGCCAACAATTTTTCAACTTTAATGGACCACCCTACCTGCAGGCTAAATTGTGACTTTTTGTAAAGAGAAATGTTTATTCTTTAATTTTTGCCTGGTCGTAGGATTGAAATATGGTGCAATTTTTTTTAAATGAGGTCAAAGGTTAGTGATTGAGATTTTCACTACTGTCAATTTATTTCACAAGAGGTTATAAAAAGTCTCAAAAAAATATTTGAATTGTTACTAAACAAGAAATTCATAATGAAATAAACTGTTGCACTTCATTTTCAACTTAATTTGAAAATAATGAAACCACCAAATGCATATTTCAAAGGGAATTCAGACTAGCAACAAAATAGCAGATGGAACAACCGAATCTCAATTCATTTTGTTACATCACATGTACTTCTAAAGATATATTTCTAAATGTAACGGCATTTATAAAAAGTCGAAGTCAATTTGGGTTTTGCTTTGATGTATATCTATTGCCAGTCACAAATATTTCACAAGGCAATTAAATCAAATGAGTTTAATGATGGACTAAAGTTTAATTTATTACTACAATCTTTCAATGAGCATCAGAATAACGAGGAGGTACATTTCATATTCATTGAATTAAATTCAAAGTTAAAAATCCTCATTAAAGTTAATTCATAAGAAATACTGACTTGGAATGGCCTAGAAACTTTACAATAGGAGGTTTAAAACATTTTAATTCGGAAAATCATGAAATTATCATTGTAATCAAAATTTATAAATGTTGTAACCACTTCATTCAAATAATACAGAGTGTGCTTTCCCTAAACTGAGTGAAAATGAACAAAATTAAGAAAAAACTGCAAAATCATATGTCAAAAGACAAAAAAAAAAAAGTAACAAAATTCAAATTTTTTCCCATCTTGAAATTTAACAAAAAAATCCAAATGTCTTTTTTCTTTTCATTTTATAAAAAATTGCACCGCATGAAATGTCTACGACCGGGCAAAAAAGTTAGCTTAAGGTATTGGCTTTGCAAAAAATCGTTTTTAGCCTGCAGGTATGCCGGTCCATTAAAGTCGTAAAATAAGCACCTTTTTCTTGATCTGTCACTCCACTATCTCACATACAATTTGGATTATCTTGTCAAACATTAAAAGCACTTGTCTTTAATGGTAAAACTGCACCTGTAAATACATGTGTCAGGTTCTAGTTGCTAATTAAAAAATGTTACCCTATTTTACATTATATCTAAATAGAAACGCTTTAGAAAATATTATCAGATCACATATATATTGAAAAAAATCACCCATTTATTAAAATATAAACAGGCATATTGTTAAAATATTAACACATGTCAAATCATGTTTTCATTAACGGGAAGGACTAATAGTTCGAAGAGAATCAAAAACCATTCTTATACTATTAGTATAATAGCAATACAGCTGCAAGATATAATTGATACTAAGTTGGTATTTGATAGCTTTTGGATGAATGGATTGCAGTTTGCCTACTGACAGGTGGCATATATTTCATGCTTAAGCTACCATAATCAATTTCAACAATTGATAAAAAATGAGTAATTCCTACTGTACGTAAATTTTTTTAGAAAGCGTGGGGACGGATACGTTATTGACCCTGCAACCCAGCTATACAAAAGAAGCAGAAGGAAAAGGGAAAAACATAAATTTCTACAACATACTAGTATGCAAAGCAGATAACCAATTGTGTCTCCATGTTTAAAAAAATGTAGTGCCGACCTTACTTTGGTTAGTGTTCTCGCAAGAGTATATCAATATCAATGGAGAATCAAACTCTTTAAGTCAAAAATCAACAAAATAACACCCAGTCCAAGACTAAAAGAAATGATAAAAGTTCCAAAGTCATTACACCAAATTTAAAGACTGAGCACAAAACACCATAAAAACACAAGGAACACCTTTGTAACAGGAAGCTTAAGGTCGGCAGTTATATTCAAAGGTAAACTAATTTTAAATTAATGTTTTTTTTCGCTACTTCTAAGTCCATTCAAATCAGAGGGATATCTAAATACGATGTCTTTGTTGACGAATACCATACTGTTATTTGTAAAATAACTCATTGTCCCATTATCTGTGATAGTTATTCGAAAGAAAAAAAACATTGTTGAACATGAAGATTATTGCTACACTGCTAGAAAATTCGAGTAAGATGTCCGATAATATACATGTTATTGCATTTTAACAAGTGAAATATTGATTAGTGTATACACGCTTATATATGTGGACATTAACACTATGATTTAGACGAGTTCTCTAGGGTGCCGTTCACTGTAGAGGCGACGGTGCCATGTTCACAAAGAAGCTAGGGATTTAATCCGACTTAGAACGCAAAGTTACAGATCTACAATGTTAGACAAAATTTTGGACGAATTTAAAGTATTTTCAAAAAATTGTTTTACATCATAAAAAAATCAATAAGAAATAGTAGGCTAAAATTGTAAGCTTGCTAAGCCACTCTTTCCAAGGTGAGGGCATTAGAAACTTTATTATCAATTTTTATAGCAGATTGTGTTAAATTATACATATCACTAATAACTAACCTATTTACGATGAATTTGTATCATAACCAATTAAGCCACATGGTGTAAAATTCTCTGCGCAAATCCACAAAGCAAGCAAATATTTTTCTCTTGCATATTAACATATTTTAAAGTTTAAGATTTAAGTATGAACTGTCCGTCGAATATAAATGGCTCTAAATCCAAATTGATTCGAAAACATATAATGTTGGTGTTTAATAGTTTATTTTACATCTTATATATATACTGAGACTACTGTAATAGTAGTCTCAGATATATACTACATTTTTACAAATCAGCCAGTTTTGGTAGGTGGTGATATGGTATAAACATAGTCCAAAAAACTGTCCATTTATAGGAAATAATGGAACGAATGCATAGACAGTTATTTGGACTTTCGCTAACTTGCAATGCACCTCAATTGTAAAATAATCTTCAAAGTATAATATTTGAAAGATACCAGTTGGTTGCAAGTTATGAAACATCCGTCTTACCGAAATGATCTCAATTGTCGTAACTGCAATCCCTGTATCTTCGAAAGTGGCATACTGAAGTTGGCTTATAAACTAGTCTGAACTTACATGAGAAACTCGAAGGTTGCCCTGTATGAAGCAGGATCAGCTTACTTTTCCAGTGCACCTGATATCATCCCCATGTTTGATTGGATTCGTGTTGCACAGTCTTCGGTTGTCTTTTTTATTTTGTGTTCTGTTCTGTTCTGTTGTTATCTTCTTTTTAATTTTAAAAATGGTGTTGTCAGTTTAATTTTGACTAATGAGTTTGTATGTTCCTTCGGTACCTTTCGCGTTTTTTAAAAATAAAATAGGAACACTTATGTTTAATTAAATTGTGTGGTTCTGTAGTATACACAGTACAATATATAGTTAAAATATCACAGACAAATTTGTCATTGTCACAGAATACAACTCAAAACCGAAGTAAAACCAAATTTGAAGTATTTTTGTAGCCCATACACCGTAGCGATCTCCAAATATTCAAAGGATGTCTTTAGCGGATATGTGGTAGTCCCAAGAATATCTCTAGCTTACACTCTATAGAGCATCCGACCTTGATTTAAGAAGAACTCATAATTTAATTCCCGAGAACTTCCGTGTACTATTTACTTCATAATATTGCCACATAGTGGCTGCTTTGTCTGCCTGTACGAACACAAAACGCTGTTCGAATAATTGATTTTTTGTTAATCGTGTTAATGAACAAAATACACTTTTCCAGCTTTCTGGTGATCGATATCTTGGTACCTCTTTTAAAAAGATTTTTAATAGCTTGAATGATTTTGAGATCCTCTGGTATCCCAAAGCCATAGAGATCATCTCTAAGCTTGTGGTATGATTGCCAATATGACAACTCTCCACAAGAGTCCAAATGATACTGAAATTAACAACTATAGGTTACCATACAGCCTTCAACAATGAGCAAGTCCCATACCATACCATAGTCAGCACCGAAATGAAAATGTAAAACAATTCAAACGAGAAAAACTAACGGACGGGTCTAATTTATGTACAAAAAAATGAACGAAAAACAAATATGTTACACATAAAAAAAAAACGACAACCATTGCATTACAGACTCCTGACTTGGGACAGGCACATACATGTGCTTTCGGACAGCAGCTATGACAAACTGAAGTGTTTATTATGAAGGAATACAAAAATTAACTGTAGTGTTACTTTCTCTTTTTACCACCTCCAAACGATTACAAAACTTTTACGCAAAAGGTTACCGCTAGCCCCATAATGATTAGAAACATATTGACACTAATAACCTGCACATACTCGTTCCATTCGTAATATTCTTCATAGTTTTGGCTTTTTATGTTTATTAAAAGTACATGTTTATCGATCGTCCGTATTACTAGAATACAAAGTTCCACATAACAAGCATTATTTGTGGCAATTTCAGCATAATGATGCAATGTAATATTGCATTTGTAACATACACATTTTTTTATGTTTGAAATCTGTAAAAAGAAAAATCACAAAAATACTGAACTTAGAGGAAAATCAATTCGGAAAGTCCATAATCACATGGCAAAATCAAATAACAAAACACATCAAAAACGAATGGACAAGAACTGTCATATTCCTGACTTGGTACAGGCATTTTCAAATGTAGAAAATGATGGATTAAACCTGGCTCTATAGCGCTAACCCTCTCACTTTAATGACAGTCTCATCAATTTCCGATATATTTACATTGATGCGAAAGGTGCATTTCTCAAAACATGTATTATATGCAATATTTCAAACATTAAATTTATTCCCAGTTTAGATAATTGTTCAAGTTAATGTTTTTAGAGTGTTGGAAGGTTTTTAAGTCCTCTTTTCAACCGCGTCATAGTATAGGAACACGCTCTAGATTGTCGTTATGAAACAGTTTATGAGTATTTTACATTTCGTCCGAAGTTTGTTCTGAACTCTTCTGATTTATGGGACAGATTTGTTCAGTTGCATGATGTAATTTTTGGTCAAACAGAAAAACGCTTTACATCTGGATTGTGACACGTCACTAAAGGAACTATCAAATATAACAAAATTAAAAACCTCGTCATCACATAGACAGATTATTCTTTGGCAATGTATCATTAGCACGTTACTAAAATTCACTGCAACACTGGACCTAACATATATGTGAGCATAGAGAAGCTGATTTTTTTACTTGTTCATGGCTGCGTGAAAATATGTCTTTCATTAAAAAATGCAATCTTCGTTGATTAGATATTAATCTGTACTTTGTTCCACAAAGCACTGAAACAAAATTATTTCGTGCAAAAATTATCATGTTTTCAAAACTAATGCAGGACTTGTTCGGCGGAATAAATTACCACTGGTTATCTTCAAAGGCATTTCTAACAATACTATAACTTGGACGTAATATAACTTACATAAAGGCACTAGTAGTATGTCGCTGTTGAAAAGTCAAAACGACAATGCAACGTACGTAGACTTGGTGCAGGATATTTTAAGAAAATCATCAATGGTTTCAACGTGATGATCGTTACTGCAATTACGATCATGCTAAAATGGCTGACACAAATTCCGTGGAATTTCATAAAGCCAGTTTCTCCACATTAATGGCTTATTTTAAGATTCGCATTATTTCAAGAACTATCTTTACAATTGCCATTAAATGTGTTTTTTCTAAATGATGGAAAAGCAACAAGAAGAACGAAAATCTAGATACAAAAAAAAAAGATGATGATCGTAACTCTTATTTATTTTCATTAAAATGATCGTTGTTATACTTAAGGTATCGTAGCTGTCGGTACCAACAAAGCATTTTCTAATAAATAGAGCTTTATGGTATCCAAAAAGGGTAAATATATTAATCAGCTAAATATAATAATAACAATGAGGGAAGATTACTGAAGGGGAGGGAAACGTCCTATTGATGGGTATACGGACGAGTGCACAAATAATGGTTATGATTTTGCGATATTTCATATCTTTTTGTTTTTATCTAGTTCTATATTAAATTGCATTGAGGTAAAATCTTTATATTGATATGATTTATTTATATAAATTAGGTATTGGACATTTCATATAAATGGCCAGTTTGGTGAAATTTAAGATTTTTCATCTTTGAGAACCTAATATATTTTGGGAATTCGGATTGTATAGCATTAACAGATATAGGATTAAGTAGTGTAACCATATCTATTGAATGAGAGAAAAAAAAAAAAAAGAAACTATGCAATGAAATAGAGGTTGAAAAATATAGCATTAAGAATTGTAACCATATCTGTTGAAGGAAAAGAAAAATTGAAACCATCAATAAAATAATTTATTGATATTTTTGGCGAAAAATACAGTGGGTGTGCACTGAATGCCTAAGACAATTCCAGTCATGCTATAGTGATTCCCTATATAATCAACCAAATTTTTCCCACAAAAAAGGGGGAACCTGGTCCTTTCTCTGAATCCGCCTCCGTAGTTTATCAATGTTTAATAGTCATAGTTTAATTGAGAAAATACAAAACCAGACAACATGCTAAAACCATGATAAACTCATCAAATTAAAGTAACTTTATACAAATAAATATATAATTTCTTATTTCTTAAATATTCAGAGAAAGTTTTTGCCTGCAATGTTAAACTGCATCATAAGCCATAGGATGAAATTTATATCTTATTCATATAAACGTATTCCATTTTGAATATAAAAAAAGATATTGATGACATTTTCATACAAGCCTGTCATTTCCTACTTATGTCATTTCGATTTGACAAATTACGGTATTCATAAACGCTCATTTTGTTCAGTTTTAAATTCATACTATTTTCAGTTATGCCAATATATCGTTCATATAATGTTCATTTAAAGAAGAAACTCGTTGTAAATTGTGAGTCACAATCATCTTTTTGTAATAACAAGTCCTAGTTACGATCATCATCGTTTTTTTTTATGTATCGCGATATTTGTTCTTCTGGTTGTTTTTCAATCATGTAAAAATAACATATTCTTTGGCAATGCTTATACAGATTTTCTTGGCATAAACAAAATCGGAAAATAAGTCGGCCTGATAAAATTTCTCTGAATTTGTATCTGCCATTTGTGGTTGATCGTAATTGCAGTTACGATCCTCACGTTGAAATGAGTGAAAAATTGTGTTTTGAATCATGTTTTGTGGCAGTCAAACCACGTGCTTTATGGCACTGTTAAATATACCGCTAAAATGACAACATTACATGACGGAAATACAGTACAAAAAAAATGCAAGCACTGATGATAGAGAAATACTAACATAAATAATATAATAGTACATTTCGACATGTTAAGCACAGAATAAGAACGAACAACTAAAATTGATTTATGACTGTAAACAAAAACAGCATAATATAATTGCGAACTGTGTGTCTGTCAAACGAATGTATCAACGCCTCAAAAAAAGTGGCGTCAGTGGTAAATTTAAAAAAAAATCGATATAAATCGATATAAGGTTTGTAATCATGTTATTTTTTTATAATAATTCCAAGAATATTGATAAAGAGTTGTGTTAGTAATTGTTCAATTAACTACACTATTTAAATCTTTCGGCATTTCCTCCAAATCAAACTGGGTAAAACAAATAAATCCTGTGCACACAATTGTTTTTACCTTTAATCATACAAATGAACTGTGTGATTGATTATCTTTACTTTTACATACGAATAGAAAATAAAAACAAGAGAATCAAATGTACAACTACAAACGATTAAACACAAAACAATATACAATCAGAATTACAAATATTTTTTTGAACTAAATACATGAACGCCAGATAAACAAATACAGAGACACGTCTTATAGCAATGCGAATTTTTCAATCAGCAAAAAACAGTCGTATACAGATATAAGTCACATACATTACTTTAAAGACCAGACGATGTAAATGGTCAACCACAATCTAAGCATGGCTAAAATATCCTTAGCTAGTTTACGGAATTTCATTTTTAATCTTTCCTCCTCATAACTTTGTATGAGCCGATTCTTCGTAAGGATCCCACTCCTGTATATTAAGTCCGTAGAGTGTGAACATGCACAAGCATTAAGTATCAAATGAGATATGTGAACACCATACGATGGGACATAGGGTATGTTACTGTTTAGAAATGTGAAATTGATAATTGGGAAGTTGAAATTGTCCCGTTTGTCAAAAATGTTAATGTGAAGTTTCCAAATAATATATATTATGACATGAAATATTTTATTCATTTGTATTTTTAACAAACTCTACTCAAAGAAAAAAACTAGGTACCCAATGATTTTAATGTAAAACATTAGGTTTGTTAATATGCGGCAGTTATTTAGGATACATACTTTTTTCTTTGAGTGAATAGTTATCAAAAGTACCAGGATTATAATTTAGTACTGAATTTATTTAAAATACAAACAAATAAAAACATCATGTCATAATATTTATTATTCCGAAAACATTTATAAGGGATACAAACCATTTTTATTGGAATAATTGTATATTGAAAAATCGATGACCGTTCTTTCTACATGTTCTAACCATAACGAATCGTGAATAACAATAACTTATATTTTTCATGGATGACCATAAGGTATAAAATAAGTGTCAGTTCCTATTTCTTCAACTAATCCTCTTATTCCAGTCTCAGAAAAAACCCAACATTTGCTTATCTTGTTTTCTTGACCGTGGTGAAATGTATATGCCACACAGTATTCATCATTAAAACATAATCTATAACATCCTTCTTGTGTAATAATATTTTTTGTATCCGTATCCGATGATCGCTGAGCCCCCACAATAGTTGTGTTTATCATTGTCATCTTTTTATTGATTTTTGAAATGAAGATTATTGTTTCCCATTCCTTGTCTGTTTTATCGCTTACAGCTCTTATTTTATAAAAAAGTTGAGATCTATTAAAGAAATTTCCAAACATATGACAGATTTTGTCAGAAGTGTCACACAACTGACACATTGTAATAGCTTCACAGTCACTGAATGCAAGACACATGTCAATACACTGACGAGGTGTTGAAATTTTTTTTCTCTTTAAAATGTTCGAAAAGTCTGGTTTTCAAAACTAAACCTGGAGGCGGTATGTCACATGTATCTAGTTGTCCGAGTTCTTTAAGATATTGACAATATTCGGCGTTTTTCTTTTTAATGTTTAAAGATATTCTTGTGAAGTTAACATTTAAACCTGCCATAAATGTTTCAGTGAATAAGTTTTCTAGAATCTAGTTTATAATTCATCGGGACGGGGCCCTTCTTAACGTTAGATGCCCAGGTTGTTGCGTCACCGTTTGCTGGAGGTGGCGCACCCAAGGTAATGGCTTTTGTGTCAATGTCTTTTGACAAATTTTCGACTTTTTCTTTTTCTTCCTTCTTCAAGTTAAATCCTAGGCCGATATTGATCTTAGCAAATATGGCACCAAATAAGTCAAAATTAAATCCTTCTTTCTTTTTAGAAGTAAATGTCTTAGTTTCCATTTTATGCTCGAATGTAAATCTTGCACCAAATGTAGTATAAGTTTGAAAATGAGTTCCGTAAGTTTCGAAGAACTCAAAATAAATGTTACATGTCCGTGTAAAGACAAAGTTTGATTGCACAAAAGTAACATATCCGAGTAATAAGGATCACTTATCGAATGAACAGTAAAATTACAAAAATACCGAACTCAAAAGGGAATTTAAAATGGAAAGACATTTATAAAATGACAAAATCAAAAGCTCAAACGCAACTACGTAACGAAAGACTGTTTTCACCATGATCAATAAACATGTTTGAAAACCCGAATGTAACTATTAGGATGGTCTGCACATCTGTATGACTAAAATTACTTAAGTGAAGACTGAATGCCCTTTCCCGGAAACATAAGCAAGATAAGATAACATCAGTGTTTCGAAAGTGGTCTTTTTTTTATGTTTTAGAGTTTTGTTCCGTTACTCGAATGTGTCTGTTCGATGATGTTGCTTAAATCATAGTGTAATTTTAGGTTCTAATTTATGCTTTGAAATTCTACCCTAAATAGTTTACCATAATGACACCCTATGAATAAAAGTATCAAATACAATAACTGAAGATATGAATGGAGGGATGTCCTTCAATTATGTATTCTTGATTTTTTCCTTTCATTATTCTTTATCTTTAAAAAGAATGTTATTTTTTTGTAATAATGTGATAACTGTATTCTGTATATTGTACTTTTCTGAAATCAGTATATTTTTACCTAATTCTTTGATTTATGTCACTTGCTCTTTATATTAAAGCACCACCATTAATATTTATAGTTGATTTTGCTGGCTCATTTTCTATATGTAGTTTTAGTACAGATAGATTGGGGTCTAATCTGAAATCCAACGAATTTTGTAATAATTTGTCAAATTGAATTTTCTATTATCAGGATGGTGTTTTTATCAAAAAGATAATACAAATAATTGGTCACTAGTTTTCTTGCACGCTACAGCATGTACAGTTTGTTCAAAATTGTCAAATTATGTATCGATTATGCATGGAAACCCAATATTGTGGGATTAAAAGAAAACTAAACTATGGTTGAAAATCTAGCTGTCGGTAACGGCGAGGAGTCTCAGATCTGTACGTTGTGTCTTTTTTCGTGTGTGTAGGATTATTGATGGGGATATTTAATTTGATCTGAGTCTAAATAAAATTGATGAACATATTTTGCATCATATATACCATAATTTAATTGAATACATAATCATTTCTATGTAAATACTGCCTCAAAGTCGTCTAAACATATAAATTATTGATCTTTCGACAAAATGAAGTTGTTATCAAATAGGTTACAGGATTATAGATTATTACGCCAGACGCGCGTTTTGTCTATATAGGACTGATCAGTGACGTTCAGATCAAAACAGTTTTAAACCAAACAAGTACAAAGTTGAAGAGCATTGATGACCTAAAATTCCAAAACGAAGTGCCAAATACGACTAAGGTAATCTATCCCTAGGATAAGAAATTCCTTAAGCCTCGGTCACACCTTACCGGATAGCTCGAACGGACGCCTAACGGATAAAAAAAAAGTTATCCGTTGACAAAATTTTTATCCGTTGGGAGTCCGTTTGTGTACTAACGGACATGTAACGAATGCCTTACGGACACACAACGGACATTGAACGTACGTGAAACGGATACGCACCGGACAGAACGGACGTCGGACGTACATCCAACGGACGAGTACCGGATAAAACGGACACCTAACGGAAGCGTAACGGATAAAACGGATGAACAAAATAATCTGAAAATTAAAGGCAATAAACCATCTAAAAATTTAAGGCAATAAACCATCTGAAAATTAAAAGCAATAAACCATCTGAAAATTAAAGGCAATAAATCATATGAAAATTAAAAGCAATAAACCACATACACGTGACCTTATGTTATAATATTTGCTTCTGGGAAAGTGTGGTCAGTAGGACAGGTATCAAGGTCACACGTACCAAACAAATAGAAGAATTTATCCGATTTTTTTAACGTTTTTACACACGAGGGTCACTTTAGTTAACTGGTTTAGTTGATTTTATTTTGTATTGCGTCTTTTTTAGCATATGTGTACAAATATAGAGCTACTCTGATTAAAAAAAAACAAGGTAGAAGCAGTGTGGTAATTCAGTCTTATAGAGTTTAAGTTGATTTTCTGAATTTGTTTATATTATGTACCTCTGGTATGAAAACGGATATGGTGTTATGCGGAACTTTCCATCCGTACTGCATGCTACGATATTTTGCTCCAGAAGCAAGGTGTCTAAGTGTAATTGCTAACTTGAGTCCTGGTTCCAGTGGATTTCTGTAAAAGGTATTCTGCTTGGCTATGCGAGGTCCAACCTGCAATATCTCGTCGAACATCTCTGTGGGCATTCGAAGTAAGTGTACAAAGGACTGCCGATCCTCCAGCCTAAGTTCGGTCATGAGTTTGTCAAATAGACCAAAACTGCGTCGTCTTTCAGGAATAAGCCATGGTCGTGTCCACCATCTCCTTGGTCTTCTCCTTTCGACAGCTATAAGGTTTATATTTGCTACATTTAAGTTGAGTCTGGCCTGAATAAGAGCTGCTTGGTAGCGAAGCCAAGATCCATCACGAATAATAAATATTCATGACACTCAAGAAAATCTGACATACCAATTATTGGCATTTCTGACGCGAAATTTCAATTGGCATTTGTCCGTTTTACATCCGGTAGGCCTCCGTTTTATCCGTTATCCTTCCGTTAATGTCCGTTTCACATCCGTTTTATCCGTTAGGCGTCCGGTAGACGTCCGTTGGTGAATTGGTCTACCGGATCTCCAACGGATGCATAACGGACACGTAACGGATACAAAACGGACGAGTACCGTACAAAACGGACGCCTAACGGACGCCTAACGGACGTTCAACGGACATTTTATCCGTTTGACGTCCGTTCAAAGTTTTGAACATGCACAAAATATTCCATTGGACAGAACGGACGTCAACGGATAAAACGGACGCTTAACGGACATGCAACGGATATGGACGGACGCCTAACGGATAAGAACGGACGTCTAACGGACATGAACGAATTGAAAAAAAGTTATCCGTTAGGCGTCCGTTCGAGCTATCCGGTAAGGTGTGACCAAGGCTTATGTTTTAAAAGTTTTGTTCAAAGGAAATATATAAAAATGGCATATACTTGCTATTCATCTTTCAAATAGTCCGTTTCTGTGTATGTTGTCGTTTGATTTTGTTGCAGTTCAGTGTTTCTTTTGATCAATTGCTTTAATCTTATAGTTAATGTGTTGTTATCTGTTTCTAGTTTGTTACCCAGATTTGATTTTGCCTAATCGAATTATTATACTGGAACAGCGGAATACTACTGTTGCCTTTATCAAGGTTTACAAATTTGTTAGTTAATAGTACTTTTAGTTATTCATATTAAAAACAAATTCATAAGTACTATGTTTTGAGAGAGTTCGACGTATTTTACAAAATAGTGTTAATGTTGATTTGTCAAATTGGTGGTGTGACACCTAAACATTAATGTTTTTGTCTTGATCGGATTGACGTTACTCGTATGCTAGCGAGTTACGAAGAATAGCTTGCTATTTGTATACCACATTGTTAAATATGTTACTTTGTCATGGTTCCTCTGAAGCGCTTTTATGGTTTTAGGTTTCGGCAATTATATGTCATTTAGTAGTTCAGATTTACATTTGAATTAATTTAATAATAAATTGATGATGTCAAAAATTTCCTTAGCACTATTAAGGGGGTAGGACATTTATCGGGTCTTCGGGATCGGGTGTTTTTTTAGCTCGGGATTTGGGGATTGATCCTTTCGGAATCCGGGAATTCTTTATTCGAATTTCGGGATGTCAGCATTTAAATTTATTTAAATCCTGGACCTCGGGATTTCGTGTTTTTAAGCCCGGGATATCAGAATCAGGACCTCTCCTATTCCCCCTAACTAATTAAACGATTTGAGACGGATTTATGAAAGTATTTTTCCAAACTTGTTGCGGAATCCCATATTGCAATGTCATGTTACATTGTAATACTATATTGTAATAATTTGTCATCAATAGATACTGTTTAAACTAAATGATGGTTAATATGTGGTTTAAGAAGATTAAAAATTGAATTACAAAAAACAGAAATAATGTTTTCAGGCATTTCAATAAAATGTTTTAGACAAAAATGCTAGTGATGAAAAGATGTTATACATAATTCAAAAAAGTGTTTGATAAGGGACTGCCTATTTCTTGTCTAACATATTTTCCTTGATTTCAACATCCTTTTATTAACTAAATGACAGGAGATGCAATGATACAGAAATCTGGTTAAGGTAGATGGGGTGTCTAAATTATAATCCATAGAATTTTTTAATAATTTGCCAAAATGTAGTTTATATCGTGCTTTTTTAAAAATAACAATAAAAATATTGGGTCACCGGGCTTATTTTCACGCTACATGGTGTTCAAAATTTACAAATTTTGTATAGATTATGCATGGAAAACCCAATTTTCTGCAATAAAGCATAATCTACACCATAGAATTTTGAGATACCATATGAGAAGATGGCTTTCATAGTATGCTTTCATTTAAGAAAAAGAAACAATGGGGTCACCGGACTCGTTTTCTTGCTACATTTTAAAATAGGTAAATTCCTAACACAATCCAGTGTAAAAGTACCTTATCTGAATTATCTGCCCTTGCATTTGAGTTGCCTCTCCTTATTTGGCAAAGTTGGAAAAAAAATTGTCAAACAAAAGTTTTCTGTTTTTTGTAAAATACAACCATAAATATGATAAAACATGTCATTTTCTAGATCGAAGTGAAATTTCTTACACATGAGTCCCATTTGTTTCTATCTTAAATTCCTCAATTTCAAATTGGCACAGCTCTTTTGTTTAAATAAAATGACAATCAATGCATGTAAAATCTACACTTTATGGTGTCTTGTACTGAAAAAATCAACATACTTTTAACGGCATATAAGAAAGAACTGGTTTCCGAAACATCGACACTAACACAGGTACTTCAAATTGTGCCATCTTTTAAAATATGAGGCAGGTTTTAAATATTAAAAAAAAAAGTCATAAAGTGTTCTGCAACGATCAACATTCAGCTTTCATTTGATATCAAGTGATAAATGTAGTAGACTGTAAAAACAACTACGCCTAGGATGAGAAATGCTAGGACAATCTTTATCCATTTGTAAAATTTCTGGAAAAGGGATAAACATTTGATACTTTTAGAGAGCAACCTTGAAATGACTTAAGTACCTCTTTTTTCGTCAATCTTTAGAGTCTTATCTGTTTCGAGCTGTACAAACCAAATACTACCTTTTGACATTTAGAATACTTCATCAATTTTAGAATATTTCAAATAAGACATTAAGAGACAGGCGGAATAGGCAAGTATCATGTTTGCCTTAATATTTCTTTTATCTACGTTAAAAAAGAAAAAAATGAATTGAACTAATATGTTACTAAAAAAGGAGCAAACATTTTGAGCTCGATTTTTACTGATATTACTAGAGTTTTGGAGACGCAAGTCCAGTGTTACATTTAGAACCGCAATACTTTTATTATAATAACCATGATAAACGATATACCATAAGGGCAAAGAAAAAGTCAAATATCACCAGTCAATTGTATGTCAAAATCGTACGTGTCATGAAACAAAAGGTCAGAACATTAAAATAGTGGCGAAATATACCAGAGAGACATTTAAACTCAAAGATCGAAAATAAACTCACAACGCCATGGCTAAAAATGAAACAGACAAACAGACAAATAATAATACACAAGACTCAACACAACAAAAACTGGTTAAGATTTCAGGTGCTTCAGGAGGATAGGCAGATCCTGCTTCACATTTTGCACCCGTCGTTTTGCTCATGTTGTTACAAACTCGATAAATAATCTTATTCGGTAGTTCACATTTGTTAAAAGGGAACGGAATTATAGTAACGACATAAGCAGCATATCCGTTTTTATCTGTGAAACGGATATTCTATAATGGTCAACTAACTCGTGATGACATCCATTTTTGAAACTTGGTTTAATAGCTTCCTTGTGAGCAGTAATGCTCTAACAAGGATATCATAATAGGAAATACAAGTCCGGGGATATCTTATCGATTCGGAGATATATACTCAATATCCAGGCGCTGCTGAAATGTTACTACATAAAAATGGAAAGTTCGCAATGAGGAAGTTAAAATACAAATAACGTTAGAGAAATATGCCTGGTAAATTTAAAGGTATTGACCATGTATAAAATCCTATATAAAATTCTATATAGAATAGGCAAGACTTTAGTTTCACAAAGCTTATAGCAATATATATATGACAGATCAGACAATTCCCCTATCATTTTACAACTGAGTCTTGATAACTTCAGCATTAGGAGTTTTTTTTCTCGAAACTTTACAAATGTGATCCATAATATAATTCAGATTTTGTTAATATTGGTCAAATAATAAGTAAAATTACGAGTAATATACTTCTTGTGTACATATATATAAAGACTACAGTATGATACAGGTGTTCGAAAGTCAGATATCGATTGCGAGAAATCAAATGAGGGTAACAAACTAAAACCTAGGTTCTATAAGTGGAAAAAACAGAATAACAGAAAAACTGAAGTGTAGCAAAAACAAAAGCCAACATTCATAGAAACGAACTATATGAACTGCCATATTCCTGACTTGGTACAGCACAGTTTAAGGAGAATGATGGATTGAACCGGGTTTTATGACTAGCCAAACATCCCGCTTATATCACAAAGGTAAACAATATCGCTAAAATGGCATCACTATGTACATTGTAACAGAAATATTACATAAAACTAACGCAACAACACTCAGCACTGAGAAACACACAAATAAACAACATAATAATCGTTACAACATGTTAACCACAAAATAACAAATAACATCTTTCATAAACGACAGCACAGGAAATAAACAGTGACGTATTAATGTAACGAACATATAGTCTTGAAATTCACATAATCATTTTCAAAATTATACTAGTTAAAACAATTATCATGATTAAGTTGGTTTTGAAGCGCTATTTAAAAAAAAGGCAGTGATGAGATCTCATTTATTAGGATAAACACAATCTTAATATAACTCTGAGCAACTTTTCAATATTATTTTCTCCCCTCACTTTACTATTATGTTATGGTACTAGCTCATTAAGATAAATGTGTATACAATCATTATTTTGTACTTTATGTCATATAACTATCTCACGCGATACAATTGCATACTACAAACATCTTGACATCATATAAAGACACTCATACTATCTTATTATCTCATTATGTTATTTTGACATATTACTATATCTTTAACTTGATACATGTACTTTAAGTTACATAGTGTGCTTATTACCCAGTACCATATATATGGGGCCAGTAAATTCCTTCCGGGCTTGGCTGGGCTGTATAACATAATTATCACATATTTGTTATGAATACCTTAGGTTTTGCATATGCAATAACATCAAAATTGCCCGGGGCAAAAAAGAGATATCCATATTGTGCCCTGTACCTAATGACGTGACGTCATTGCATCCTGAACGACACGTTTTTAATAAATTGTTTAAGATTTTACCTTTTATGTATCATTAAATTGTTATAATTGAACTTTTTTCTCTTTTCTGCAGAACTTAAATATGTGATAAAAAGATTATAACATGTCTTTTCCATATTGGCCCGGGTATCATCCCTCGACCCATATCGGCCCTCGGCTAAAGCCTCGATGCCGATATGGGAGTCTCGGGATGATACCAGGGCCAATATGGAAAAAGGCATGTTATAATCTATACATATTTTACTGCATCAGTCAGCACTGATCAAATTTGTACCTTTTAATAAACATGATATGAGTATGATATGTATGGTGTGGTATCCACTATGAAACATTTACTGACTGACCATATTCAGTATCATTCGCATATAAAAACGCATCATAAAAGAGTCAATTTGTTAACTCATGATGGATTGTTTTAAACGAGTCTCACTAATTAGCGACAAACCGCTTCAGGAAGCGACAAGAAGAATAATAAATAAGCGACCAGAAAAATAATAAATTAGCAACAAGAAAAATAATTTATCGTCAAGAAAATGAACTTGTTGTTATATATGTCTACACAAAACTTATTTTAAATAAATGGATATAAATCCTACAAAAGTTTTGCGGTTTTATTCTAAATATACGAGAATGATCATTTTAACATGTCATGATACTAAATGAAGAAAATAAACACGAGTTCATTTGTTCTAAAACGAGTTTATCAAGCATATTATGTTTAAATAGATAAACTTACAGTTTACTGTATCAAAGGTTTAACCTGAATCATAAGATAATCTAAAGTTTATTTATTTCACTAAAAAGGTCCATATGTATAGAAATATACAAGAAGAGACATTGTTTACAAAATGTTTCGATTGATACACAAATTAAAAGTGTAATAAAATATTGTGTTTACAAAAAATCATTTCTTGACAAATTGTACGTACTTTGAGGGGATGCTAAATCTAACAAAATTGAAACTTTATAAAACAGAAAATAATAAAATATAATTAATTGACCTTTTCTTAAATTGTTTTCTTTAGTAGTATTACAACGTTTTGTCGCTAATGTAGTCTTTTTGTTTGCTTCTAGGCCCTTCTTGTCCATTATTGTCGCTAATTTGTTAGACCGTTTGGTATAGATTGACCATATGGCATGATGACTAGTAAATATTGTCTCCATATCTTAAGAGTGCCAGTATTTTATCTTCGTATTCATAATATTAAACCGTCACTAAAGTCAGATGTTTTCCTATTTCAGGAAGGTTTGTATAACAAAATCTGCATCATCAAACACTGACATAACTAACTTTATTTGTATTTTATAATCAGTATTAGAGGTTCGGTTCTGACTGACTTTAAGTATATACATGTACATGTATGTCGTTTGATGGATTTGGATTGTATCCCAGAAAATATTTCCTTTATGTTGAGGTCGAGTTTTTTTCGGACGTCTTATATATCATTAACGATCGGTAAAGGTTAATCTGACGAAATTGACTAGATAGTTCATAACTATACAAAGCCGTATATAACCGGACTCTATGCAGTTTTAATTTGAAGTACAAGTCAAGCAAGTGGAAATACAATGAGTAATCCATGTAATTCATATAATTAGTGTAAGGAAGAGTGTGGTTAAAACAGGGAAACGAAGCAATGTTTACATAATGTTGTATAATGTTATGTCCCAACACTTTACATTATTCTTCAAATGCGTTGTTTTACCTTTCTATCCACCTTGTAATTTGAAAAAAACCCTTTCTTTCATTCATGATAGCTGCATGTTTATATGCCGATCAACAATATCATTATTCAATGTTTATATGAAAATAAAATGATAAAAAAGAAAACTTAATGTGTATAATATATAAAAAGTGTCACCACTAACGAGAGTGAAGTAATATGCTATATTGACAATAAGAATAATAGCAATTATTGTTTATCAGATAATTGAATTCAAGAGGAAATTCAAAGAAAGGGACTCCAGCTAGAGGGCAGGGGGTCAAACGACGAAGAATGGCCGACCCTAAGGAGAAGGAACAACCTATAGCTAGTGTAGTTAATCCAAGATCATCTGGTGAGTCGGTTATAGATTTTAGTAGTGACCCAGGGCCCTCCCAAACGTCAACTGGGACAGAATCTAACATATTTAACGAAAACATTCAGTTTTCACAAAGCCTTCCCTGTCTTGAGGAAAGTTTGTTTGACCAAATCGGGTGTTATGTACCCATGAAACTAAAAGATAAAATTTGGAAACATGAATTTATCGACCTAAATTTGTTGATTAAATCTCCTAGAGAACTGGCAAATTTTCCTGACCATGAAGGTGATTTAGTTGTAAAAGGGGGTCACATGCGGATTGAATCTTTACCATGTCGCGCTATACCAAATATACACACATGGACAAGCGCTTTCATGATTTATATGAGTATTTTGCTAGAGAAACAGAGTTCTTTGGCTCAAGAATTGCTAAAGTACATGAGAGATATTCGTTTTGCAGCAAATAAATCACACGGTTGGGGAACATACGATAAGCAATTCAGACTCCGCAAAGCACAAAGACCTCAGTCATCTTGGGCTGTCATAAACCAAGACTTATGGTCATTTTATATAACAACAGCTATGAGAGATCAAGGTCAAAGTAATGAAAGTAAAGTAGGTTTCAGTTCTCAAAGTGAGCCTCTTCATTCCTTTCGTCAGTCATCAGGCCACCACAATGTTCAGCAACCTAGAACATGCAATGCATACAACACAAAAGGGAAGCGGTGTAATTTTAACCCCTGCAGATTCAAACATGGATGCTCAGCATACGGAGGTCAACACCCAGCTTATTTTTGTAAGAGACATTAAAATGGCAAAACAGAGAGACACATTTTCACTTGGTTTTTCCCCAGTAGTCCGTTTATTAATACGATTATTGTTTATGTAATAAAAGCTGAAGTAAATATCAAAAATCTGAAGCACGGTTATCTACCATGAGCAGATATGTCCTGATGACTGGTCTTTGGCAGACATGTCCAACAGGTCTGGTCTGTAGCAAACTTGTCAATTAGTCTGCAGATGTCTTAAAAGGCAAAACTAGGCATTGTTTACCAACGATGAAGTTAACTTGCTTATCTATTAAAATTTTCTTAAGTTAACTTGGAAAGCAGTTAAAAAGACAGCTCCAAATTAACTTATGCACAAATTATGACTGAATCCATCTGCAAAAGCCATATTGGGACCTTTTCAAATATATTCCTTTCATTTTGTTCCGGTATTACATATCTGTTTTCAAACTTTTGTTTATTGTAGTGTGGATTGCAACTTAAAATACAAATTAAAAATATAACCTTTTTAATTCCACCATGCTTCTGCTTGTACTCTTTTTAAGATGATAAATTTGATTGACAATCTGGTGTTGTTGTTTCCATTTCTTTACCATCTGGACAAAAAGATTCAAGTTTAAAGAAAAACTAATTAGTGTGTAGTCCTGGTATCTATGATGAGTTTATTTACTACCACTAAGTCGATGCCACTGCTGGTGGAGATTTATTTCCCCGAGGGTATCACCAGCCCAGTAGTCAGCACTTTTTGTGCTGTCATGAATTATCATTGATATGGTTATATTCATAAATTAACTGTTAACAAAATTTTGAATTTTTTGAAATACTAAGGCTTTTCTACCTCAGGCATAGATTACCTTGGCAAAACTTTTAGGAATGTTGGTCCTCAATGCTCTTCAACTTCGTACTTTATTTGGCCTTTTTAACTTGTTTGGATTCGAGCGTCACTGATGAGTCTTTTGTAGACGAAACGTGCGTCTGACGTATATACAAAATTTAGTCCTGGTATCAATGATGAGTTAATTTCCTAAAATATTAAAATACCTATTTTAAAATTTGCAGTTGAACCAAATATACAAAGAAACTGAATGAGTTAAAAAAAAAAATACTGGGAGTTTTCAAAACTTACACAGTCAAAGTAAATAAATTGGTTTAATCTGCAAACGTTGGATGAAATAAAACATCTTATTATAGTTTGAGTATCGAGTATGTATATGTAATTCAATTAAAGTCATCTGGGTAAGAAACATGCGTTTCAAATCTCTGCGAAAAAACGATAGAATCAGAGTTTTATTTTGATAATTTAGGAAATATCTCGAACGATATTTATTTGAAAAGGGATTCTAGATATGTCAAAATATGTATTCTGTGACGTTGAGCCGTTCTTTTTAATTGACGCTATATGATTAATTCATCCGTTCTCTTGTTCCCAGCACAACCAAAGATTTTTTACTGAGTGAGTCATATAAAAACATCTATTTGGAAAACGCTTTTATTTTGTAAATACCAAACTAAACAGATTAGCAGAACAGCCAAATTAATGCTACTTCAACTTTGACAAGTAACCTCAGTATTTAATACAATTTGTAAATATGATAATGTAGTTCACAGTAACATTAGCGTAAGTGCAGTCTATAATTTAGATAATAAAATTTTTCATTACATGATATTGTAAGTTATCAGATAAACCAAATGAATAAAACAATTTGTACCTAAAGCCCAGGCCTTGCAGATCATTCAAATATATTTAAAGTAGTCTTTGATGGAAAACCATAATTTAACTGTCACACCCAGTCTCTGGTAGTGTTCGCATCGCTAAGACTTTAGTTTACTATGTTTTGTTTTATATTCTGTTATTTCACTTTTGGTCGTTTTATTTTTCATGGCGGTGACTGTTTATTCTCGACATATGCCATGTATGAGTTTGAATGTCCCTTTAGTATATTGTATCTCTCTTTTAAGTTTACTCAATTAATTTTAAAATTTAAATTCACAGTGAAAACTGGATGTTCCAAAATGTACATAATAATACTAAACCACATATTTGTCTTTGAATAATAGTGTGTTATGTCAGATAAACTATGGTATGAATACACTCTCCGAGAAAATGATATGCACAATGTGTAATACAAATGCTTCCACTTGTACTCTTTTTGGGATAATAAATTTGATTGACAATCTGGTGTTGTTGTTTCCATTTCTTTTCCATCTGGACAAAAACAAATCAAGTTTAAATCAAGTTTAAAGAAAAAGTAATGAGTATGTATTCTTAAAATATCAAAATATACATAATAATACTAAACCACATATTTTTCCTTGAATAATAGTGTGTTATATCAGATAAACTCTGATATGAATACACTCTCCGAGAAAATGATATGCACAATATGTAATATATATAATATAAACTTTATAAAAACAGGCCAAAAGGGGTCATCGACTGGTGAAAGACAACGGTTTTTCCATAGTGAATCTATGAATATATTTTATCAGTGCTTCAGTATTATCATATACAAAAAGTAAGTTTGATAAAAACTAAATATACATCCAAGACTCTGATTAGTTTCTAATATTTTATACTTTTTGTTAAATTACGACTTACAATGAAAATTCTGAAATTTTTATTCATGAAATGTTTCTGAAAATTCGACTCTCCAAATTCGATCCGAGAATGCAATGAGTTCTTGTAAACGAATTTGATATAGCAGATATATTAAATTAATCAAATCGCTATCGATACAGAACTCATTACCAGCATATTTGATATTCTTCTTCCAACTCATTATGGTATTCTTGAACCTGCAGCTGCTATACAGATTTTACAACACGTTACCTGTGTCTGAGCAGAAAGTTAACGAATCGGGGTTATGTCGAAGAACGTTTCAACCTTTTTCAAAAAAAAACCATCGAAAATATCAAGACCTTGAGGATAAATATTCCGTATTAACTTCACAAATAATACATGCTGCTCTGATTGAGCTTTAAATCTGTGTTGCACTAATCTGATACACAAACTATATGAAGACAGGTTTTGAAGAACCAACCTGGATGATACCAAGTTTCAATGAAATGTGTCAGGTAAGTATTTACCATTATAGAAATAAAAAATTAAGTTAGTGTGTACACGCTTATTGGTGTTTTACTGTTTAATCTTCTATGTTGCACATTTTTTGTTGTTAAGGCAATACAAATGCATACCTCCGTTGTATTAGTCTATAATAAACTGTTATTTAAAATGACGAAATGTTCTATTTCAAGGAAGTGGAACAGCCATGTTCTTTAAAAAAAGGATGGTATAATATTTTTTTCTGATTTGTGAAGAAAAAGTTGAATTGCCATGTATATTATATACAAAATTTCATTAAAGATTGTTTTAATTTGCTTCTCACATCATGCAATAACTATAACATTAACATGGAAACTGGACAGTTACTGCTAATGGTTATATCTAGGTTAATTATTGAGTTTTATTTTATTGTATTGAGGTGTGTGTGTGTACCTCACGGCTTAGGAAATGATACCCCACTTCAATTTGAACGGTAAGATGGTTACAATTCTTAAAAGTATTTGCAGTATAGTATTTTTGATTGTATACAAGTCAGGTAGTGCATACTTGAAGGGTTTTCTTGACGTATAACATTATATCTGCATCATCTTTAACACGAGGACCCTATTGATAACAAGAAATTACAAGTGCATGAATTATTATTTGAAGTATCTAAAATTTGAAGTGCATTTTAAACTTGTATGTACTTGTTATATTTCGGAATTTTATATAATTCAAAATAGTTCGCGAGGTACACGGGTTTTTAGTCCACAAAGTCCTTTGTTGAAGGTGCTCATAGACCTAAGTGAGCGACACAGGACCTTTATACCATCTGGTTATTATAACGACAGAATATTAAAAAAACTCGTAATGTGTGCAGTAATCAATTGATTACCTTTAACACAACAGAGGAATACCACCAATTTAGTAAGTCTCATATTAAACAGTTATCAAGGTAAAATATAAGAAATAACATTTACCCTACTTGGTTACTCTCATTCGTTCTTTTACAGAACTTTTTTTATTACTATTATCATGATAAATCAAATTAAAAAAAAAAAAAAAACAAGAAATAGATCTCCTTC
This sequence comes from Mytilus edulis, assembly GCA_019925275.1. Lineage (NCBI taxonomy): Eukaryota > Metazoa > Mollusca > Bivalvia > Mytilida > Mytilidae > Mytilus > Mytilus edulis. Next base: position 61,582,385 of record CM034351.1, on the reverse strand, counting down.
TTGAAATTTTTTTAATCCAAGTTCATTTTAAAATGACGCCAAACATAGCACAAATTTTGATTTTCCTCTTATTTTAACGTATTAGTAAAGCTCGACGAAAATAATTATATTTCACTTTCATAAATGTATGATAATAAACCCGAAACAAATTTAACCTTGAAACAATAGCCATTCATGTAATGTTTTATGTTGTACAATGTGCAAACAAAATGCCCGTGTATGTTGTGAGGTTTTGGGTTTCTATGAACGTAATCTATGTATTTTCGATAAAGCAATAATTCAGAGATTTTTTTTAACACAAATTATATACTTTTACTCAATTCTTCCGTAGATACAAACATTTGGTTTGTAAGCGTGATTTCGAACCGAATAGTACATCTTAATTTTTACGAATATGTACATTGTGTTTTTTTTTTTTTTTGTGGGATGTATAAGTACCACGTCACGTCCAGTTTGTGTTGTTCGTTGGATATATTTCTGCTTTGTATGGATCTGATTTTTAAAGTGTATTCTGATGTTGTATTGTTACACCATTATTATATGGTATGATCATTGTTGAATGTCTTACGGTGACCAATACATGTTAGTTTCTATGTCATGTTGGTCTCTAATGTAGAGGTATCTCATTATTAATCTGACCACATCTTCTTTTCTGATAAATATTATATCAAATCTCTACGAAATGGTCAACTGGCAACACAACAACACATAAAAAACATATATACTGGTTTTTTTCTTTTGATTCCAATGCATGAAAAGAAACGGAGAGCCGAAAGATACCAGCGGAATATTAAATAGATTAAGTCACAATAAACTGACAACGCCCTGGCTAAAAAGAAAGAGACCAGCAAACAATAACATTGCACAATAGTAAGCTTTCCCTTTGCAGTCTGGTGCTTTTTCCAGTTCTAGTCGAATAAACGTACATGTATACATTTGGTATAAAGAGAATACTAATGAGTTTGTCGGACATCTAGAACATTAAACCTGTATCTATATATGTAGTGTTGACATAAACAACAAGCGCTTTTTAAGTTTAACGTTTTCTCTTCAATATCTATTTTTAAAACATGTACTTCTTGTTTTTATCTTACTCGGGAAATACGTTGATTTCCTTGTAATCTCCAACGTTATATGTTTCTGGCGTTTGGTTTTGGTCAAGAACGGTCAATGCATGGGACGTGTAATCGGTTTTGGTGAAATTTGTTTGTAAACTTTCAAATGTTTGAATCACCAGGGAAAACCAACTGAAAATCTAAAACACAACAAAAAAAAAACCCAGTTACTACCTTTGTATCTTACTGGTTAAATTATTTTAATAAGCAAACATTCACAAATAAATTTAATAATAAAGATTTTTCGTAAAATCTGATGAAAATATAATATTGCACAACTACCTGTTCAAAAGTCTTTTTAGACACCATGAAACGTTGGTATAAACGCACGTTACGCCCAACACGGCAAAATTGATTGATACATCAAAAACAAAAGCGGTTGGCAATTTGATTATTAATCTTAACTACGAATTAAAAATGTGTCCATTAACAAAAAACCGAGATGTTAGTTTATATTCCAGACACACCCACGCATATTAGTATTTTAGGCCAATTGAAACCACAATAACGACAATCAAATCGACGAATGCGTCATGTCCATACCCGTTATCTACAGGTGCATGAGGAATGGATTACCTTTTTAGTTAACTTTAATTATTTTAAAGGGGCACTAGCTGTCAAATTAGAGCTGATAATAATGATAATGATAATGATAATTTATAGAGCGCCCTATATTAAAAAATAAAAATTACTCTAAGGCGCTGTACATTCAGCATGGTAATTTAAAAAAACAATCGAAGACAAAAATATAAAACATACACTGTACTTAATTCAAATACTAAAATAAAATATAAAACAAAAATGCCTACTATAATATAAAAGTTCACTACAAATAATCATTGCAAAACAAGCAAAAATTCTAAAAAGGTATACAAAGAAATTGCATGAAAAAATTTATACAAAACAAGTAAAAAAAACGTAAAAGAGAAGGGAAAAAGTCTGATTAAAAAGCAATGCGATAAAAATGAGTTTTCAGCTTAGATTTAAAACACTCTAAGACTTGCATTGTCTTAAACTGTTCGGGAGATTGTTCCAAAGAGATGCCGCTGCCAACCGATTTCACCCTAATTATCATATTGGATTTATCGTGTACTAATAAAAATGTATATCCCAACTACAATACGTTTGAAATAAACAGTTTGCAATACATGTAAACGATAATGTATGTCAGAATTTCGTATGTATTTAAGTCGAGACGCCATCTAATTAACTATTGAGAATACCTCCGATTGTCACATAACACGAAATAAACATCAACACAAATACAAATAGCCTAGCGACCTCGTGTAATTGAAATTTGAAAGGTATGTTTTTAAATGATTTTATTGTGGATCGAATCAGTCATCGAAATGGTTCACCTTCGTTTCACTTTCAATGTTGACCTTCTTTTCCTTTTAATGGGTGAACACGACTATATTCGTGTGATTCTTTGTCAATTGTGTTCTATTTATTTATATTGTAGTCCTGTAATGTTGTGTTGTCATTTTAATGTTATATTTCACATGGCCATGAAAGAGGGAGGTTTGGCATGCCACAAAAACAGGTTCAACCCACCATTTGTTCCTTTAAAAATGTCCTGTACCAAGTAAGGAATATGGCCATTGTTATATTATAGTTCGTTTCTGTGTGTAACATTTTAACGTTGTGTCGTTCGTTTTCTCTTATTTTTGAGTGTGAATTCACATTACTGTAAGACGTGTCACGGTACTTATCTCTCCCAAATTCATGTGTTTGGTTTTGATGTTATATTTGTTTTTCTCATAGGATTTGTCTAATGCTTAGTCCGTTGCTGTGTGTGTGTGTGTGTTACATTTTAATGTTGTGTCGTTGTTCTCCTCTTATATTTAATGCGTTTCCCTCAGTTTTAGTTTGTTACCCCGATTTTATTTTTTGTCCATGGATTTATGAGTTTTAAACAGCGGTATACTACTGTTGCATTTATTTATGCATGCGTAACTAATCTATATATAACGACTTATAGTGTAGGTCACATGAATGCAGATTTAATGAGGTCGAACTATCCACATGCAAGTGATTAAATTTTAGGAAAATTTTCATAATATATGAAATTCCGGATATATCTAAGTATATGTGAATATTTAAATTCAATTCTTTAAAATAAGAAAAAAATAAAATCAGCAACAATTTGTCTTGGATTCACGTATTGTTTTTTTTTAAATTCAAAATTAGTAACAATTTGTTCTGACAGTCAATGGTTTCGTATTGATTTGCTTTGTTTTTTAAAGAGAGGAATTTGTTTTAGAAATTGAAGCCTGTAATACTTTTTAATCGCTTATCTTTAAAAGGACGTCGCATGACGTGTAATCTGTATATATTATTTATCAAGTGTCACTGATTACTTCTAATGTTGGTATTTAATGCGAACGTTTTGTGTATATAAGATATATTTAACTATGTGGAAACACATACATAATGTTCAATCATAATCGTACACACTTTTTATATTGAAAAAAACTGGTAGGATTGTTATGTGTGTCTCAAATCGTCTAAATGGATATTTTTAAAAAACATATCGAGCTGAAACCCCTTTTTTAATTTGATACTGGTGACATTACTTTATAAAAAGTACAAGACTAACATATAATGTCTCATGACAATCTTATAAAGTTCCATTGATACGTTTGGATGTTGCTCTATCCTCGAGGCTCTATCAGGTACAGAACTTTGCTGCTTCAGGCATGTCAGGACATAAATTCAAACAATTTAATCATGTTTTTAATAGTGTTTTCTAATTCAAAGAAAATTATATACTACAACGAAAATCGGAAAAATACAAACACATGCAAAGTGTCAAATATTAGAGTTATTTATCGGCATATATGCGGTTGTGATGACGTTAAATATTGAGATTTGTTATTATAAGATAGACAACTCTATACTTCAGATCGGTCTATGTATAATAGTATCAGGTCTAAAACACGCCTGTGGCAATGGGTATATTCGACTCTGAGCTTGATGTATAGTATACGTAATTGAACGCCTCAACTGGTCACATGCAAGAAAAATGACTTCGTGCGGCCTTAATTGAATCCAAATAAATAGTCCGAGGCAAGCCTACTAAACAAATTCAAAAGAGTTTCTTTAACGTTTTATTTACCACTGTTTTTTGTTTTTGTTTTGTTTAAATCACGCATATTTATAATTGTTTGTGAATAAGATAAAAATTTAAAATTAAAAAACAAATCGTCGCATTCTAAGAATATCGATTCAGGAGGGAGCGTGTTATAAATCGACAGATACCAAAACTATGTTATACATCATGCAGGTTCTATATTCGAAACTACTGGAATCGATTTATTTAAATAAAAATATACAAATAGTTGGACAAATTAACACGAAACTGTGGTTTTTATAGTGACAAAGAGAACACGACAATCCCACTTGTATACATTTTTTTGTTCCCAAAACATTACAAAACCTTCCAACTCTTTTTTATAGAAGAAATCAGTGGTAAAACTAAAAATGCTGTTTGATCTTTAACATTTCAACCTTCCAGAGTTTTCTTTGTTTGAATAAGTATTATAGCTGTCTTCCTAAATCCATATACTCCACAGTGTTGTAAAGAAAACTAATGAATGATGATTTTTAAGTCTTACATCTATTTCTGTATTTCGTTTGAAGAACTAGATATGATTAAGAGATATCGAAAAATAGATACATCTGTAAAACTATACTGAAACATGTTAAGTTTTAACAATCCACGTACACACCATTAGTTAAAAAGACCTTGTGATAGTTTTTTAAGTTCTTTGAACTTGTATAGGATAAGCTCTTTGAGCTTTAAAAGAGACATTAGTTGATCAACTAGCAGAGATAATACTTTGAAGTCTGACTGTCGCTATCAAATCGGGTTACTCTTAGATGATCCTTGCAGGTTAGTTCTTTTATTTTATATTTACCAATCGACTATCAAAGGAAAAAGATTGATAGGTTAAACTCTTATAAAAAGAACCTATTCAATAGAATTGAGAACGGAAATGGGGAATATGTCAAAGAGACAAAAACTCGACCATAAAGCAGACAACAGACGAAGGCCACCAATGGGTCTTCAATGCAGCGATAAACTCCCGCACCAGGAGATACCCTTCAGCCGGCCCCTAAACAAGTATGTTACTAGTTTAGTGATAATGGACCTCATAATAAACTCCGAATTATACACAGGAAACCAAAATTAAAAATCCTACAAGACTAACAAAGGCCAGAGGCTCCTGACTTGGGACAGTCGCAAACATGCGGCGGGGTTAAACGTGTTTTTTTAGATCTCCCCCTCCCCCTATGCCTATAGCCAATGTAGAAAAAACAAACGCACAACAATACGCATGGTAAAACTCTCAGTCCCATGTCAGAACAGGTAACAAAAGAAACTAAATAAAATGACAATAATACATAAATTAACAAAGGATTACTAGCAGTTACTGACATACCAGCTCTAAAAGGATTTAAAGATGATGTCTTCATCATATGAATATCAAGCACAATCCCTCCCGTTAGGGGTTTAGTATTATACTATCAAAAAATATATGAGAAGAAAATAAACCGTTACATGCCAACAACTGGTTTTTGAATAAATATGTATAATTCCGATGGAAAAACCCTATAAGTGAATCAATATTATAGCCAACATATGCAATCTTTATTGACCTGACAACAGTATCGTAACTATATCCCTTCTCAATAAGTCTGTTTAAAGGTTTTGTTAGCTTTTGAGTTGAATAATGTCATTTTTGTGCTTGTAAAGAATATTACCATTAAAGATTGGATGTGAAATACCTGAACGTTTAAGATGTATACATGTTGAGTTATATTAACGAATGATGTCCTTGTACCGATGATAAAATTTAGTAAATGTTTTGATTAGTTTGTGATAACGAAAACCCTGGTTTAATAATTTTTCAGTAATATATAAATTTCTCTCGTTAAATCTAATACGCTGTTACATACACGAGCAAACAAATTTGTTTCGTTCGAAGCGCTTGTTTTAGAGGAACCGTCACCAGGAACGGTCGAAAAAGTTAATTGAAAGACAAGCATGTATAATTATATAAAATCTAAAAATTAAATTGGTGTTGGCACTTTTAGTTCCAGTGGTTTTATCTTATAACTGTATATTTTCATGAACCATAAACAAAATTCATTCAAAAATAAGGAGATGTTGTATCATTGCCAATTCAACGAGACAGCTATCCACCAAATTTCAAATAAAGTGGAACTAAACTTGAATGTAAATAAATAATAAAAAAAAAAGAAATGATAAAAAATTATAGTAGACAGCTCTCTCACAAGCCTTTAAAAAAACATTAATGTAAAACATGGGACAAACATATATTTTCTATAAGAGTAAGTCTTTTTTCTTGGAGGATATTAAGATATGTTTTCTGGAAGAGTAAGGAAGGTTTTACACTCCCAGAATAGGGGTTACCCTCTAAGAAAACATAGAGTTTACCCTCATAGAAAACATGCTTAGCGACCAAGTACACATAGCTTACCCCTTCCGGAATGGCTTACAATGTTTAAAAACAACACAGCCTACCGTCCCGGGAGAGAGGCTTACCATCAAAGACAACAAGGATGACCCTCCAGGAAAACATAAGCTAGTCTCCCATAGGTATCGCTTATTATATTATTAAATATGGTTTACTTTTCTCGAAACATGGCTTATGTTTTTTAGAAAAATTAGTTCTCTCTTCCAAAAAATATAGACTGAGTAGCTCACAGAAAATAATGCTTATCCTTCATAAAAAAAAGGCTGACTATTTCAGAAAAAGGATTTCACTCGATAGAAAAAAACCCTGAGCACTCTCTGGATAAACGCTTACCCTTCTAGACAACATAGCTCATTGGTCCGTAAAAAATTGAATTACCCCCCACCCCCATTAAGTCGTAGCTGTCTTTCCAGACAAGATAGTTTACCCTCCATAAAAACATGACTTATTCAGCATAAGGCTAATTATCCAAGACATCTTATATATAATTAGTTTACCGACCCCGAAAGTCATAGGCTTTCTCCCTAATAAACATGACTTAACCTCGCTGAGAACATTACGTTAAATCTCTTAGAATTCATAGCTCATCCTCTCAGAAAATATGATTTACTCTCTAAGAAAGCATTGCTTACGCTCTCAGAAAACATGACCATCCCTCCTAGAATCATGACCTTCTGCCTAAGAAAAACGTTGCTTACCCTTCCCAAACCATGGATTATCCTTAGGGAAAACATGCCTTACCCTCCTAGGAAACTGGTTTATCCTGGAAGAAAACATATCATTTTCTCCATGAATACATGGCTCCCTTCAAAAAGATGACTTAACCTCACTCAAGGCTATTGTTTATAGGGAATTGGGAATACCCTAGTTTAATTACCGTCAAATCACGTATAATTTATTTTTGTGTCGCTTTTTATTAGAACGAAAAGACGCAAATTTGTCATTATTTATTAGAAAATTCTTTTTTTTTCATATGAAAATCTCAATAAGTATGGTTATGACAGTAAATTATCATCCTATATTAAGAAAATTGTTAATACCTGTAGAATATCAAATATAGCAAAGTGGCTACTTATTTCAGAAACGTTGAGTCGTATTACGTATAAAAATAAAGAGATGAGATATGATATGATTGCCAATGTGACTTTTATCCACCAAATTTTAAAACAAAAGAAGATGTTAGCAACATAGGCAATCGTACAGCCTTCAACAATGAAAAAACACACCAAAAACATCAATCACTGAACTGATAAGTGTTCAGGATAGATTTAAACTCACATGTATTCAATAATGGTCACCAAACATGAACAATTCGCGTACGGAGATGAGTTGGTAATGTTTTTACAATGATGTCGAGGTGTGTCAGTGAAAGATCACCTTGATGGTCGGATGTATGAGGGCGATATTAAACTGACACAGCTAATCCAAAAAGCACATACATATTTCTAAGTGTTTTGTATGTCCAACATTCCCGCCAAAGAAATAAAAACAAATGAAAGACTGCAGTACAGTCAGAGAAAGTCAAGGTAGGATAATCCAGCGGTGATCCGACACAGAACATCCATGTTAGAACAAATGAATAGGAATGTAGAAGATTATATAAAAATGTTTTTAAGTTGAAATAATTTTTATCAGTACTACCATTTAATTTGCCTATTATGGATTGCCCCTTGTTTTCACTTTGCAAGTGTGTAATTCTACTCATGGGTTTGACCGACATTTACTATTTGAAAAAAAACAACCATTATCAAGGGCAAGCCTGATATTACCGCTATGTTTAGACCATTACTATGCTCTCTTCCAGTTGATCACAGAGAAAACTGGTCAAATCGAGAAGAATAATTCTGGTAAAGTATCTACATGTATCTTAAATATTGGAATGACATCAGTATCTATACGTGCTTCCTCGTAGTATACTACTGTTTATCAAGAATGGTAAAATAGTTACAATTTTCAATACTTTCCTCACAAATCGTTTGATGTTGAATAAACATTGCATACAGTTGGTATAACTAGTACATTGCGCCTAGTTTATTTGAAGGTACTTCATAACAAATCACTTATATAAGGGCATTTTGTTGATTTTGATATCGTATGTTTTAAAATTTCAAGGTGGTTCTGTAGCTTATATGTTTGTTGCTCACTTACCTTTAAGGATGTACTTAGGTGGGGTTTGGAATAAGTGTCAAAAGTTTGGACTCCTTGTTGTTTTCCTATAAAATACAAGGTAAAATATTTCCCCCCATAACGCCTATTTATATTTTAACATAAGATTTAATAGCTCATACATGTAAAAGGTCATTTGACAAAATTTAAGCAGATTTTTGATTTTCTTTCTTTTGATTTGAGATCTTAATAATACCAATGCAAATATAAGGTAAAAGTCCGAGTCAGCCTTTTCCTGTCATATTTCATAAATCAAATATCGCGAAAAGGAGCCCAATGCCCTATCAATATTTTTAGCTTATTTTAATCCTTAACTAATACTCTTCCAGCTTAAAGTATCAATTTTGAAATATTGATTAATTTAATTTTACGTTAGATCAACAAAGTACATCCTTAAATAAAAGTGGCCGCAAAATTCTGTCCTATCCCCTTGAATACACCATGCATAAGTTACATAATACTTAATTTTGTCATTCTGATCAAATTTTTGTGGGGGTAAATTATATAAGATTAGTAATTACATGCTTTTTTCAGAAATACAAGTCAACAGATTAATTACAATATTTTTAATATTATTGGATTATAAATATACATATAAATACATATATAGATATTGAACAAGTTATATCTTAATTCCTACTAAGCAGTTTTAATATATGTGAATAAAAAAAATACAATAAAACATTTTAATATGAAACATAGGTATGAGAACAAGTGAAGCCCAGTTGGTGAAATACAATTCTTCACAGCTTTAAATTCATATCTTAACACATACAGATGATTACCACAACTATGTTCATTGATAAAAATTATCAAAACATTGTAAGCTAACAGATTTGAATTAGATTATAATTTACAATGTTATTTCAATCTCCAGAGAACAAACGTTGGTTTAAATTAATAAATGAGATATGCCTGCAATTGATATTAAGGCTATGTTTGTATTTGAACATATTTTTAAGACTGTAAAAGTTGTTGACTGAACACAGTAAAGATCTTTTTAAGAGACTATACAAGTTGTTGACTGCTGATTTGCTGTAAATTATAAAATGAAAATATTGTTATTTTAATAAAATAATGACAATTGTAACGATAAAAATTATTATCAAAATAACGATAATAATTATAGGCAAATGCTTCTCATGAGTCGAAGATTCATTCCAGTTTTTTCTTGGTATTAATAAATAATAATAATTTTGTTTCCCGTTTATCAAAATCAAAATAAATATTTTCATATACAAATAAGTTAACATTCATGACTACAATCTGTCAATACCTGTATCTTTGCATTGCACAAGATCATGTTTTCTCAGACTGTTAATGACGTCTGTCCCCTTAATCCATTGGACGTAGGATTTTTTTTTTAAATTGATGAGTGTTAGATACATGATTGTTTATATTTGTCGTTTTTGTAATTTGTATGTTTTGGACATAAAGACAGAAAACATTAAAGCAGGATTACACACATGTAAAGTTTTAATATGGTCTGAAAGATATTATCCCATTACTTTAACTCTAAATAGCAAGACATAAAACAAAATATAACTAAAACTTTTGTACTAGTTATGAACATTCAAATCACCTAGGACAGATTGTAATGTCAACCATTGTTTTTTTATCTATATATTCTTTTTGTGTAGAAATTAACTGTATGTTGTTCTTTTCTTATACAGTATTTCAAATATGTCATACTACCTTTGTCTTTAATAATTTTGGTTGTGTGTGTGTACCCCCGGATGAAGCCTTGTAATTTAAATGCATTCTGTCAGTATGAATTATCAACTCTTTTAAAGTAAGGTTAAAATCAAAGATAAATTTAGTTGGAATTTTCTCCCTTTTGTGGTTCAGGTATTTAGATATTAAAAGCAAGAAAAGAAAACTCCATCACATTTAATGTGCCACTGTGTTGTACATATTGTAGCCAAAAGTATTGCTATGATGTACAAAACATATAGTTTTCAAATGTCTTTAGTTTTATTTTATCAATATTTCATAAATGAATAATTACATATAATAGTTGAATTCGACTTTTCAGAATCTAGAGAACTATGGATAATCTCACAGTTCATTATTCTGTCATTACTGTTTCAGGACTGAGTTTGACGTTACTGTGTCAGAACTTTAGAGTACATATTTTATTAGTACTGTTAATGTATTTACTAACATTTCAGGCACGCATTAATGGATCACTTTCAGTTTGTTCATTTAAAAAAAATGTCCTTTAAGTACAATGCTGTGCAATGTTTGAAGGTTTTTATTAGCACATATCTGTTTATTTTCATACACTAAGTTACAATTTTCACATTTGAATGCATTCAGTGATGCCAATTTTAAAATATGTAAAAGGGTAGAAATGTACCAAAAAATGTTGGTAAATTCCTTGTACTGTTGGTAAAGGGAAGGTTTTAGCACCTTTAAACAAGTTTAACCCCGCCATTGCTAAATATGCTAATTCCAAGTCAGGAGTCTTTAATTCAGAGGTTGTTGTTATTTGTAACATAAATCAAGCCGTTCGTTAGTTTGTTTGTTTGAACTGTTTCATATTTTTCATTTCTGGGATGTTCCTAGCTAACTATGCAATTTAGGTTTTACTCATTGTTGAAGGCCATACGATAACCTTAAGTAGGTAATTCCCGATTTTGACGATGACGTCATATACGCCGGTTCAGCTTGGCGATTTGTTATGACGTACCTTCAACTCGAGATTGGTGTATACAAACATCGATCAATTCACTGATAAGATGCTGATAACCAACGTTGATATATGTGCTACCCTATTTCTGTACACGACATGTTTGCATTACTTCTACCTTCACTTTTAGTCGTTGTGATAATTCAATTTGTTATCAAACAATATTTATACTGGTGAAATGATAAAAATGTATCTTTTGCGATGAACATGTAGATCACTACAGTAGATAAGCAAAACAGAATCCTCAAAAAGAGGCGTGGTTTGTGAATAAACCGTATTTATAAAGTGCAACGCATAAGCTATTCTCGTTTGACTCTCACAGAAAACTTTGAATATACATTTATAAAGATAATAATTTCTAACAGATTTTAAAAGATGCCATAACAATTGAAATGTATACTCAAATACGTAAAAATGTCCCATTCAAAATAATCAAACAAAGACAAAAATTCTTCTTCTATTTGAAACAAACTTAATAACTATGTATTTTTATATTTATATAAAAGTATTTCAGAGCAGTTTCTGCATGTGTGCTACAAAAATGTAAGTCAACAGTTAATTCATATGATTTAGATCACAAGTCAAAATTAAGTCACACTTCATGTCAGTATGAACATGGTTTGAATAAGGCCGTGTTCACATTGACCTTAACTAGGTGTTGTGTTAGTGTAACTCACACGAAAACTAAACAAAATTACGTTCCCATTGATAAAACTCAATGTTAAATGTAGTTTAAGTCATCTTTTGCCTACATGCAGTCGATAGTCAATGTAGGCCTTGTGTAGGTTAAGTGTACACAAAACTAGGCATTTAGAACATTAAATTTACCATGCATATTTAAAGAAGAACAACTTTTACTAAAATTTATATGTATAACAATTATTAATAAAGTTCTTTACAGAAATATTTGTATAAACTTTATATATTTCAAATTATTTGTTATAAAAAACACTTAATGTAGCTTTATTAACCCATTATCAAGACTCTAACATGTTTAACCCCGCCACATTATGTATGTATGTACCTGTCCCAAGTCAGGAGCCTGTAATTCAATGGTTGTCGTTTGTTTATGTGTTACATATTTGTTTTTCATTCATTTTTTTAATATAAATAAGGCCGTTAGTTTTCTCGTTTGAATTGCTTTACATTGTCATTTCCGTGCCTTTTAAAGCTGATTATGCGGTATCTACTTTGCTACTTGTTGAAGGCCCTACGGTGACCTATAGTTGTTAATTTCTGTGTCATTTTGGTCTCTTGTGGACAGTTGTCTCATTGACAATCATACCACATCTTCTTTTTTTTTTATATATATATATCAAAGCATCATCATTTCAGAACAAATAATTCATTTGAAAAGGTCTTACCGAATCGACTGGACGTACACAAAAATTACCCCTCCCTTTGCCAAATACTCCTTTGAGAAGAAATACCTTTTGCAACACACAGAAAATTTAGAAATGTAGTGATCCTTAACATATCAATCCCTTTTCTTCGTCTGTGTAGCCTGCGTAATCGAGACATCTTAAGTATCTTTAAACTACTGTAAATCATCAAAATGGCTTTCATAAAGGAGAAACCACTTAACTTCAAAAGAGGGGGTTGGGGGGAAGGGGGTTCTGAGCCAGTTGTTTTTCCCGCGAACATTTTTATTAAGTTTTTTTTCGATGCTAGCAATGAATCAACTTATTTTTTTCAATATTTAACACTACAATAGATGGGGAAACTCTGGATTCAGAATATATTTTTTTATCATCTGTATGACCAGAAAATTGTATTTATCAAATTGGGGATCAGAATATGTTTCAAGGAAAAATACGTCCCCCCTTTTTGGAGTCAAATGGTCGTTCCCTAACTGCTAGAAAAGATATCCGAAAATTTGTATGCGGTTCTACGTAATAAACATTTAAATGACATATAGTTTACAAGTGTGAACAAATCTGATGTACAGGTATATAGATGTGAACAAATTATATGTGAAACTAGTGTATATTACGGTAAACTAATTTTAAACATGATTACTGTACATGGCGTTTGGTGTGAACACGGCCCAAGTTTGATTAAAATGATAGTTTGAAAGAGATTGTTTTGAGTTCAAATTTAGGACAAGACTTTTTCATTTACTTTTGCAAGATTCCTTCATCACAAAAAAATATATATTATTATAAACAATGAATGAGTTTTGTTGTGCAAAGACAGTATACGATTTCTTTACCTTGTATTTAGTTAAGTCAAACGGCATTTCACTGACTTAAAGGGAATTATTAATCCGGTCAAATATTCACAGCTGAACTAGTCATTGTTTTTTCAAACAAACACACTAAATGTGGGTATATTGTGTTCAGATGTAAGTTGACATCGATGTGTAAGACCAAAAAACTACAATGTCAAATGACTTTCGTTTGGAATTTAGTTCGAACGGGGTTTCCTGACGGGTGATGGAACGTTACACTTATTTTGTTTTAACTTCAAGATACGTATTATTTTTTTTTATATAGTATAGCTTATATAATCTTTGTTTATCTGTGAAAAAAATGAAGAAAAAATAACAGACAATTTCGCATAATTTATAAACGACGATCAACGGCGTTACGTTATTGTTAAAAGACGGCAAATTTAACATGTATATTTTAATATTTTCCTTATAATAAGAACCAGGCTTAAAAAATCGAAACACATCTATTTCTGTCTCTAATGGCAAGTAAGAAACAAAAAAAAAAGAAAAAATTCCAAATTGGCGCCAAATTATTTTTTTCCCGCGAAATTAACGCAATTTCAGAATTCCGGGTTTTAATATCCGTCCCATTATTGTCTTGAGAAAGTAGCAACAACGTTCGTTTCTAAGGGCTTGCTTTCCGACCGAAGAGGATTAATATCCATCGGTTTGCATTCATGATAACATGTTCAACAAACGGTATTGTGTTTTTTATTAGGATATGTAATGGAAGCGCCGACTTGTTTTACGTATTAATAGAAGATTGTAACACTAAGACATATAGGTCACTTGTAAAGGAAAACAAGAGCAAAATAACAAAGCAGAGTTATTTTCTTTCAAAACGATAGATTATTCTATCGAAGAATTAACCCTTACGATATCTTGTTTCAATGAAATATGCTTCAAGGCATAAAAGTATTGATATTTCTTTTCGTGTTACATGTACATTTTCGTGATTGTGTGCTCTCCTCATGTCAGCTCTAGACTTTTTACATCTATAAATACCTTTAAACTTACTTTATCAAATGATCAACTGATGAATTTTCACGGGTAGTAACCTCGTCATATCGAGATTTTGTCATAGTTTGGTTAAGATGAACATGGTGTGTTAAGCATTTTTGATGACAATCAGTGCCAAATCATAAAGCTAATATGCTACATGTAGTACATAAAATTTGTATCATATAGTTATTAATTTTGAACAAAATAATGCTTGCGTAACTATGTTAAATCTAAAAGTTGCAGCCCCAGTGATTTAATCGTATCATGGTTTATTTCATGTTGAACATGGTTCAGTTATGTGATTCTTATATCGTGAATGAAGGAAGAGTAACGATCAAAATAAACAAACAATATACAACTATTGAAATATTCATTTTTAAAAACGGTTTTATTTGGAATACAAAAGAAATATACCCACATTCAATAAAGTATTATGTATATTAAGTACATGCGGTCTAATTGGAAATAAGTAAAATTATCCAAAAAAGAAGTACATGTTAGCCTCCCACAATGAACAAATCCATACCATAAAATTATATGTAAAAAATAAATAAATGAAAAAACTCACGTATACAATATTACAGTCATTTGTTTTCGTTCGAATACTTATTGATAAAAGTGGACAATAGTACACATGACACAACATAGAAAACTAAAAAATAAACAACACGAACCCCACCAAAAACTAGGGGTGATCTCAGGTGCTCCGGAAGGGTAAGCAGATCCTGCAACTTTAATCCCCAGTTTTTGATGGGGTTCGTGTTGCTTAGTCTTTAGTTTTCTATGTTGTGCCATGTGTACTATTCTTTGTCTGTTTGTATTTTTTTATTTTTAGCCATGGCGTTGTCATTTTATTTTCAATCTATGAGGTTGATTGTCTCTCTGGTATTTTTCGCCCCTCTTTTAAATAGAAGTCTTTACCTATTTTAGAAGTGATGCCGCTCACGATATCCCGACAGACCCATCATAGACAAACGGAAAATAATCTGTGTGAAAAAAAAGTAGTGCTTTCTGTTTTTGTAATTATTATCTCAAAAGATAGTTGAAAAGAGCACTGCGTGACTATTTAAATTATCAAAGCAAAATAACAAAAATACGGGACTTTGAAGAGAATTATAAACGGAAAGTTCCTAATCAAATGGCAAAATCAAAAACTGAAACTCATCAAACGAATGGTTACATCTGTCATATACCTGGCTTTGTACATACATTTTTTTCTGTAGAAATTGATGGATTAAACCTATTATATCCACCTTAGGCTCTCATATGTATGACAGTCGCATAAAATTCAATTATATTGACGACGATATGTGAACACAACAAACAGACAAAATAGGTGAAAATGTCAAAAATAAAGGTACAGGGAACATTGTGTTATAATCTTAATTTCTATAAAAAACAAAACAAATATGTCAACAAAGAAAAACAAAAAGGTATATAGACAAAGCACATAAGCTTTCAAAAATACACAAAATTACTGAACTTCAAGTCAATTTAAACAAGATATGGATAATGTTCCCCCTTTTTGCTCTGCAATATGCATGTGTATACTTCCACATATTATAGATTTGACAAACAAGTGATGTTGGCATATGTATGCTGATGAACTGTAGGAGGAGATAGCCGGACATACCATGATCTCTTTATACACCGAGTACAAACAATGACTAAGTCAAACTACCTGTCATTTTCAGAATAGTTGAAAAAAAATCTATTGCTATTCACACCTCCATAATGTGTCTGGTTATCCTACAAAATATGAGAGCTGTATCTCCAAAACTGTAGGAGGAGATAGCTGGACAAACCATGATTTTGTTATTCAGCTTGTAAATGTAACTAAATCCAACTACCTGTCATTTTCAGAATATTAAAAAAAAAAATCAAAATACTATGGCAATTTTCACCTTCATTCTGTGTATGAAAATCCTGCAAAATATTGTTCCTCCAAAAATTTAGGATGAGATAGCCAGAAAAACAATGAATCCTAATCCAGACAGATAGACGGACAGACGAACAAACGGATGGACACACGGTGGACAGGGGTCAATTTATATGCCTCAGATATTTTGTTGCGGGGGCATAAAAAGGGGAAATCAATCAAAATTGACAACATAAACGCTATTAACCAATGGAACAAGTAATAAAGAACTGCTATATGCTTGATTTGGACAGGCATTTTCCAAATTTGTGTTATACATGATGCACATAAAAATCATTGTTAATTTAAGCAGGAAAACACAGAAAAGAATGTCATAGACGAGATTTTTCAGTTGAATAACAACAAGGGCTAATCATTTATTTAAAAAAAAAACGGCTAATAAAATCAAAATCTCCAATCACTTTTTTGAAACGTTCATTCGCTGTATAAAAAAGCATGTATTTTAACTCAGAATGCGCTCTCTTTTGACGCATTTGTGTGAAGTGAATTCAATTATGATTCAGAGTTCAAAATAGATAATTGACCTCTATCTTCTATTGCAAAAAAATACTAGACGTTTATGGTATATTTTGAATGTCTTTCAGTTTACCTTGTAGTGTCGGCTCTTCTGTTTCTACTTCTGTTTCTGCAGGTGATCTGTGAGTTGTACGTGCACGTGTTTGATCTCCTTTTTGGTCCTTTTTATTTTTTGCAGCCTGTCGTTCAGCCGCTTCATTTGCAGTTTTTAATTTTTTTTCTGCCAACTTTGTCGCCTCCTGTGCCTTTTTTATTTCGTCCATCAGTTCTTTTGTCTTTTTCTCATTCTCTTTTTTTACGGTCTCAATATTCTTTTGATGTTTAGAATAGTTGTTGTAACCTTGAATTAAAAATAAAGGATAGTTTAAGTAGGACATACACTTTTCTAATGACACTATAAGGTCTGAAAACAACGAAATTAATTTCTATGGTAGTGAAAAAAATTAAACCTATTATTCATTAAATGCGTATGATATTCAAATAACATCTGACTCAATTTGCTAGTTTTACTTTAACTCTTCCGAAATGATTAAATTTACAAAATTTACCAACAAAAAAACATCAACACACCAGACTTGTAAAATCAGACATACAAACAGATAATTATACCGTTCTTTATAAATGAATAATAACATAAAATGTATGTTTCATTATAATACGTGATTCTGTTTGGCTACGCTGCAATCTCGCGTTATTCCTTAAGCAACTTCATAACACAATAAAATTTATCATTCACGATGACACGAGGTCCCACAATAAAGTGCACAGGTAAATTAAATAATTTTTTTTAAAACTTGATAAAACCGTGTTTTCAAGATCCTAACTAAAAAAAATATGATTATAAGTATTGAATGCTTCTTTTTGTATCTTCATAGGGTTGCAAAAGCGTTGACCGTGCGCATATTTTTAGAATGAAAAGTAAAATCACAAAAATACTGGACTCGGAGGAAAATCTAATCGGAAAGTCCATAATCACATGGCAAAATCGAATGACAAAACACGTCCGCGCTTTATACAAAATGTACTTCGGTCAACGTTTTTACACACCAATGAAGTTACAAAAAGAAACATTCGATTCTTAAACAACAGGGTAAAATAGTGCTTGATAATCTGATTTAGTACGTGAATTAGTTTAGACATAAAAGGCAATAGGAGTTTCTGATGTTAAAATTTTAAAAAGTAATCAATAAAATACACATAAATGTACAAAACTTGAGACGGAGGGATTAGCATTAACTCCTAAAGTAACATAAACTGGTGCATCGAAAAGGTAACAAGGTCTAGATTTGCATGCATCACCCAATATTCATATCAAAATCCCGTAAAAATGTCCTATTATCGGTAACAATAAGAAACCAGACACATTCAGTGAAATAATATATAAGGCGACTTTTCTGGTATATAAAATTTTAAATATTACGAGAGTATGTCGTTTGTGAGTTAAAACACAAAAATATTGACGCAGTCAGCCAATAATAAGTGAATTTATCCATAAAAGTAAGAAATGGTAGATAAGTTGATAGCGGTTAATGTATAAGTGATTTTGGTCCTTGTAACTGCCACACTATTAATCAGAGGGAATGTTACTGAAACTACAATGTATCTAATAAGAATTGAAAGCCTCATATATACTAAGGATTCATCTGATTTTCAAATTTATATATTTAATTTTTCGTACATAAATGACAGTGCATAATAATCTCTAAAGGCTGGTTGTATATGTACCAAGTTGTACTTTAAAATAAAAATATCTATCTTTCTATCTTTATCCCCATAGCAGATAGTCTCATTGACTTTTTCTAAGAGAAAAACAAATCAACGTGGCACGTATTGATTCTTCACACAAATTGAAAACGTGTTTTGAAAAAAAAACACTTCTTTACCGTTTGCTGTACTTCAGAGTTACAGTGTTATATATTGGATGCAACAATAAAACTCTATTCTCATATTAAGTGCCGTCTGTTTAAAACGAGCTGTATCATCAGCTTGAGCGTAATTATTTAATGGTATGAATTAAAAAAAATACAAACCAGAACTTTGCATATATTTTACTCTCTTGATTTTTGTTTTGATTTGCTATTGATGTATGCCTATGTTTATATGTTTTATATAAAGCGACAGCAATTAACTGATATTCCTATTCATCAATTTTAATGTATTTAGAAAAGTACAAATCAAGATAAATCAATAACAAAGGAAACAAATATGACGATGCAAGTGTTAGAGGTACAATATATGTTGAAAATGAATACAAATATTGTCATGTATATGTATTTTGCTGTCATCTCAATTAAGTATATTTTAGTGTTTTATCATTTTTTTCTCCCCCCCCCCCCCCCCCCTAGTCTTAAAATATAAGACGTCGTATGTTCACAGCGTAGATGTTATAGCAATTACCATATGTAATCGTAAGACCTTCATCAATAAGCAAGCCATTAAACGCCAAGACATAACAAAATGTAAAGCATTACAAACGAGAAAACAGAAACCTGAATTATGCAAAAAAAAAAACCCAACAAACGAGAAACGTAAATAATGCTAGTCAAACATATTTCCATGAGTTCTAAATTAACTACAAACATTTGTTACTCAAAGAATAATTTCGACATTACATATTCATTACCAATTTAACATAATAAAGAAGGTTTACAGTATTTGTATTCATCTGATGAGTTAAGCCTTTTTTCAACTGCTTTTTATAGTTCGTTCTTATGTTGTACAGTAAAACCACAAGTTATGATAGTTTTGGGATCCTGATAACAGGTTTAACCCCGAAACATTCTGTTTGTATGTCCCTGTGTCAAGTCAGGAGTTGTCGTTTGTGTATGAGTTAGACACTTGTTGTTCGTTCATTTTTGTTGAAAAGTTTCCTAGATTGAATTGTTTTACATTGTCATTTTGGGGCCTCTTATAACTGACTATGTGGTATGGGCTTTGCTCATTGTTAAAAGCCGTACGGTGACCCATAAATGTTAATTTCTGTGTCATTTGGTCTCTTTTTGGAGAGTTATTTCATTGGCAATCATATCACATCTCCTTTTTTATATTCATATGATGTCTTTCGGATTCAAACATATTAAATTTGGTGAGTGGTGCAATTTTTAGATTTTAGCTTGCAAGTTATAAAAAATACAGTAAAAATTGGTATCATTTTCAAAAGAATTCATGCACGTAGCGAAAATGTATGGACAACATTAATCGTGTTCTTATTCTTTTCCTAATAAGAGACTAAAATGATAGGAAACTTTAGCAATTTATTTCGTTTATGATTTTCTTGAAATACAAATATAGCAAGATAACGGTTCGGACGTTAGCAGCAGGGGGGATAAACTATCAATAGAAATGCGATATCTGTTGGATTATTTTGTTATCATGTCATTGATATTTACATTATCAACTGTATCTCTTTTTCATAATCAAAATACATCGCCATTATTGAACTTGACCTTCATTTAGTTACTATACTATATATAAAAATATTAATTTTCGCGAACCATTTAGGTCACGGAAATTCCAAAATATGGCATCAGTAAGGAGAGTTGTGCAAATAATGCGAATACACAGAACCCCCATCCAAATTATCTTTAGCTAAAAGTATTCATCATTTTCTATTTTATATGTACTAACAACATTCCATTTTTCTATAATTTCGATTGAAATATTCCAAAATCTTAGTTAAAATCGATCGAATGCCCCAAATAAACATTGTCTGATTGGTTGAAGTACTGTGGCGTCGATGATTAGCATAATAAGCCTCGATGTAAAGAATAAGCCTCGATGTAAAGCACACGCTTCACATGAATAAGGAGAGTTTTACAAATAATGTGAATACACAGATCCTCCATCCTATTTATATTTTGCTGGAAATGTTGCAGTGTTCATCATTTCTGTTTTGATTCTGCTCACAACATTCCATTTTTTCTATAATTCCGATTTAAATATGTGGAACCCGCAATAAAAATAGATGGCCTCAATGATCATGATGATCTAATAGCAACGCAAAAAATTCCGTTATGTTACATTAGCCTGGGATCCGGCCCAATCTAGCTGCGCGTCGTAAGGTCAAGATTAGCCAGGATCCCAGTCTAAATAAATGTTACATAAACCAACCAAATCACACATACAGAACTTTGCGCTCAAATGTAATTCTTGGTGAAGTATACGGGTAACTTCGTTTACGAAAATTTATACACACTTTATCATGAACATATTACCTGGCTTTTGCATATTCACGTTTTTTTATGCTGAACTGTAGTCGAATTCAATTCTATACATTTTTTTTACATGAAGCAATAGGAGTAAGAATATTTATTTAGCGCCAATTTAACCAGCATCCTCACAAATCAACAAAATTATTTACCGGTATTTTTGTGAAATTTCAGTTCTATAGGTTATCAATTAGAGAAATTTTGGTAAGTATTACTTATTTATGTTAAGGTTCTACTGATGTGCTTCTCCAGATCTTTTTGACGGTCCGTTTTATCCCATTTATCTCAATACTATCTCCGATGACAGGAATGTCAACTCGACCTATTCGTGTCGAAAGGGAAAATCCAATCTATTTGATGAAATAACTTCTTCTTCAACGGTTCATGCATTATTTTTGTATTATTTGATAACCAATCACATTCACGTTGCATGTTTGCATGAAAATGGTTATGTACATGTATTAGTGAATTGTAAGGGCGATGCAGCATGCGAGGTCAGTGCGCGATCACGTGACATTATTGTTTGTAAACAAACATGCTCCCCGTGTAACACGTGTCTGAATTATCCTTTCAAAGTGTTATGAATCTTTCAATAACTATTTTATAATATTTTTGTTTTTGTTTTTAGGTTTGCATATCAGTAGTCTAAGTGAATTAGAAATAGTTCCGAGTTGTGTGTGGGTTTTTTTTAATAGTCTATAGAATTAGAAGGTAAGTCTACATAAGTTATATGTACATGTAACTAAATTAAAGTCTAAAGTCTAAAAAGATGACTCCACTTTCCCTCTATATTTAAAACCTGCTTAACAATTTAAACAGCATTTGCTCCCCTTGAAAGCTAATTTGCCCCTTTCCCGTCATTTCCCTTTAAATTTGCTCAAAAGTCATACTTATAGTCCATTTACATTAACGGCTGATTTGTGATTTTACCATCTTAACTGAAATTTTCATATTGAACACATTTGACCATTCAGTATGAGTTCCGATGTTTTTTGTCTTATATGAAGGAGGTTTTAGGTCATGTTTTCCTAAACACCTTATTGCTATTTGTCTGTCCGGATTGTTAAAACCACAAAATCAGATAGTGATGAATATGCAAGTTTTCAACAATCCCGGAAATTACACCTTATTTAATTATCGCTATTTAGTCCAATCTGGGAAAAACAGTCATACACTGTATGTACAACTTCCTGTTGGGGTCATGCGGCCGAAAATAAAGGTTTTTTAGTAGAGAGCTGAGGGAGGAAAACTTTAGAAAGCGATCATCAAGAAACTTTAATAGAGTATGATCCACTTTTTTTCCAAATTAAAATTGAAGTAAAAAATTATTTTGTTTAAAGTATTTACAATAAGTTAAAACGGGTCTCATTAAAAAGTATTGTGCATGGTGAATTGTTTCAACAGCCCCCAGATAGCTTCAACTGGATGAAAAAGTTGTGTAATTTTAGAATTTATCCGGTATGGAATAAATAGCGATTAGGTGTATTGACATCCACGAAAAAATATAGAAAGTAAAATACATGTAACTCCCCTTTAGGTTTTGATAAATATTGAATATGACATTAAAAGTTATAAAACTTTATTCTTTGAATATGTTTCTAGCGTAACATGCACGCTTAGTACTGCTTTTTATACGTCCGTCAAAGACGTGACGTATTATGGTATACAAATGTCCGGTGTCCGTCTGTCTGTCCAGCGTAAACATGTGGCACCGTAACTTGAGAACGACTTATCCAAATTTCATGAAACTTAATATTGTTGTTTCTTATGATGGTCACATGATCTGTATACTTTTTGGTGAAAATAAGATTAAAACTTTTTGAGTTACGACACATTGCAACTTAAACAGGGGTGTGTTTTTTTCACATGTCACACCGTATCTCAAAACCAATTCTTGATTATGGCTTAAAACTTTAAACACTTCTTAGTTACATTAATCTTAATATCTGTATACTTTTTGGTGATGATTCAAAATTTCATATTTGAGTTATTGAGTATTTATCATGTTTTTTCCAAGTCCGGATCCATAATTAGTATCAAAAACCGGAAGTGTGCCATTTGGCCACAGACCACAATTAATTTCTCTATCATTTCTTTAGAACATTTTGTATCATTAAAAAAATTGCACCATGCACTTTTGTCAAATTTTTTGTGTGTCTTATGTATAGCACTAGTCCAAAAATATATCCAAAATTCAGAAAGATTGAAGCAATCACTTTTACAAATTTAGCCAATATACATCCATACCCCTATGGACAAGTCAAGAGATGTTCCGAAAACTGTAAATATGACCTTTTTGCACTTGGCCTAATCACTCATTCCATATCAAAATCAGTTTAAACACAACATCCAAAAAATTATTTCACCTCTCATCTTTCGTTTCCACCCAATAAAATCTAAGAAATGAGTGGGGAAGGGAAAGAAAAAAAATTAAGGAAAAATACACTCTAATTAAAAGGAACTACGAAAAGCGGGGTCATTAATTGTGGTCTTGGGCCATTTGCAATGTTTATGAAGCACCTGCTGTGCAAATTTCTTGGATTTTAACCTATTTGGAATACCTTTTGACATTAATAAAATGTTTTACTGCCTTTCTATGCAAAAGGAAGCAAGAGAGAAAAAAATATGTCATTTATCAGAAGCCTGTGTCAAAAACAGGGTCGATTGATAATTTTTTTTAAATTTTTTTTTTTGAAAGATCCAATAAAAAAGTTAGGGTCGGGGTTTAAAAACAGGGTCGGTCGGGTTACCTGAAACAGGGATCTTTTTTTTCTCGGCCCAAGGAGAGTTGTTCAAATAATGTGAATACACAGAACCCCCATCCAATTACGGTTATTTTTGGAAAACAAATAGTGTGATTTGTCAAATTCAGCTGATTTTTTAATCGTCTGGAAAAAAGTGTACATTTTATGAGGGGGGATAATCCCAAGCTTAAAAACACCCGATCCCGGAGTCCCGATAAAGGTCCTATCCCCCCTCTTTTATGGTCATGTCTAAGAATTACTGTTTAATCTTCATTTGGCAAGAATACTTCAGTAAAATACCCCCATTTCTACCCTCATACATGTATATGGACAGATCATATGTTATCCTATGTCATTTGAAATTGTGACGCTAGAATGCATTGAGGTCAAGGTGAATTCCGAGTATTGTCTGATAAGTTAAAGTCCGAGAAACTCGAAAAAAGTAAATAAACAAGAAGGAGGAAAATAAATCTTTCTATATATTTCTTTCGCCAAATTCTTAAGCAAATGACGAATTTTTATCGCCACAAGTATTATTTTTTCGCAAATTTGGGAAAATGGCGACCGCCAGTGGAAACCCTGTGTGAGGACACCCTATCAAGCTTGCGCTCGTGTTGTGTTAAAACATTTTTAGTATGCTGAAAAATAAACAAATAATCGATATTGTAAAATATCATTGGTTGAAGAGCCAATGATTTACATACATGTATATACATAAATATATCAACCATAAAATACAACTAATTTAATTTACACCACAGACCTGTTGGAAAAAACCTTTATGTCTATCATGTACATGTATATAACTTATCTCATTCTAGTCCATTCAACTGACAGAATCAGTGTAAATTTCATGAATTCTTTAATATCATGCAGAGCTCCAGATAAGCTGCGTATTTGCGTGATCCCGCAATACAAATAATAGAAAACCCAATGCAATTGTCCATTGAAGGGTTCAACAACCCAATTAATTCAACGGAAAACCCAATTATATGCCAAAACCATGAGTTCTCAACCCTTTTATTGGCTACCGTTTGTGTTATTTACCCTTATCTGTTTACAGTCGTCGCTTAAACTTTTTTTTATAATATTTATAATTGGAAATTTCCTGTCGTTCTAAAAATAGATCCCTGCATCAAGTAGCTGTAATGGGTCCCTGTTTGAGTTTTCCGTTGCTTGATAGGTACACGTGTTTTTGTAAATATTTCGATCTTCTCGGTGTTTATCCAATTAGCGTGTGTCATGTAGTCATATTTTCTTTCGCATTGCTCGGGATTTTTCATAACATACATCGAATTAAAACGAAAGTGAATGTCCGGTTAAAATATTGAATAGAAGCATGTTTTCGGCTTATTTTGGAAAATTGAGGGAAAGTTATGATAACAAGACTCAGCTAGTGTCTTTAGGAACAGTCCATCGAACGCACGGGCGTGTGTGCGTACCATAACGAAAACATTGCTAATAAACACAGGGTTTCATCAAAAACGAATTCAGTTGGAAAAGGTGAAAGGCCCAATCAATTATGAAATGATAAAGCATCAGAAATCAAAAGTTCTAATAAAATACAACTAAACCCAGATTTATGTAAATTGAATAAAAGAAAATCATTCAAGTATAATTAGTTTATATACTATTTTTATACGACCGCAAATTTTGAAAAAAAATTCGTCGTATATTGCTATCACGTTGGCGTCGTCGTCGTCGTCGTCGTCGTCGTCGTCGTCCGAATACTTTTAGTCTTCGCACTCTAACTTTAGTAAAAGTGAATAGAAATCTATGAAATTTTAACACAAAGTTTATGACCATAAAAGGAAGGTTGGTATTGATTTTGGGAGTTTGGGTCCCAACATTTTAGGAATTAGGGGCCAAAAAGGGCCCAAATAAGCATTTTCTTGGTTTTCTGACTATAACTTTAGTTAAAGTTAATAGAAATCTATGAAATTTTGACACAAGGTTGATGACCACAAAAGAAAGGTTGGGATTGATTTTGGGAGTTTTGGTTTCAACAGTTAAGGAATTAGGGGCCAAAAAAGGCCCAAATAAGCATTATTCTTGGTTTTCGCACAATAACTTTAGTTTAAGTAAATAGAAATCAATGAAATTTGAACATAATGTTTATGACCACAAAAAGAAGATTGGTATTGATTTTGGGAGTTGAGGTCCAAACAGTTTAGGAATAAGGGGCCAAAAAGGGACCCAAATAAGCATTTTTCTTGGTTTTCGCACCATAACGTTAGTATAAGTAAATAGAAATCTATGAAATTTAAACACAAGGTTAATGACCATAAAAGGAAGATTGGTATTGATTTTGGGAGTTTTGGTCCCAACAGTTTAGGAAAAAGGGGCCCAAAGGGTCCAAAATTAAACTTTGTTTGATTTCATCAAAATTGAATAATTGGGGTTCTTTGATATGCCGAATCTAACTGTGTATGTAGATTCTTAACTTTTGGTCATGTTTTCAAATTGGTCTACATTAATGATTAAGGTCCAAAGGGTCCAAAATTAAACTTAGTTTGATTTTGACAAAAAATGAATCGGTTGGGTTCTTTGATATGTTGAATCTAAAAATGTATATAGATTCTTGATTATTGGCCCAGTTTTCAAGTTGGTCCAAATCTGGGTCCAAAATTAAACTTTTTGATTTCATCAAAAATTGAATAAATGGGGTTCTTTGATATGCCAAATCTAACTGTGTATGTAGATTCTTCATTTTTGGTCCCGTTTTCAAATTGGCCTACATTAAGGTCCAAAGGGTCCAAAATTAAACTAAGTTTGATTTTAACAAAAATTAAATTCTTGGGCCTCTTTGATATGCTGAATCTAAACATGTACTTAGATTTTTGATTATGGGCCCAGTTTTCAAGTTGGTCCAAATCAGGATCTAAAATTATTATATTAAGTATTGTGCAATAGCAAGTCTTTTCAATTGCACAGTATTGTGCAATGGCAAGAAATATCCAATTTCACAATATTGTGAAATAGCAATTTTTTTTTTAATTAGAGTTATCTTTCTTTGTCCAAAATAGTAAGCAAGAAATATCTTATTGCAAGATTTTTTTTTAATTGGAGTTATCTTTCTTTGTCCAGAATCAACTTAGATCTTTGTTATATACAATATACAATGTATATTCACTTTTTACTAATATTTTTACCATTCAGTGATAACAAGCAGTTTTTTACATCTCAATATTTTATGATGTATTTAAATGAGTAGTTATTGTTGCAAACTCCATTAGAATATTTTAATTGAGATTAGTTTTGGAATAAGGGAAAGGGGGATGTGATTAAAAAATTGGGTTCAATTTTTATCATTTGAAATTTCATAAATAAAAAGAAAATTTCTTCAAACATTTTTTTGAGAGGATTAATATTGAACAGCATAGTGAATTGCTCTAAGAGAAAACACAAATTTTAAGTTCATTAGAACACATTCATTCTGTGTCAGAAACCTATGCTGTGTCAACTATTTAATCACAATCCAAATTTAGAGCTGAATCCAGCTTGAATGTTGTGTCCAAACTTGCCCCAACCGTTCAGGGTTCAACCTCTGCGGTCGTATAAAGCTACGCCCTGCGAAGCATCTGGTTTATTCATTTTACGGTTAATTAATGAATACACACACCATGCACACAGCCACTGATCAGGCACTGGTCTCAGAATTTATCATATAAAGGTATAAGACGAGTGCCTGTGAATACACATATCCTTTTTTTGAAAAAAAACTGTTTGAAACTGGACACAAATTTAACCTACAATTGCTTCTCAGTGAATAAACCAAATAAAACAGCTAGCAAATAACCCTAACCAAAACCCTAAACCAAATAAAAGAGCTAAACAAAGACAGAAACATATTACATGTATTAATTTAAGATGGAAAAAAATTGGGGTTGATATTGCCTAAATATTCAATATTGTGTTGATGAAAAAACCCAATACATGAAGGAGCTGGGTGGTGAAAAACCCAATTTGATATTAACCTGAGGGGTGAATTGGAATTGATAATGCAATTAAAAAACTTTATCACCCAATTATATAAGAAAATGGTGGGTAAAAACCCCAATTAATGAATTCTTATCTGGAGCTCTGATCATGTACATGTATAATCATGGACTATTCTTTTATATAGCAATATCTGTTAGCCATTTAGAGGTCTTTTGCATTTAAAGTTCAGTTTAAGTGGGCTTATTTTGCGAAAACGAAGTCAATTTCCAGATCATAGTTTACATTTTCTTTATATTTTGCTGTGTCAAAATAACCTCAATATCAAGGACAATATATAGACCCAAAAACCATCTATCACATTCTACACATGAGATTTTAGCAGGAAAGACTGTGATTGGAGTATTTAACCATTGCAACTTTTTAATTTGATCTCCTCCACTAATTGAAGTAGAATATTTAATGAAGGTGTGTCCACAATTTAGAATATGTTTATATATGTTTAGAAATGATGTTGAGCCTGTTTTATAAATTGAAAAGGTTACATTTTCCCCCTTATTTCAAAATCTAAGCTTGGACCTCTGCGGTCTTACAAAGTTGCCCCCTGCCGGGAATCTGGTTGTAACATGTACAACAATCAAAGATCAACCCACACTAAACTGAATGTAATTGAAAGACATCTAGAGGTTGATATCAGAGGCGGATTTAGGGGGGGGCCTGCTTTTTGAGAAAAAATTTGTTTGCTTATATAGAGAATCACTGAATCATGACTTGAGCGAGCCCCCTCTTAGGTCAGTCAGTGGGCCCCCACTTGAGAAAATTTCTGGATCCGCCACTGGATATACAGTATCTAACAGAAGATGAAAAAGGGAACAATATGGTGAATTTTAGAGATTTATATTATTTCATGTACATGCATTTGAAATATATCAGATATATTGTTTCGATTTTTTTTAGTTCTAAGTTCCAAGGTGACCTAGCTTCCATTTTAGAAATCGGATTTAAATGCTAGTCTATCAGAGGGATTTTTCCTTTTAATTGGTTGTAGATATGGAATCTTATTTTACCATGAAGTCAGATTTGAAAATGACTTTGGGAATGAATGTCAGTTTTAGTCTTATATACAAACATGTATGTACTTTATAATTTTAGTCTTGCATGTATATAATTATGTGTACAATACATATATCACTGATTCAGTGGCAATGGTAAATAGACACTGACAAGTCTTAGATCTATAATATTTTATAGTTTTGAATGTTTTGTCCATTGACTAAAACTAGGTGGAGGTTTGTGTGTTCTTATTTCCAACAGAGGTACACTCAACATATATCAATATGTGCATTAAGCAAATTGATAGTTGCTAGATACGGAATGATTATACAACAAGAAAGTTTAAACCTGTGTTTATATACTTAAAATATGATAAAAAAAATCATGTCTTTTTCAGGACTTCAGAATCCAACCATGTAGTATGGAATGTTGATGAGATATGGTTTTGGTCAATGGATGTTAATGAAGGACCTGTAGTACAAAGTATATCACTGGATTTAGCTCTTTGTCTAAGTGTATTATTAAAGTACTTTGCTTTGAGCTCAGTTCATTGTTATGCAATTCATTCTTTGTGAAATAACGATTTGACAGAAAACTCTCATGTACAAGGATTTGTCAAAGTAGTACCACCTCTATTTACAATGTAAGTATTAGGGAGATAAAAGCATTCTATTTTGATTTGAACCAAACATATTATAAAAAAAAAGAACAAATTTTCCCGAGAATGCTACTCCCACTACTAGCAATATGATGCTAGGTTGTTTTAATACATCTGTAGACTGTACTGCCTACTTATGACTCGGTCCTGAGTGTAAATGGTCCTTCAACTATGTGGGGGAAAATTATAAGGCCTATCTAGGCTTATCAATTTCTAAAACTCTATTTCATTGTACATATTTGAAATTTTTATACAATCACAGATTGAAATACATGTAGGTATCCTGTCGTCGTCTTCCCAAGACGGATGGTTTCCAGATAATAACTTCAGTATAAGTAAAAAGGAAGCCATTTAATTATAACATAATATTTATAATCATAAAAGGAAGCTTGGGATTGTTTTGGGGCGGTTATATATATATATAGTCCCTAAGGTTTATGAATTAAGGTTCCAAAGGTGCCCAAAACAAGCATTAATCTTGTGTCAGTACAAAAAGTTGTGTATAAGTATTTCAATTGTTCTGAAACTGTACCATAATATTTAATACCATAAGTAGAAGTTTGGGGTCTATTTTGTGGGTTATGGGGCAAACAGTCGAGGAATTGAGGGCCAAAAACAAACATTTTTGTAGATTCAAGACAATAAATTGGAGTTATCTTTCTTTGTCCAGAATGGTTGTTGAATTAATATAATCTAAAACCATTGCTTTATGAAATCTTCTTTGAAAATTGGAGTTATCTTTCTCTGTCCAGAATAGTAGTTGAATCGACTAAAAATAATGCTATATATACAATATACAATGCAAAATTCACTTTACTACCAACTGATAAATTTAAGCAGTCTTTAATAGCCATTCGGTGATTACAAGCACTTTGATTATCATTCTAGGGTTATCCCCTTTCACAAATGGAAAAATTTCTCAAGTTTGTCTCAACTAAATTTAGTGAAATGTGTATATAATGCTTATTACCGGTACCTCTAAACTCGGTTTAAGTTCAATTTTTAGCAGCTTCACTTTTACAGTTCTTGATTTATGTACCTTTATAACGTTATATGCTAGCGGAGGCATCATCACCATGACTATGACATTTACACTTTAATACTTTATGATGTATTAAAATGAGTAGTTGAATAATTACTGTTGCAAACTCCATTAAAAATTTGATTTGAGATCATTTTTATACAACCGCAAAAATTGAAAACTTTTTGGTTGTACATTGGAATCACGTTGGCATCTTCGTCTTCATCCAAAGACATTCGGTTTTCGCACTCTAACTTCAGTAAAAGTAAAATAGATATATATGAAATTTAGACACAAGATTTATGACCATGAAAGGAAGGGTGGGATTGATTTGGGGTATTTTGGTCTCAACAGTTTAGGAATAAGGGGCCAAATAAGAATTGTTCTTGGTTTTTGCTCTATAACTTAAGTATTAGAAAACAGAAATCTATGATATTTTAACATAAGGTCTATGGCCACATAAGGAGGGTTGGGATAGATTTTGGTAATTTTAGTTCAACAGACAGGCCCCAAATAAGCATTTTTCTTGGTTTTTGAACAATAACTTTAGTATAAGTTAATAGAAATCTACAAAGGTTTATGACCACAAAAGGAAGGTTTGGATTAATTTTGGAGTTTTGGTCCCAAGGAATAAGGGGCCAAAATTAAACTTTGTTTGATTTCAGCAAAAAAATGAACTACGGTATTGTGCTTCTTTGATATGCCAAATCTAACCATGTCCAAATTTTTAATTTTAGGTCCTGTTTTCTAATTGGTCTACATTAAAGTCTAAAGGGTCCAAAATTAAAATAAGCTTGATTTTAATAAGAATTGAATTCTTGGGGTTCTTTGATATGCTGAGTCTTAACATGTACTTAGATTTTTGATGATGGGCCCAGTTTTCAAGTTGGTCCAAATCGGGGTCATAAATTATTATACTATATTGTGCAATAGGAAGAAATTTTCAATTGCGCAGTATTCTGCAATAGCAAGAAATCTTCAAT
Source organism: Mytilus edulis (assembly GCA_019925275.1). Lineage (NCBI taxonomy): Eukaryota > Metazoa > Mollusca > Bivalvia > Mytilida > Mytilidae > Mytilus > Mytilus edulis. The sequence goes on along the minus strand of CM034351.1, from coordinate 61,550,633 downwards.
TGCACAGTATTGCACAATAGCAAGAAATATCTAATTGCACAATATTGCGCAATAGCAAGAAATTTTCAATTGCACAGTATTGCCAATAGCCAGAAATATTCAATTGCATAGGATTGTCCCGTTTTCAAATTGGTCTACATTAAGATCCAAAGGGTAAAAAATTGAACTTTATTTCATTTCAACAAAAATTGAATTCTTAGGATTCAAACGCATTGATCTCAGCAATTTCTTCACTGTCGTTCCCTCAATAACTGCATTAAACAGTTTCTAATCATTATTCATTCAAAACCTTTTTATTATACCAATGTCTCACACACAACATATTATAGTATACTGTTGTCTATCAGTCCATCATCCACACTTCAGACAATAACTAGAAAACACTTCCCCCTACTTTCAAGAAACTTTGTTGAAATGCTTATATCTATTGACATTAGCTCCACATCGATTTTATAAATTTTAGAATTTTCGTTTCCATGTTATGAAGAGAGATTTTATCCTTAAAAAAGAGAGAATTTTCCAATTTTGAACAATAACACAAAAATACATCCATCACCTTTAATTAAACTTTGGTGAATTGTTTAAACTATTGACCTAAGGTCCCTTTTGATTGTAATAAATTTCAGATTATACATTTCTGTGTTATGAATTTTTATATATGCTTAAAAAAAGAAGGGATTTTATAGTTTTTGGACACCTATAAGTGCAGGAGTTTCTGGCTACATTGAAAACCCATTGGAGACATATCATGCGCTTATACTGTGCAGCTATTTTATTAACAAACTCCATATTCAAACACTCAAACAACTTATTCATAGAGAGGGGTGGAAGTTGAAGCCCCCTTTTTTTATCAGTCAATGCATTTGAATGAAGACATGTACACATCAACTCAATTTGTTAATACACATTTCCAGTCTAGCTTTCAATACATTTGTAACGACTTTTAACCCCACTGACAATTTGCGTCTGTGTCCATACTTGTTGTTAGTAACAACATATTAAAATTTGGGAAGCTTAGGTAGAACAGCAATCAAATGTTGTCCGTGCATTAACTCATGAACCGTTCAACCAAAGCTTTTAAAATTTTATTATGTTGTTACTAACAACTAAATGAAGGTCAAGTTCAATAATGGCGATTTTGACTTTTACCGTTCAGGAGTTATGGTTCTTGAAACATTGAAAAATGGAGTTTCCAGTCGTGTCCGTGCATTTACGAATGCACTGTTCTACCTAAGCTTCCCAAATTTTAATATGTTGTTACTGATGACAAAATGGAGGTCAAGTTCAATAATGGCGATTTTGACTTTTACCGTTCAGGAGTTATGGTTCTTGAAAGATTGAAAAATGGAGTTTCCAGTCGTGTCCGTGCATTTACGCATGAAATGTTCTACCTAAGCTTCCTAAATTTTAATATATTGTTACTGATGACAAAATGGAGGTCAATTTCAATAATGGCGATTTTGACTTTTACCGTTCAGGAGTTATGGTTCTTGAAAGATTGAAAAATGGAGTTTCCAGTCGTGTCCGTGCATTTACGCATGAAATGTTCTACCTAAGCTTCCCAAATTTTAAGATGTTGATACTGATGACAAAATGGAGGTCAAGTTCAATAATGACGATTTTGACTTTTACCGTTCAGGAGTTATGGTTCTTGAAAGATTGAAAAAATGGTGTTTCCAGTCGTGTCCGTGCATTTTCTCATGAACCATTCAACCAAAGCTTTTGAAATTTTCATATGTTGTTACTGATGGCAAATTAGAGGTCAAGTTCAATAATGACGATTTTTACTTTTACCGTTCAGGAGTTATGGTTCTTGAAAGATTGAAAAATGGTGTTTCCAGTCGTGTCCGTGCATTTTCTCATGAACCATTCAACCAAAGCTTTTGAAATTTTTATATGTTGTTACTGATGGCAAATTAGAGGTCAAGTTCAATAATGACGATTTTGACTTTTACCGTTGAGGAGTTATCATGGTTCTTGAAAGATTGTGAAATGGCGTTTCCATTCACGTTGTTGCATTTACTCATGAACCATTCAATCTAAGCTTTTCAAATTTTAAGATGTTGATACTGATGACAAAATGGAGGTCAAATTTGATATTGACGATTTTCACTTTCACCATTCATCAGTAATGGTTCTTGTGATATTGCCAGGACACAAATAAATATTAATAAATCCGGTTTGCTGTCGTTGTGACAGCCTCTTGTTTTGAACTATAATATAATTGGCCATATTTAAGATTTATAACAATGATAGTAAATTGCATATTTCTCGTAAACAATGAAATATTTATTGATATCGACGTTAAAATTTTAACACAAATTGACAGCGATACGACGAAAATTTCAAGAAACATGAATGTGTCCCTAGTACACGGATGCCTCATCTACACTATCATTTTCTATGTTTAGTGGACTATGAAAATGGGATAAAACTGTAATTTGGCTTTAGAATTAAAAAGATCATACCATAGGGAAAATGTGTACTAAGTTTCAATTTTATTTAACTTGAAGCTGGACAAACGGACGAACGTACGCACAGACCAGAAAAACATAATGCCAATAAATGGAGCATTAAAAACATTAATAATACATACGAATATTTGGTAATCGAGCCCATGTGTATGGTTCCAAAGGAAGCAGATTAAAATTAATTATGTCTTGATATATGCAGGCGGAAACACTTTTAAATAGAACAAAAGAATCGAAGCTCTGTGTTTATCGAGAAAGCGATAAATGTTAACTGTAATGTTTGATATAGTAACAAAATTTTTAAAAGTTAATAGAAACAAATAAAACGACAATTTTCTTAATTTAAAAACACCATTTGCATAAGTTTTCAATGAATCTATTACATAGTAATGCAAAACAATAAGATATCAAGTCGACGACATGGTTCTTATCGGGGCCTTTTATAGCTGACTATGCGGTATGGGCTTTGCTCATTGTTGAAGGCCTTACGGTTACCTATAGTTGTTAATGTTTGTGTCATTTTGGTCTTTTCTGGATAGTTGTCTCATTGGCAATAATACCACATCTTCTTTTTTATATATAGTATCTAAAGTTGGATGTAGAAAATGCATAACCTCCGATTTTTTTTTATCACGGACGGAGAACATATCAATCTTTTAGTTCAGAAATTTTCGTGTCTGCCCTTCCATTATGTGAATCAAGAAAAAATTCCCCAAAACAGGTAACGATTGTATCGAAAAGAGAAAAATCGAGTGCACCTTTTTATGTTAGGGCATGTTTGGGGTGTATATTTTGTCTTTAAAACGTACAAAGCAAGAGTATTTTATATAGCATCTCGCTTCAGATTCTATCATTATTATACATCAAAGCTACAGGTTGACTTTATAACGTAAAAAAATGACAGTACGAAAAGATGAAATATACGGGTCAAGTGAGATACCTATCTAATGAATCACACAAACAGAGTAGGTATGTTCGAATAGCTATTTTTTCTAAAAGTACTTGACGACAGTCTTTTAATTTGGATGATGAAAATGGATATCTTCGAAAAAATATGATTTTCTTGTGTGTGATAACTAGGGTTTATAATCTTCAACCACTGGAAATGTTTAGTCTGCCCTTCCACGAAATATTTAATTAGAATTTTTTTGAATGCTTAAGAATTTTCAAAAATTCCATCTGACATCCGAACAGACAATATTTTTAAGTTGAATCAATGCAGACAAGATCATTAACTAATGCTCATTAGCTAGTAGATACATTTGTCTTTTAAAATATAACTGAAATATAACGATCGATCGTAATGGTGCTATGTGGATAAATTTATCAGTTTTCAAGAGCAAAATTGGCAGAGCGTCATCCCTACAATGGCTTCCATTTCTACGATTGTGAGCATGAACTGGCGTAATGGGGAGATAATTTTGAAGAAGTAGAGTCCTGACTGTATGAATAACATTCCTGTATATATACAAATTGACAACGTTCCGCCTTGTGATACGCTTTTCGTACAATACTATTTTAAGGATCTACTTTGCTGGAGCTCACCTTCACTGATCTTCACTAGTTTATTCGAATGATATTTTCAAAATATTTCTGTTATTTTATTTGCACGACAAAATGAAAGACGATATAATATCAATGGGTGTACATGCAATTTTTTGGCATTTTTAGAAATGTGTATTTATTATATGTCATTAAAAGGAATCCCAGAAACAAACACAAATCTTTTGTCGAGCAGTTGAAGGCTGTGCACCCCATTTTTATTTTATTATGCTTGTAAGGTGTCAATTTATCGCGCCTTTGTGGCATGTTTTCCCTTCCTGTTCATTTGCATGTCTTTTGGCAATCATTTGATACAAAAAGATAGTTATATAATTACGGATATTTCTTAGAATTGAGGGTCATCCTTTAAAAGTTACGGTCATCATTTACAAAAACATCTTGGAATGACCGTGAATGCAGTTACAGTCATCAGCTTTACCCCAGTGAGCATGACCTTTCTCGTAAAAAATAGGTGATCGCAATACGCAGGGATCTGCCATCGAAATGAACTTTTATCTTATTGTACATGTTATACACGTCGTGCTCAGTATACATGCTCCTTTGTTGGTGACATTCGGTAAACTAAGACAATTTATTATGGGGACGAAGTTCCCAATTATGGTAGAAAAATTAAAAAAAAAAATCGGGAAAATTTCCGCATTCGCGCAGAAATCTACTTCCTTTTCCGGTCTTGTTTGCATGAGACTTTGCATAAAATATATATTTATCAGTCTAGTAAAATATAAGATTGGAGCTCAATACACATTAATTTTTCATAAATATTTGATATGAAAAAACGTTACATGATGAAAGTGTTTCTTTTGTTTACATTGGATATGACGTCATAACTTAACCCTCTGAGTCCCAAGCGGACATATACGTCCACCACCGACCGAGTCCCAAGAGGACATATATGTCCATTTCAGATTTACGTTTTCTTTAGTATTTGAAATCTATGTAAATAATGGATCAAATTCGATCGATAAACAATAATTTCAAAGGTTATAATGCACAGAAGTATTTATACTACACATCCTATACAATACGGTGATTAGATGCACTTTTATGGCCCTTTGTATTTAGACATTTCTCAGTTGTAACGTTAATATTTTGCTTTCGAAAGTGTAGAGAAAATAAAAAAGTTAGTGTATATTTTGTCGTTAAAACATAATAAGTTATATAACATATTTATTTATAAACTGTGTCTTATTTGCAGGAATATATATATATTGAATGTGGATTGGATAAATTTGTTTGGAAACAGAAGAAAATGGTTTTCATACAGCGTCGAAATGACGTCATTTTAAAGTTTACTTTGTGACGTCAAAAATCAATACCATAACGTTGTGTGGAGCACCTGTCTGTGCATAGTACTATGAAATGTGTAAACTTATACTTTAAAACTTTTTTACACACATAATTGTTTAGTTTGAACTTGTCTATTATATCGTGTAACATAATGTATATTATTTTCTAAAATATTGTGCGTATTGAACAATTTTATATATGATTTATAATCAGTATCAGTTTCAGTTTTACTACGTTTTCTTTCAATATAATTAAATAAAATTCGAAAGAACAATTCTTCACAGATGTCAGATCTTCTGAAATAACTTAGCAGTTAGGTATATGCTTGTTTATGTCTTGCTCCATAAAAATTGTAGTAGCACCAAAGGAATTTGTGTTTATTCACACTTAAAAAGTATACAAATACATTGCAATAAATTATTCCATTTATTTCTACCGGCTCATGTTTTCCAATAAATTTTGGTTGGCCCATTTTAAGCTTGCAAGGCTTATTTAACATGTCCTTCAAAGTAACAGAAAAGTCGTACCATATATATGTTATCAATTCCCTTGATCGCCCACTAAGATCTCTTTTTGTCTTCTTGAAATTGCGGAATTTTTTCCCGTGTTTTAACTTGTATATTATATATGAAAATAGTTTGTACGAGGGAATATTCAAAATGTCGGATCAAAGTGATTTTGTTGATGAAGGCTCTGACATCCTTGATGATGTCGACTTTGAGAGTTCTGATTCCGACTCAAATTCAAATAACAATGCAGACTCAACTGATTCTGAGGATGAGTCTGATGTGCCTGTAGTGAGGACCCTGAAAATGCATGCATACGCATAAACCAACATACTGATACAAAATAAAAAAAATAAAAAAATAAAAATCACTCATACGTACACATGGTACAGACTAACATATATATACATCTTTTTTCATTCGATAGTTCATTTCATTCATATTGAAACGGGCAGATTTAACATATTTACTGTAACTAAATAAAACGGTATTTGAGATTTCTTACTGAAAAAATGCAAACCACAAATCTTTTACATAATGTGCATAAATAAACACTATTTTTCAATCGTTTATTTACTGTCTTGAACTATTATTATTCAGGTATGTGAATACACTTAGTCTGTATTGTGGTAAAGGTGGAGCACGTAGTCAACATGGCTCTGGATTCGATTTAGTAACAGATTTGGTGAATCCTTTTTATTATAAATGGCACCATGTTTTAGTAGATAATGCCTTTTGTAGTCCACATTTATGCCACTACCTCCTTGAAAGAAACACGTATATCACTGGTACAGTACGGGTTCACAGGAAAAGCATGCCATCTTCGTTTAAACGAATCCGTGTTCCAAAAGGAGAACGTGAGGTGCGGCAGCAAGGACAATTGATGGCCATGAAATATGGCGATAGAAAGCAGGTCACCTTTCTGTCAACGTTTTCTGATCCTAGGTGTGTTTCGTATATATATATATATCAAAATCGGTTCAGATTACTTTTCGAAAACAAAAGTTTAGTCCCAATACAAATGAAAATAGACCAAAGCTTTTTCTTATTCTGTTTAACGTGATTTTGTCTAGTACTTGTCCATCAAGTATACGTTTTCATATAAAAATAAGAAGATGTGGTATGATTGCCAATGAGACAACTTTTCACAAGAGACAAAATGACAGAAACTAATAAGTATAGATCACCGTACGATATCTAATAACGAGCAAACCCCATATCGCATAGCCAGCTATAAAACATTTTTTATTTATTCTATGATCGGTCGGAGTATTAAAGAAACAAATTGTATCTCTTAAATTAAGCAAATAACACTCTGTGTATATTGAAGTCAGGGTTTCATTTAAATGAACATATACATGTATTTATAAAAATATTTTAATAAATTTTTACGGATAAAGTTTTAGCTTGCAGAAATCGTCTTCTTGTGTATATTGAAGTCAGGGTTTATGTCTACAGTTGTAATAGAATGAAATTCAAAACAGTGTGGCTGTGGCCATTGATTGACACATTAAATTCATCCATTGACTGGGACAATTTAGGTGAACGTTTGTATGTAACGACCACTGATCACTATGTACTTTTTAAAGACACTTAAACTATGGGGTCACCAAAGGTTCTCAACACCTAAATAAAGTAATTCGAAAAAAATAATCAGAAATAACACGATGTTTTGATTTATACCAATTATATAAATCAAAACATAAAGGTTATTCCTGATTATTTTTTCGAATTACTTTATAATTAAAGGCGTTAAGAAACCTTTGGTGACCCCACAGTTTAAATGTCTATCGTAGGTACGTCATTAACAGTGGTCGTTACAGACAAACGTTCACGTAAATTGTCCCAGTCAATGGATGAATTTAATGTGTCAATCAATGGCCACAGCCACACTGTTTTGAATTTCATACTAAGTCTGTTTACCAACAACATGTGCATGCATTATTTACAAACAGGGTCAGTTAACATCGATTAAACGATGTATTTGTTTCTACTTTTGTATCGTTTAGAAAACAAAAACAAACGCCACACAACGTTTACAAAATTTTGGTTAGAAATAAATGCACTCTTAACTTCATAAGTGTTTCTCGTTCCATGTTTTTTTTTTATATATATAGATAAGACCGTTGGTTTTCTCGTTTGGATGGTTTTACACTAGTCATTTTGGTGGCCCTTTATAGCTTGATGTTCGTTGTGAGCTTAAGCTTCGTGTTGAAGACCGTACCTTGACCTATAATGGTTTACTATTATAAATTGTGACTTGGATGGAGAGTTGTCTCATTGGCAATCATACCACATCTTCCTTAACTATCCAAAATATATACAAGAAACTAAAATCAAAAATCATACAAGACCAACAAAGGCCAGAGGCTCCTGACCTTGGACAGGCACAAAAATGCGGCGGAGTTAAGCATGTTTTGTGAGATCTAAACCTAGTAGTCCTATAATATAAGACTCTGTAGGTTCATATCATTTACATTCAACGTTTTGTTATCGGATATTATTTTTACTACCAATGTTGATCCGCACCTTTTTATCGTTTTGGTAGTAATTTTGGGCCTTTTATAGTTTGCCGTGAGAGCCTACGTTCCGTGATGAAGACCGTACTATAACCAATAATTATTAACTCTAAATAAATTATGACTTGTCTCATTGGCACTCATATTGCATCTTCTAATTTATAAAAAAATAGAGGAGAAAATTGTCAAATTTCCACGATATATAGACGTTTAAAGTTGCGAAACTAAATCATTTTACATCTTTAGTAGTACATTACTATGATTTCAAAACAATCATCAATGGAAAATCTTAAAATCAGTCTACAAATGGACAAAACCAAACAGAAGTATCCGCTCACTTCCCTCCCATCGAAATTCAATAAACGGACAGGTAAAGCTAAGAAATCTCTATATGAAAAACTTGATCCAACACTTTATGAATCTAGTGCCAAAATGCTTTCTTTCCACACATACATTGATAGAATACAACCATGGATCAAATCATTGGATATGTTGTATAATGACAACCTTGGGAGGGATGGGTCTGAGTACCGTGTGATTTGGGCGGATAAACCGACAGAGTGGACTGACCGAAACAGTATCGGAAACTTAATTTCCATAGAACTACATACTATACATGAACAACAAAACATATTGTTGAACAAACTTACATTTTTCATAACTACAGGTACAATCATAGTCCAAGGAAAAAATTATCAGTTGTTTGTTGACCACTTCAAACTACTTACTCAAATTTTAGACTAAGTTATTGTCAAGGTTGACCCAACCACTAGTATTACAGAACCAAACATACCTGCTCATCATGATATTAGTTATGAGAAAAATACACTTGAAACTGAGAGCCATGACTCTGACAACACTTATGTAAAAACTGTTGCTTCAGAACCAAATGAAGATGGTCAAAACATAAAGGTAACAAAACACAGACAGATGACAATACCAACTCTTCTGAACATAATATTCACAATTCTCCAAAAGAACCAAAACAGGTAGTAGGGCATGTAGGTGAAAGTATAAGTGCTACATGTAATATGAAGGCAGAGGCATCAAGACTAGAACAAAGTCTTGTTGACACCATCGTCAAAATTGAGAATAACCAGTCTGTTACTTCATCAAATATTATTACTCATATTGATGAGTGTACGTCATACTTAGAAGGCTTTACCAAAATGATGAAGTCAATTGTGTCCGACAACAAGGTTTCTGAAGACGTAATATCATTACAAAATAAAATAAAAAGTTCTTACTGAAGAAAAATTAATCAATTCTTTTACAATTAATGAATGAACAGAGTGCTAAGTTGATTATACAATGCCAATTTGAAGATGCGCTTTAGCATGAAAAATGTATGATTCAAGAAGCAAGAACAGCGCTGCACAATATGGTATCAAGTTCGAATAGTGAGGTGTCATTTATCTCAAATAGACTAGATGAAAAGAATTCAGAGATTGAAAAATTAACAAGTGCATATCAAGACATGAAACATCAATTTAATACTGTTCAAGATGAAACTCTTTCTCTCAAAACACAATTATCTGATGCTTTAGATGAACTCCGTCTCACGAAGGCTAAAACAAAGCCTAATCTTACAAGAGAATTAGTTAAGCCAACTGTTTATTTAATCGGTACTTCAAATATCCAAGGAATCAATGAAGATAAACTAACCACAGTAGCGCAAATCACCAAATTTACTGCATACACTCTGGATGACACTAGTTTATGCATTTCAAAGTTTAATCATCCTCCAGTCCAGATATTATGGTTCTTCATGTGTTAACTAATGATTTAAAATCTGAATCACCACAATATTGTGTTAAAGAGTTAGATGATATAATCTTATCACTGCAACAAAAATGGGAATCGATGAAAATCATTGTTTCGCTCACAACACCTAGGAGTGATTCACTTATTCATAATACAAATGGTCAAATTATTAATGCCCTTATATGAAGCAGAGTTTTTCGGAAGTGAATGTTTTATTTGTTGATCACAGCAATAGGGCTTTAGGTGGAAATCCTACACCAGAAATGCTTGCAGAGGATAAATTGTATCTTAGCACAAACATGACAAAGGGAATTGCTCAGTTAGCTAGCAATATTAAACGAGCCTTTCACTCAACACTGGGTGCTCCATTACCCAACCGACAAGATCTTAGTCGCTCTCGTATCAACAGAGGACGTGGTAGAGGTTCCAGAGGCAGAGGTCGTGGAAGTCAATCAACTCGATCCTAACATTTATAACTTATTCATACAATAGAATTTTAATACTGATTTTGTCAATCAAAGCAATATTGTATTTTTTTTGTATATGTAACACTATGTTTTACAAAAGAATCAAAGGGAATAGATATATACATATATATAGAACCTGATCATTTTTTTTAATTTCAATTTTGTCTATTCTTAAACGATAGAGAAGTTTAATTATATAATTTTCTTTTGATAGTATACTTATTTTTTTATCGAAGGTTAAAATATAATCACCTATATGTCATTTTCAAATTTATAAATTTGTTTTTGGAATGTTGGGGGACTCATTGCAAAGGGATATGACAAAACTTGTGACCCCTTATTCATAAAGACAATAAACAAATATGATATTGTTTTTTTTGGCTGAGACCCATTTAGGATATAATTCCACAATAAAAAGTATTGAGTCATCCCACTATCATCCTATCTCATGTATCTGTAGACAAGTGACTAAGTATAATAATAGATCTTTTGGTAGCATTGCAATATTACGGAAACCACATGTAAAAGATCATGTTAAAATATTGAAAAACACTAATGCTGATTATCAGTGGGTGAAATTAGATAAAAACTGTTTTGGTCTTCAAAAAGACCTGTTTATATGTGTGGTATATTTTCCACCTAGTTTATCCTCTTATACTAAGGGTCTTGATGTAAATATTTTGGATTGCATACAAAAAGATATTACAGATACATTTGGAGTTGCCAATTTTTTTCTTTGTGGAGATTTTAATGCAAGAACAGGAACAAGCCCTGATTATATCATGCATGATGATAATAAATTCCTACCCTTGTTTAAATCATATCCTATAAACAAAATTATAACAGAACGTAACAATAAGGATGTAAAATATGACACAAGAGGAAAGGAATTATCAGATTTTTGTATTTCACATCAATTGAGAGTACTTAATGGTAGGACACTTGGTGATTTACAAGGCAATTACACGTGTTTTACAACAAACGGTGAATGTGTTGTTGACTATGCTATCGTGTCAGAGGGTGGCCTGAAAAGTATTTTATATTCTAGAATATTAGATTTTATACATACTCTGTTAGACTGCCATTGTAGATTAGAATGGGCATTGTCTGCTAATTATTGTATAGAAACTCCTATTTCACAGGAGCATTGTAATGTTTCTCCAATGCCAGTAAGGTATATTTGGTCAGAAGATTCTGAGCTTTTATTTCAAGAAGCATTATTATCATTACAAACAGACATATCTAATTTTTTTTAGATAAACCTATAGTAAATACAATCACAAATATTAATGCTGCGTCCACTAAATTGGATAATATTTTCACTTATGCAGCAGATATCTCACTTAAAAAATCTAAAAAAAAATAAAAAAAAAAATACAGCTTAGGCCAAACCAATTTAATTTATTGTTCTACGGATTTTTGGACTCCAAAATTTGGAGCGAGCAAGCGATTTGAAAATTTTAATAAAAAAATATTTAATTTGCAAATTTTTGAGGCGAAGCTTGAAAAGTAAAGGCGAGCGATTATATTTTTTTTTTGTAAACATAAAATTATAGTAGGTTTTGACAATATTAAAACTTGATTTATCACTTGTACTTTTACATTTCTTTAATTTCTGAAGTATTTTTTCCCTGTTCACCAAGAAATAATTAAATCTGGTCTATGTATGTGTGACTGACAATGAGACAATTCTCCATCCAAGTCATAATCAGTTTGGGGGCAACCCCTTAATGTTATAAATATCCCTTTTACATGTTTTATGAGGGATCAATATAAGTTATAAATATATTTGTTTGTACAAAAGGGCTCATATTTTCTCAAAGAACTACATATCTATCTAGTTTTAAATGGTCAAAACATGTCCAAGAATTTTGTAATATTCCTGGACTTTAACCATGTTAAATTAACACATTTACTTTAACAGTTTAATATTATTCAAAATATGTTGACCACTCTTTTAGAAAAAGTTGTTTAAAATATGATGTAACTCTCCTCTTTGAGTACAAAATTCTAAGTTTTCAAAGATCTTCAAAGGTTTTGTATAGGAAAACTATACAAATCCTTGGTATTTCTATTTTCTTTTCTACATCAGTAAAATGACCCCTTGTATGAGGGAGGGTTGTTCTCAACCTGACACTGAATAACAAACACAGGTCAAAGTACGGCCTTTTACACAGGGCTTTGATACAGACAAAACAGCAAGCTATAAAGGATCCAAAAATTATAAGCGTACACAATTCGAACAGGAAAACAAACGATCTAATTTAAATATCCAAACAGGAAAATACCAATGAACAACATCAACAAACGATAACTGCTGAACGACAAGCCCCTGAATCAATCAGGACAGGTGCATAAACATGCAGCGGCTATAGATAGTTTTGTTTTGCCAGCATACAATATAATTGCAGTTGAAGGCAAATCCTTCAGAAGTTCTTTGTACTTTATTCTAACAACGAACATTTTTTGATAGGGAAAATAAGTAAGGGGGAAAGAAACCAAAGTTGATATCTTTTTATAATATTTACAAAAAAAAAAACGGTGCGGGAAATAGACATGATTACATTTCCGGATGCGGGAAGCGGGAATATAAAAAAAAATAATAAAAAAAATCTGTTTTGAAAAAAATAGGTGCGGGCGGGTCCGTCGAACAAGGAATCAAATTGGTGTGGCCTTAGTACAAAAAATGGTTTGATAAGGATCTGCAAACCATGAGACAAAATTTTATAAATTCTGGAAAAGTTTTTACAAAATATCCCAAAGATCCGTATGTAAAAAACTATTTTTGCAAACTCTATCGTGAATACAATAAAAGTAGAAAAATAAAGCAAAAAACTTACAAAAATAATTTATTACAAGAACTTGAAACACTTCATGACAACAATCCTAGCTATACTGGAAAATTTTAAGTAATTTACAAGAAGACACACAGATACAAATGAAAACTGCATTACACCTACTATGTGGTTAAAGCACTTTCAAGGATTGAATGAAGGAAAAGAACACTTTCTTTCAAGAATAAATGAACTTGAAGGAAAACTAAAAAGCTTGGAAAATGTAAAATGTTTTGACGAACTTGATTTTCCAATACCTGAGAGTGAGATTGCAGATGCCATATCAAAGATAAAAAAGAACAAATCTCCAGGTTTGGATAAAATCACAAATAAAACATAAAATGTAGTCAGTCAGCTCTCTTAAAATGTTTTAAGAAGCTATTTAATGCCTGTTGAAGCTCAGGAATATACCCTACAAGCTGGACAGAGGGTTACATAACACCATTACATAAAGCACATGATATTCATGATCCGAACAACTATCGTGGATTGACAATTACAAGCTAGATAGGCAAATTATTTAATTGTGTTTTAAATTCACGTCTTGACAAATTTTTAATTAAATTTAATATTATAGATTAGTGTCAAATTGGTTTTATAAAGAAAGCAAGAACTTCTGACCTCACCATATGTTTGTTTTGAAAACGATTATTGATTGTATTTTAATTCAGTTAATGGAAGATTGTGTGCCTGCTTTGTTGATTTTCAAAAAGCATATGATACTGTTATTCACACTGGTATCAAACTGAACCTCTTGGAAATCGGTGTTGGATCACTATTCTATAACATCATAAAGAATATGTATGCATTGAGCAAATCATGAATCAAGATAAATAATAACTTAACAGAAAGTTATGGTGTTAAGCTTGGTGTTAAACAAGGGGATAACCTTAGCTCTAATCTTTTTAATCTTTTTATTAATGATTTACCAAAATACCTACAGACTATAGATGATACTATAACCTTGAACAACCGTTCGGTTCATTGTTTAATGTATGCAGACGACATTATTTTACTATCAAGTTCTCCGGAAGGACTTCAAAAGAAACTTGATTTACTTGATCAATATTGTAATTATTGGTGTCTTACTGTAAATACCCAAAAAAACAAAAGTATTAATATTCAACAAGGCAGGCAAACATATCCATCATATATTTAAGATTAAAAATGTGCTGCTTGAATGTGTAAATAGATACAAATATCTTGGTATTCACTTTTGTGCATCAGGATCATTTTCCTTTGCGCAAGAAGAACTGTATAAAAAAGCTTTAAAAGCATACTTCAAATTATCAAAAGATTTGTTGTCACTGAATCCTTCTGTTAAAACTAGTATGCGTGTTTTTGATCATACAATTAAACCAATTCTATTATATGGTTGTGAGGTGTGGGGAATGTTTAATCCATTCACATCTAAATTTAGGAATTGCTTGTTAACCTTTCATAAAATTTATGATAAATGTCAAGCAGAAAAACTGCATTTAAAATTCTGTTAATTTAGTCTTGGTGTCCACTCAAAGGCAACAACTATAGCTGTTTTGTCTGAATTGAACAGCCTTCCTTTATATTTCAATATTGTAAAAGCTATGGTTAAATACTATAACAGGTTAATAACAAATCAGTTCATATCTCCACTGCTAGATAGTGCTTTTCATGAATCAATATTTTTATATGGACGTCAAGTTGGTTACTTATTCCCTATTCCCTATTCGTTACCTATTCCCTATTCTCTATTCGTTACCTATTCGTTACCTATTCCCTATTCCCTATTCCCTATTCGTTACCAATTCGTTACCTGTTCCCTATTCCCTATTCGTTACCTATTCGTTACTAATTCCCTATTCCCTATTCGTTACCTATTCGTTACTTATTCCCTATTCCCTATTCGTTACTTATTTCCTATTCCCTATTCGTTACCTATTCCCTATTCCCTATTCGTTACCTATTCGTTACCTATTCCCTATTCCCTATTCGTTACATATTCGTTACCTATTCCCTGTTCCCTATTCGTTACCTATTCGTTACTTATTCCCTATTCCCTATTCGTTACCTATTCGTTAACGAATAGGGAATAAGTAACGAATAGGTAACGAATAGGGAATAGGGAATAAGTAACGAATAGGTAACGAATAGAGAATAGGGAATAAGTAACGAATAGGTAAAGAATAGGGAATGGGGAATTAGTAACGAATAGGTAACGAATAGGGAATAGGGAATATGTAACGAATAGGGAATAGGGAATAAGTAACGAATAGGTAACGAATAGGGAATAAGTAACGAATAGGTAACGAATAGGGAATAGGGAATAGGTAACGAATAGGTAACGAATAGGGAATAGGGAATAGGTAACGAATAGATGACGAATAGGTTACGAATAGGGAATAGGGAATAGGTGACGAATAGGAAATAGGGAATAAGTAACCAACGTGACGTCCATTATTATCTGATGCAAAAAAACCTTCATGGTATGGTAGTCTCAATGTGATATTAAAAATTATTAAGTCTGCTAACCCAATGAACAACCAAAACATACTAAATGTAAATAGTAGGTTTATAAAGAATTGTTTTTTACAAGAATGGGAGCAGACATTACAAATACATGCTGGTAGTAAACTATGCTCTTATGTACTTTATAAAAATAACTTTGTCTGTGAAAAATATTCATCTGTAATCCACATCGTTGATATTAGAAAAAATCTGACAAGGCTGCGTGTTTCAGCACACTCCCTAAAGATTAAACAGGGAATGTATCAGGGTATAATTCCTCGACACGATAGAACTTGTCCCAGATGCTCAAGTTCTGAAGTTGAAGATGAGTTACATTTTCTTCTTAATTGTACCTCATTAGATAATGAGAGAAGTAAATTAATACTTTGTGCTAGGAAATATTATGCTAGTTTTGATATGTTGACAATTAAAGACCAGTTTATTTGGTTAATGAGTAATGAGAACAAGGATATCTTGTATGAAATCTTTGATTTTATAAAACAAAATGAAACATACTCATGATTCATACCATTGTTTGTATATTTTGTGTATTCTCTTTTTTCTCTTCGAGCATTGGGACAGGTTGTACTAGAGGCTGCATCCAAATCCAAATATTTTTACACAGAAATTTTACACAATATATTACTATGTCCTTTAAGCACCTGCCCTTGGTGGCTCCTGCATTTGTATAACTACATATTAATCTTATTTATGTGCTTCAGCCAGAAGGAGACTATAATATAGTACTTGTTTTTTAAGTATTAGTTTATGCTTGTGTTGTAAAATGTTTAAATTGTTCATATTTCTGTGAAGAGGCTTGAGTGTCCTTTAAGCACCTGCCCTTGGTGACTCCTGCATATGAACAACAATACTATTTGCTCATATGCATCAGCCACGAGGAAGGACTTAACTCAAAGTTGTTTTTTCTATAATGGATGTGATGCTGCTTCTGGTGCATGGTCAATAATCACTAAGCATATAGGTTTTGATATGTGACTACATGTATTATTAACTCAATTTATATTTCATGTATTTGTCAAACGTTTTTCTATTCTTATTTTTGTTTATTGTCTATTGCAATTGTGTGATAAAAAAATCAATGTACTGATTGTTATGCCCGTAATGGGTCCACTATTGGAAATAATATATATCTCTTATCTTATCTCTTATATGTACTCAGTTTAATCTTTATTTGATTAAAACTAATTTCTAAGACGGAACACACCGTCATATTTCAATAACGAACAGTACATTTTGGTTCAAAACCGTACTTAATCATGATCAAACATACATGTAGTCATCTTTAATTAAAAAAAAACACAACATGTACGTGTATTAATTTTCAAGTGAATTTGACTTACTCTACACTTTAACAATGATGTTTTTAGAGAAACCACATAATTCATTTAAGTTAATGAAACTAAAACTTCATTATAAACTATAACCAAAACATTAACCATAAAAAGAGACGGACGGATGGACGGACGTAAAGACTGTTAACAATAATGACCATCTCTATCGTCGACGAAGCATAACAAAATCAAAGTCGTGAATTGAGTAACATTTCAGTCCTGTGTCAATCAACATGATAAACAAAATCTTGAGATTTTCAGACATAAAGTATAATGCATAAGTGCAAATAGTAGTTTTATATTTGTTACACGAAAACAGGTAAAACCATATTATCAAAGTCTACATAAGTTTGATAGTGTCCACGCTCTATTGACAAATCTGTTTCAAACCGTTCCAATAAACTCTAAAATAAAGTGGAGGCTTCCAACGCATCTGTTGGTAAACCAAGTTTTAGACGAAATAAATGTATCTTCTTCAGTATTCGTGTCAGGAGTCAATACAAATGCAGTGATGAATTTTATTGCTAGAGTATTTCCATGTAATCTAGTCCCATTTCAAAAGAAAACCTTATGCATTTCTCAATTCTGTCACTTTTAAAGGAGACATTGAAGCCCTGTACCATGTGTAAGGTCAAAGAATTTAACGCACACTAAATTATTTTGTGCGCACAATATATTCAATTTGTGTGAACAATATATTTAAGTTGTGCGAACAATATATTTAAGTTGTGCGCACAATAAATTATTTTGTGCGCACACTATATTATTTTGTGCACACAATTGATTCAAGTTGTGCGCACAATATATTTTTTTCTTTGCATGTCTCTAGCGGGGCTTCATAGAAAACATGTGTAACATTTAATCATAATGGTTCTTCACCTAGTTCATTGTAAAAACAAAATATTATGAAAATTTAAAACAACTTCAAGAATGCACATATACCATAAATTATCTCCCTTTTGCTTTTCTTTATAATAGCTTTTATTACCTTCTATCATTTCATTGAGTTTTTTCTCACGTTCCTGCTGTTCACCGCTTGTTACTTTATGAAGCTGTAACAATTTGTTTACATCACCAGACATAGTCTGTATAGTTTTATCTTTCTTCTGCAGATCTTTGATGTAAACCTCTATCCTTTTTTGCAGACTTTTAATATGCAAATTTATAGTTTTTATCTCTTTCTCCATTTCCTTCATTTTGTCCTCCGCTTCGCGAAGTTTGTCTTTATTCAACTCAGCGTCACCATTTTTCAATTCTTCCACTTGTCGTTTGAGATCTTCTTGTTCAGACCTAAGCTGTTCTACGGTAAGTCTTTCATTTTGCAGATCTTCTTGACATTTTCTGTATTTCTCTTGAAGCTCAGCATACTGTATACTTGTTTGCTAAAAGATTTGAAAGCAAATAAACCACATTGCCTCACATTCTCATTAAGAAAAAATTCACACACCTAATTAAATGGGCATTCAAAAAATCAGAATGTGAATATATATGTTCAAACTCTTTTAGGTCATTTTTTAGTAGCAATAAACAAAAAAACTATGTTAATTGGACATGCTTTGAAACTATATATGCCCTTGAATTTTTACTAGATAACATTTTTTTTTCGCTTTGGGGATTCCGTATATCGTCAGATTATCGGAATTCCAATGGGGACTAACTGTGCACCACTTATTGCGGACCTGTTTTTGTATTGTTCTGAGTTACAATTTATGACAAAAATAAGCAAAGACCCATCGAAACAAGATCTGATAAACAAATTTAATAATACTTTTAGATATTTGGATGATATTTTGGCTCTCAATAATGACGACTTCAGTATGTATATTAATGAAATTTATCCTGTTGAACTTACTTTAAATAAAGCTAATACTAACAATAACCACTGCCCTTTTCTCGATCTTGATATCTATATCACTAACGGAAAGCTGAATACTAAAATTTATGATAAAAGGGATGATTTTTCATTTCCTATCGTTAATTATCCGTTTTTAGATGGTGATGTTCCCTTGTCACCATCTTACGGTGTTTATATATCTCAACTTGTACGATTCGCTCGTGTATGTAACAATGTTTTAGATTTTAACGAGAGAAATTTATGTATTACTGAAAAATTATTACACCAGGGTTTTCGAAATCACAAACTAGTCAAAACATTTACTAAATTTTATCATCGGTATAAAGACATCATTCGTAAATATAGCTCAACATGCAGACTTCTAATACGTTCAGGTATTTCACATCCAATTTTTTATGGAAATATTCTTTATAAAGCACAAAGGTGTCAGTATTCACCTCAGAAACTTACAAAACCTTTGAATAGACTTATTAAGAAGGGATATAATTACGATACTGTTGTCAAGTCATTAAAGATTGCATATTTTGGCGTTAATATTGAGTCACTGATAAGGTCTTTGCATCGTAACTAAACACATTTATTCTAAAAACAGTTGTTGGCATGACACGGGATATGTTCTTCTCATATATGTTATGATGGTATGATACTAAACCCCTAACGGGAAGGATTGTGCCTGATGTTCATATGATGAAATCATAATCTTTCAGTCAGTTTAATTGAAGTCTGGAGCTGGCATGTCAGTTAACTGCTAGTAGTCTGTTGTTATTTATGTATTATTGTCATTTTGTTTATTTTCTTTGGTTACATCTTCTGACATCAGACTCGGACTTCTCTTGAACTGAATTTTAATGTGCGTATTGTTATGCGTTTACTTTTCTACATTGGTTAGAGGTATAGGGGGAGGGTTGAGATATCACAAACATGTTTAACCCCGCCGCATTTTTGCGCCTGTCCCAAGACAGGAGCCTCCGGCCTTTGTTAGTCTAGTATTATTTTAATTTTAGTTTCTTGTGTACAATTTGGAAATTAGTATGGCGTTCATTATCACTGGACTAGTATATATTTGTTTAGGGGCCAGCTGAAGGACGCCTCCAGGTGCGGGAATTTCTCGCTACATTGAAGACCTGTTGGTGACCCTCTGCTGTTGTTTTTTATTTGGTCGGGTTGTTGTCTCTTTGACACATTCCCCATTTCTATTCTCAATTTTATTATATACATGTTAACTAACGTTTGGTCATTGATGCAGTATGCAAGACTTACAATGTCTAGCGTCACCTAGCACTGCTTCAAACTCTATCATTTGAATTATCGATGAACTATGTAGTTTAAAAAATGTTTTTTTCATTCCTATTAAAATGTTCTATATACAGCTTTGATGTAGCTTCTTTGTTGTAGTTGGTTACTGGATCACAGCAAACTTGGCATATTTTATCATAATGGAGATGGTGTTTGCAACAACTCTTAAGTTGTAGGACATTATCGTAATACACAAGTCACTGTGTTTTATAAATTCATTTAAATGAGTGCCAAAATTTTATAATTGTTATAAATGCATTATCTTTCTCTTGGTCTTAATTAAGAAGAATGGATGGAACAGAGTAAATCAGACTTTAGATTGTTATCTGCACATGCTGATCATCAACTTTAAGGTGGTACCCAACACCTTAACTAAAATTATTAGGCTTGTTTAATTCTTTATAAAATTTTGAAAAAGTATTTACTTTGACCCGTTGACAAAAATATAAAAATTTCGAAAAATTCCAAACCAACCGGTTTATTAGAAAAATTACACTGGTTATATAGCAGTTTGATAAACACTTATTTTGATCATCGAGAAGCTTAATATTCCCTTAACAACACAACGCAATTAAAATGTTTAGCTGATTTAACAGAGTTATCTCCCTGCAGTGATATGTACCACCTTAATGTGGATTCTTTTAAATTCTTAATTAATGTTTTACTTGTCAGTAATAAGATTATAGAATATATTATTAAAATACAATTTATCTGGTCATGTTCTAAAAATATTGACGTTGTACTTAGACTGCCCCCCACCACCCCCCCGAAATAACTTCACAAAAACATAAATCCATTAAATATTAGAATGCTATCATGTTTGTTTCATTAAATTATTCATACATTGTTTTCATCAATAAAGTGTCAAATGAAACTCCCTATTCCATCAACAACACGCATATGTACAACATCTCTTTAAAAAAATGAGCCAATAACTCCGAAATTCTGAAATAACCATTTACTAGTAAAAAGATATAGTATAAGTACCAATCAGACAACTCTCCATCCGAGTAACAATTCATAACAGTAAGCCATTATAAATCAATCAAGCCTTGACTGAATAAAGGAACTACAATATAAAGATATGTGTATAAAGGAACAACAATATACACTTACAACAAAGGCTTTTTGAGATACCAAACTAGATATATATGTCAAATATAGCACCACATGCTGTGTTTGTATTCCTTTTGGAAGGTGAATGTAGTTGACTTTAAGCTCTGCTTCAAATCATCTTTGGATTTTAATAAACATTGACTGCTATCGAGTTTTCTTACAAATGAAAACTTATATTTTCATGTTGTTCTTTTGCTGTCGAATTGTATGCTTTATGAAAAGGTTATAATTTTAAATGGGAATAAATTGAGACGTAACAATAGTTATCTTTGATGATTTCTATATCGTATTCAAATGACATAGAGTGAGAGACCCATATTCGCCGCATAATTCGTTCATGTCCACTTACATCTTACCTACATTCTTTTTATGAAGGTTTCAGAAATGTTTACTATATGAAAAAAATGTTTGATAAAGAAATTAAGTTCAAAACATTGATTAATTGTTCTAAAAACGAACGCAAACTCAAAAGGAAATCAAGTTGTTCGTGTACCATGGGGGACACATTTTCGCCGCAATGTATGATATGGCCATCCTAATCATCCTGATATATTATAAAAACGAATGTTTGCAATTCGACATGAATTAGCTTGAGAGATCATTCCTATACGATTTTTTCTCCCAAATATTTACTTTTAGACTGCATGATTGCCATATAAATCTTACATAATTGCCAAAATCATTAAATTTTTTTTGCGTATTTCTCAATATGTGCAAATAACCTTGGCTTGGAAATGGGGGTAAAGAGGAATATCTACAGTAACTGTTGTAAAATTACACACAGCCTTTACCCTCTATTAAGGTAAGTATTGGGTAAAGGCAAACAAATTTAACAGAAAAAATAGCAAAACGGCAAAAATGTGTCCAAAGCGAATATGCGCCACCTACTCTAAGATTTTTGTAAAATTTGGTAAGTATTATAACCGGCAGATAAGTGACTTTAGAATCTTTTACAATAATTCGAAAAGTGCTTTATATAAAGTCTCGTTTGGAATTGTATATTTATTTGAAGTCTTCGTTGTTTTAAATTGAATATTTCTCATTTTTAGGTTAAGTTTAATATTTCTGGTTTTAAATGTTTCTTTATTCTTAAATATACATGTATAATGTTTGTTTGTTCAAATACACCTGAGAAAGAGTTTATAGATTTACGTTTTTACAACTTAATCCGATGGTTGTCAAAAGTACGAAACTTACACTCAACTTCAAAAGGAGCAATTATCGTTTTTTTGCTAAGTTAAGCCAGAGGACAATAATTCGTTTATGATTACATAAGATTAGACAATGATATATATATTTTATGAGAACCTTTTATAATTTTGTAATACCCGTATCTTTGAATTAATTTATATTTTGTTAACTGTTGCTGTGGCAGTCTTCTCCTAGCTTTCAAGTTGTAAACTTGTGTTAATAAATTTGTATCTTGCGTTTAAAGCAGCCATAGTGTCGATTATAGATCTACAGACTTTAATGTAACCCTCGCCGAAATTCACGGAGTTAAACCGAAAATCCAAGGGGTTATATATATACTGTTACTACAATATATGCCAAATTTTACATTCATTTGGTGATTTACTGTGTTAAATAAGCAGATAATTGTTTTCATTAAATGATGATTGTCAATGATAGAGATTATCATTTTCTTTTCAAATGATCTCAAACTGTTATAGACCTTCGCAAGTATACACGGTCCCTAATGAACAAAAAATAATGTCCCATGCACTTGAAAAAATTCTTGTGCAATGGAAATTTTGTTAAAAAAGTGCATTTATCATGCTCTATCGCCCAGGTTTCGTGCATTGATAAATTTTGAATGGTCCTTAGACGTTACGCACGGTATTCGGTCTATGTTTCATTTGACCATTTCTTGATGCTTAAGTATGACAAAAGCAAATCAAATCTACGCATTATTGAATAGCAGCTTGTCTTGATTTTTCATTTGAATCGAAATTAAGTTAAAACCTGATTTTAATAAATTTAATGTTATGTCTCATTATATGATTAAACAATGATTTTGTGTTCATAATTTGCCGTATTTGCCGTGTAAGACGTAACAACGAGCGCCAACCATCCAAATATAAACGAAGAAAAAATACTAACTACTGAAAGGATTTCGATAAAATTTGTACAGATGGGATATGATATGAACATATTTATTATGTTAAACGGTCACGATAAATATCCAGTCAGTTCGCAATCTAGCTGCCATTTCGAAATTCCATATAGCTGTAAGATTTGAAAATTCGAGTACACAAAATGAAAGCTAACACTTCAATATTATAATATTTTTATATAAATAATAGGAAAGGTTCGCCACCTCTACATAAAAATGTGATTTTATTGAATTTTACAAAAATATTTTTATTTTTAACATAGCTTCTCCCATTTTATTTTTTTCAGTATTTTCCGTGTCTACCGTAAATGTTACCATAGAGCCATTGTTCAAGATTTTTGAGTACGATGATAATTTAGGGTATTTCAGATTTATGACAGACAAATGAACTATGCAAACAAATATTATTACTGAAATATGATTTTTTTTTAAAGATTTGGTTAAGCCTTCAAGGTTTAGGACACGCCAAATTTTTCATCAATTTCCATCAAGTTGTCCGTGTCTCCCGTAAATGTTACCACGTCCAAATTGAACGATTTTTGCTCGGAACGTGAATGTAACATTATAATATATAATTGTATTTTCCATTTACTGAAAGTGTAGCATGTTGTGTTTTTAGCATTTGACACGTTCTGTGTGATGATATTATTTTGGGAGATATTTTTTTTTTGAATAATTATTTAAATCAAAAAGAAAATTTGACTTCCATCAAAATTTTTAAGCCATTTGCTGATCGAAAAACCTTTGGATAAATAAAAGTCTCATGCAAAAGATTAGGTATTTTTAATACAAAAGAATTGCATTTTAAACCAAGTGACACAGAAATTAACAACTGTAGGTCACCGTACGGTCTTCAACAATGAGCAAAGCCCATACCGCATAGACAGCTCTAAAAACATGATTCAATCATGATTTTCTTGATATGATCCAGCGATTTTCATCTGTTAATTTACATGTAAATTTATCAAAATCTTACTCTAAATTTTCGGATGAATATATATGTAGCACAAGCTTTAAACATGCCGAAGCTTTCGTTTTTGGATTCTAGTAACATAGATGCGTCTGCTAGTACGATTGTATATGTTGTATACTTTAAAAGTAATTTCCACGCATCCGACAAACAGACGCATTTGAAATTACTCATTATATTTCAAGGACTGTAGATCATGACTTTTTAATTTAAAATAAAATCAACAATTCTAAACTGCCGTTTTCATTTTAAAATCTGAGGATGAAACTAGAATTATAGATAAAGCAAACAGAGGATAAATAGTAGCTGTTGCTGCGATTGACTTAAAAATTTTTCATTATAATCTTCTTAAAAGACACACATTTAAGATATTGATATTACGAATAAAAAGACCCTGAAATTATATTCGCGAACTGTAGTTAGAAAACTAGTTGAAGGTGGGTTAATAACACTTATACTCATGAAGCACAAAAAGCTTTGGTACTGGCTGTTTCCAATCTATATCAATGTCTTATGCTAGATACTTGTGATGACGGAATTCTGAGAATCATAGAGGATATAATATAAATGCATTTTGCAACAATTGACATGCTTGGGCAGTGACAATTATTTGAAATATACACTTTCATTTTGTTAAGAATATGATGTCAAACATATATACTAGTAATCAGTCAGGTTTTAAACATGTTTTAAAAAAAAAATAATAGTTAAACATCAAAATGCAAGCCGAAAGCCGTTTTATAAAAAGCTGCAAAGCTTTGACGTTTGGTACAGAAGTAGGATGAAATCTTTAAAAAACGACGTCAACTAACGTTACCATTACTAAACCGAACATCGTGCGTAACGTCTTTTACGTATATACCTTAATCACCGTGTATCATCGTACAGCGGATATAGGTACTAACCAAGCGGGCATGATCGATTTTGAACTGACGCGGTAACTGAAATCTTTTTTTTTTATCAACATTCAGTGTAGATTTCTCAACATCTGAAATTCCTGCTCCAAAATATTTTTTTCATCGATTTTTTCCTATTTATAAGACAACTTTGATATTCTAAGAAGAACAATTAACTTGTTAGTGCGCAAATAGTTGTGAATGTCAACACCAACTTTCAATTTCGATACAATTGTCGAGACATTTGTATGTTTTATCTGAAAGAAAGCTGATACAGGGCAAAAGTAATAGTTACCAATCATAAACCTACCTGTGATTACTCATTCCTTGAAATATTTGGGATAATAAACGAGTATGAACATTTTGTTTTTGTGCACGGTGTACAGCAACTTAGCTATGCACCGCACAGAAGGCTTTATGTGGTCAGATAAACACCGTACACAACGCTTCTTTTTGGAATAAAATATCGACAAAAAACATATGCATGAAATATTTCAATGCCAATTATTGATACAACTATAATCAACCTACGACTAAATCATTTCTTAAAACAACAATTATGTTTAGATTGAAGTACACATTGATATTATGTGAACAAAACAAAGATTTTCGTTACCTTGTGAGGTCAAAATCGATCACACCTACACCCTCTTGGTTAGTACCTATATCCACTGTCCTAATGATACACGGTGTTAATTTATAAAGTTATTTTTATCTAAAATTAGTAGTTGTTGCATTATTATTGAGGTCTAGATCAAATGTTTAGATCATTTATTGTCTACTTTCTTTCTCCTCTGAAATGGACAATTAAAGTTAAAAAAATGTCTTAATGTCCTTTTATACACTACATTTTTCTACAACCTGTTTCACAATCATCCTCGTGATAATCACGGATACTGATGTAAGTGATGAAGTCCAATGTAACGTAACGTAAAGTTTGGTTTGTACTTTTTAATGAAAATGTGTTCTTGTTTAATTCGCATTTTCTACAGGAAATCGATTGTCACATTGGTAGAATGGGAAAACATGGACGTTACGCACAGTGTTCGGTTTAGTAATGGTAACATTAGTTGACGTCGTTTTTCAATTATTTCATTCTTCTTCTTTACCAAACGTCAAAGCTTTGCAGCTTTTTATAAAACGGCTTGAATTTTGATGTTTAACTATTTATTTAAAAAAAAACCAACATGTTAACATGACTGATTACTAGTATATATTTTTGACATCATATTCTTAACAAAATGAAAGTGTATATTTCAAATATTTGTGACTACCCAAGCATGTCAATTGTTGCAAAATGCATTTATAAATCCTCTATGATTCTCAGAATTCCGTCATCACAAGTATCTAGCACTAGGCATTGATATCGATTGGAAACAGCCAGTACCAAAGATTTTTGTGCTTCAAGAGTATAAATGTTATTAACCCACCTTCAACTAGATTTCTAACTACAGTTCGCGAATATAATTGCAGGGTCTTTTTATTTGTATTGTCAACATCTTAAATATGTGTCTTTCAAGAAGATTATAATGAAAAATAATCCTTGTTTAGGTCAATCGCAACAACAGCTACTATTTATTCTCTGTTTGATTTATCTATAATTCTAGTTTCATCCTCAGATTTTAAAATGAAAACGGCAGTTTAGAATTGTTGAGTTTATTTTAAATTAAAAAGTCATCTACAGTTCTTGAAATATAATGAGTAATTTCAAATGCGTCTGTTTGTCGGGTGCGTGGAAATGACTTTTAGTGTATACAACATATACAATCGTACTAGCAGACGCATCTATGTTACTAGAATACAAAAACGAAAGCTTCGGCATGTTTAAAGCTTGTGCTACATATATATTCATCCGAAAATTTAGAGTAATATTTTAATAAATTTACATGTAAATTAACACATGAAAATCGCTGGATCATATCAAGAAAATCATGATTGAATCATGCTTTTAGAGCTGTCTATGCGGTATGGGCTTTGCTCATTGTTGAAGACCATACGGTGACCTACAGTTGTTAATGTCTGTGTCACTTGGTTAAAATGCAATTCTTTTGCATTAAAAATACCTACTCTTTTGCATGATACTTTTATTGATCCGACGCTTTTACGATCAGCAAATGGCTTAAAAATTTTGATGGAATTTAAATTTACTTGTTGATTTGAATAATTATTCAAAAATAATATCTCCCAAAATAATATCATCACACAGAACGTGTCAAATGTTTAAGAGACAACATGCTACACTTTCAGTAAATGGGAAATACAATTATATATTATAACGTTACATTCACGTTCCGTGCAAAATCGTTCAATTTGGACGTGGTAACATTTACGGGAGACACGGACAACTTGATGGAAATTGATGAAAAATTTGACCTGTCCTTAACCTTGAAGGTTAACCAAATCTTTAAAAAAAATCACATTTCAGTAATACCATTTGTTTGCATAGTTCATTTGTCTGTCACAAATCTAAAATACCCTAAATTATCATCGTACTCAAAAATCTTGAACAATGGCTCTATGGTAACATTTACGGAAGGAAAATACTGAAAAAAAATAAAATGGGAGAAGCTATGTTAAAAATAAAAATATTTTTGTAAAATTCAATAAAATCACATTTTTATGTAGAGGTGGCGAACCTTTCCTATTATTTATATGAAAATATTATAATATTGAAGTGCTAGCTTTCATTTTTGTAAGTACTCGAATTTTCAAATCTTACAGCTATATGGAATTTCGAAAATGGCTGCTAAATTGCGAACTGACGGGATATTTATCGTGACCGTTTAACATAATAAATATGTTCATACCATATCCCATCTGTACAAATTTTATCGAAATCCATTCAGTAGTTAGTATTTTTTCTTCGTTTATATTTGGATGGTTGGCGCTTGTTGTTACGTCTTCCACGGCAAATATGGCAAATTATGAACACAAAATCATTGTTTAATCATATAATGAGACATAACATTATTTTTTTTTAAATCAGGTTTTATTTAATTTCGATTCAAATGAAAAATCAAGATAAGTTACTATTCAATATTGCGTCGATTTGATTTGTTTTTTTCATACTTATGCATCAATAAATGGTCAATTGAAACATAGACCGAATACCGTGCGTAACGTCACGGTATTTCGGTAATCATTGGCTGCTTATAAATGATCAGATGTTCAATAATGTTAATTTTCCTAGTTTTTTGTATGTCGGATGTGCTGGCGATAAATCGTCAATATTTTGCGTTATGTGTTTCCTGTTTGATCAATATACTATGCCAGGCGCCCAACACATTTGATTGCACACATTAAATTTCCTGATGACGTTCCGTCTGAAAACATTAATAGAAATACTAGTTTGAACGACGGCAATTGTAATCACTTTTTATAACACTTGTGAGTCACATCTTTAAACATTTTGACTGCCTTTCACTTTTCTTATTTTCTTTGTGGCAAGGTCTCTTCATACTTTGATTTTGCATCAGCGTCGGTTTATTTGATATATAATGTTATAAGCTTCTGTTTTATCGGGTTATGTGATGCTACGTATGTTTATAGCGTACAGTAATGTTAACCTGTTTTTCGGTTTGCTTAAATCTTGGACATGTTTGATTTTTG
This sequence comes from Mytilus edulis, assembly GCA_019925275.1. Lineage (NCBI taxonomy): Eukaryota > Metazoa > Mollusca > Bivalvia > Mytilida > Mytilidae > Mytilus > Mytilus edulis. The sequence goes on along the minus strand of CM034351.1, from coordinate 61,521,531 downwards.
CACATTATTTAGCAACAATTAAGATTCTGTACATTTGATTCTAAAAGGAATATTGTTTACTTCTTTAAAGTAGCATCATTTGAATTTAAATTGGGTTACCGCGATTACGACATGGTTCATTTGGTATATATGCAACAATCCAAGGACATCTTACAAGATATATATAATTATAGTAATATTTTTGTGTTTTTTTCAAGTGCATGGAAGTTTATTATATACATTGTACATGTATTTGTAATTGCCATGTATAACCTATCATTTGAACCTAGAAGATAATTTCTGTTAACCGGTAGCAAACATTGTTTATAAGAAACCTTGATCATTTTCGTACCGGAATTAGCAAAGTATCTATCTCTTGTTATACTGACAGAAGTATAAAGAAAACACATAACCCTACAATTTATATCCCGATATGACTTTCAGTCATTTCATATGAATTAATACAAATTAAATGGTATGTAATTGAGAGCTAAGGTTTTTAGACTTTAGAAGATAATGCAGTAAAGGTTTTTATTTTTATTAGCTTGTTGTAGCTTCTCTGCAAAACAGTTTATTGTATTGACAAAATATATTTACTGGAATGTAAGTTAAGATATGAACCTTGTGTCTATCTTTAGAGATCATTTTTTCTTCTTCATATACATGTATGTAAGATTGAATTTCTTTTTATTTAATGTGTTTAAGGAAATGTAATAAGACAGAATATTCCAATATTTGCAGAGCAAAGCACAAACTTATACAATATTCTGAACTCTTATTGTTAATGAGGACTTATAATCAATTGAAATTATTGATTTCGATATACAATGTAAATTCAAATACTCACAGATTCAGCTCCAGCTACAAAAATAGGTAAAAAAGAAGTGTTCACGATCAATCATAATAATTATTGAAAAAAAGAAAACAAAAACGCTTACGTATTTATCCATTTCTCATTCTTGAAAGTCGATGAGCGGCGTTGTAATTTAAGAGAAAAACAAATGCTAACACATAAGAAAAGACACAAACACGACACAAAATCAACATCTTGAACAATATATGTATATTCACTGTCTATAACACGTAATTGAAATGATAATATTTGAATTTATTGAACAAGTCACCTTTGATGCATAAAAAAATACTTCAGAAACAAATTTGATCTACGCACCCTTTGTTAGAAGGGAAACCAGTTATTTCTTCAAAAGAGATTTAAAATATAGTCCTTCACAAAATTGTTATTCGGTATGATTCTGGATAAAATAAAAAAAAAGTTTGATATTAAACCTACCAATTGGAAAAATACAGAGTGTAAGGAAATAGTTCGATATTATAATAATTATTATCAAGATTACAACTGAATGGTGCAATTGTATGCACAGTTTGGAAGATATTTGTTATAGAAAATAGGAAAACCCAACTGGAATCCAACGATAATGCATGTTTGACTTTCACAAGCAAATAAATATAGACCAAATAAGAGCTTATTGACCTATGTATCAAAGATATATAATTGCATGCGACTTCTAAAATCCGGTTTAAATCGAACTCAATAAACCAACAGCTTGAAAAGTACACGAACGAACAACAATGACATATGTGTTAATGGGCACTATATAGTCACATTTAAACACCAGTTTATTGCGATGATAAAACTTTTCGTCAACCAGACAGCTGTTTGCATTCTGAATCAATTCGATGTCAACTAAATACATTGACACTTTTACAGACATGAAGGTAAGAAGATTGACTCGTCATAAGAAATGGCATATTCCGAACCCTTCCATGTATGCCAGGACATGATAGTATTGCCGGGAACGAGAAAGTGGACCAGTGTTGGGTTCGTGTTGTTTATTCTTTAGTTTTCTATGCTGTGTTATGTGTACTATTGTTTGTCTGTTTGTCCTTTTCATTTTAGCCATGGCGTTGTCAGTTTGTTTTTGATATGTGAGTTTGACTGTCCCTCTGGTATCTTTCATCCCTATTGCGAAATATGCGTCAAGGAGGCTTCCATCTTACTGCACACTGCAGTGTCATTACAATGTCAAAATTCAGAAGCGCAATCAGCATGTCAACACAACTGAAATCTCAAAGTAGGTGACCCATACTTGATAAATGGGAGACACTTGTAATATATTGCAGATGTTGTTGGTATGTTTGTTCAACTTGATATTTATACAATGAAATAGGTAGAATTGTTTCACTATTAAGAATTGGCGGTTGTAACTGAATATAGTTTTAGTTGATATAAGTTTCTGATGCATGATTTTTTTATTATTATTTGGTTTCGGCTTTAAACTAGTTTTAAGTCATTGTAAGACTCTCGTACGTTCGTGGTAATTCGACCGGTTGACACAATTTGTCATGCATTTTTGTTGTTCAATGTTTACTTATTGTGTGTTATATCTCGTTTCAATTTTACCACCTTTGATAATCAATAAGTATGACGAAACATTTTGCCTTCTGTTTCACTAAACTTTCACTGAAGGTTCGAGCCTTTTTAAAAGTTTTAACCAACTGCAGCTTTTGCGTCTGTCTTTAGTCAGGGACCTGTTGTTCAGTGGTTTTCGTTTCTTCATTTATGTTTGTCAATTCTTGTTTTCATATGAATAAGCCCGTTGGTGCTGGTGGTTGAATTGTTTTACACATGTTATTTTGGGGTTACTGATAGTTTCCTTGTTGGTGTGAGACAATGCTCATCCTTGTAGGCCGTATTTTGACATGTAAAATTTTCGATTGCAATGACTAAACTTTGTTTCAATTTTGTTTTTATATATGTCAACTGGAAACAATACACAGTTGACAAAAGTGCAAAGTTTGAAAGTTTGAGTATGGAGAATAAACTTGGATCAGATACTAACAAAAGAGTCAGAAAATGTGATTTTGACATCCTAATATCATATATTATATAAGATATTTATCATTGTGTGGAAAGTGTGACGGGCACATTTGTTTAACCTTTTCCTTCATAATAAAATTGCGAATGGAAATGGGGAATATGCCAAAGAGACAACAACCCGACCATAGAAAAAAACAACAGCAGAAGGTCACCAGCAGGTCTTCAATGTAGCGAGAAATTCCCGCACCCGGAGGCGTCCTTCAGCTGGCCCCATAACAAATATATGCTAGTTCAGAGATAATGAACGCCATACTAATTTCCAAATTGTACACAAGAAACTAAAATTAAAAATGATACAAGACTAAAAAAGGCCAGAGGCTATGGAACGCCGGAACTGTCTTATAGTGTAAATATTTAATATGTTCTGTCGCTTTGTCTTTACGTCCTGTCGTTTCTTCTTTATGTTATGTGCAAATGTCTGTATTTCATGACACGACATCTCTGTGTTATGTCAAATTGGTTATTTGTTTGGTCAAATTGTAGTATGATTTGTCATTGCTAAAGTTTGTTGTGTACAATAGACATTACATAATGCTTTAACTACTATATATTCTGTGAATACTTCGAAACTTTATGATCAACCACCTTTGCATTCTCTCCTATTTTATCTATGTTGTGTCTATTATTCTTTTACGTAAGTCGGTTAATAATTGCGTGCTGTCTAAAATGTGATTGTTATGACGAATGTTCTAAAGGTTTCGTTTTGATACACCTTTGTTCTATGTAAACCTCGTGATATTATAGTCTTTTGGCGCTATGTTGTGTTTATACATATGTATCTCCAGTTAAAAACACAACACATCATGGTATAGTTCCTATGCGTTTTGCCGAACAATTGATACTCTCTGTGAGCAATCATTACGTCATGTGCAAATGCCTTTTACATTATGTGCAAACAACTTATACGTTTTGTGCAAACCTCGTTTACCTTATGTGCAAACATCGTCCCCCCTATGTGCAAACATTGTTTACCCTATGTGCAAACATAGTTTACCTTATGTGCAAACACCTATTGCGTTATGTGCAAATACCTATTAAGTTATGTATGACAACTACATCATTATGTGCAAACACTAAATTACGTTATGTGCTAATACCGCTTACATTATGTGCAAACACCGATAACGCTATGTGCAAATGCCTATTACATTATGTCCAAACATCTATTACGTTAGGTGCAAACACCTATTACGTTATGTCCAAACACCAATTACGTTATGTGCAAACACCTATTACGTTCTGGTAAACGCTTTTTTGACACAGATTAAAACAAAACGCATCAGTGATACACTTTGAAAATTAAGAAAATTATAAGTTGTAGCTTTCTAAAAAGCTCTTAACTACTTCGCTGTATTCTTTTTCAAGGTAATATCCATTGGATGTTGAATGTGAACTGAAGGTAATATATGTGCATCGGGTTGTTGATTTAGTATTGGAAATGTAGTATTTTTATATATTGATTGATATAAAAATGTTATATAAATATTTAGTTTTTTATTCTACTTAAAGAGTGTGCGTTATACATCCATTCTTTTTGTATTTTGTTCACTTTACTTGTTGAAAATTAAAACATTTACAAATATATAGACACGATTCACGAGGTGTGGATCTCTGGAGGTGTGCCTAGATTGGCAAAAGTCATAAAATACACTTAATTCATTTTTGAAAACATTGTACAGGAACATGTTTTAGCAAACAAATCGTGCATATTGCAGATTAGCAATGCAAATAAAGACGTATTAATGATTGATATTTCAATTTTCAATTTCAGTGTGTAATATATGCATAATAAAACGACCATGAATTAATAACATTTGATCTGAAATGTAATACACATAATTAATTTTCCGGCATTTGATGGCTTCATATTCTCGGAAGAGAACAGTCTGTAATTATTTATCTCATTTAAGCCAATAGTTGTTGCTGAATATCAGCCACATCATGAAGCAACCAAACAGAATTTATATTTGACTAGTAATTATTTCAAGATGGCGTGTATATCGACTGAAACTAAAAGCTCTGCCCTGTTATTCGAAGCAAAAAAAGCTACATGTAAAAAACAATATGGAACCTCACTTCTTTACGGAAAATGTGAATTGAAAATAAGTTGATATAAAAAAAGAAGATATGGTATGATTCCCAATGAGACAACTCTTCACAAGAGACCAAAATGACATAGAAATTAACAATTTTAGGTCACCGTACGGCCTTCAACAATGAGCAAAGCCCATACCGCATAGTCAACAATAAAAGGCCTCGAAAAGATTATGTAAAACAATTCAAACGAGAGCACTAACGGCCTTATTTATGTAATGTTCTCTTTCATCTGCACCAAGCGGGTCATTTCATAGGTCGCCATATTTTGCATACATAATCATAACATATGGTTTTGGAAGGCGCCGAATTACATTTATGAATTATAGACTTTTAACAAGGTCAACACATTACATATGCGTCTATTCAGATTATATTGACCGAGGACGAAGATATTTTCCCGCCACCTCTTATCTTGTTTTTTTTAATTAGTAGGGAGTTTTGGCAAAACTGAGTCCCGAACCCCCTCTTAATCAAACTGCTTATAGAACAAACGCAGCTCCATCATTTTCAAAAATTCTGGTTCCGCCACTAGTCATTGAATGAGAAATCAAAAAAAGTAAAAAAGAATAGGTCCGTGTGTTTGTTTATCTAATGATATCTTAATGAACAACTTCTCTATTCATTTTACATCGGATGATTCATTTCAAATGGATACTCCTATCAATATATTTTTTTAACATAAATTAATAATATGAAAATGTCGTTAAACTCGTTAGAAACATAGATAAAGTAAAACATATATTTATACACACGTACAGATAAGTGTGTTATCGCATGCGGAAGAATATCTCAAGAACGTTCGCAATCTCCCATGCAGAGTTATTTGTCTTTGCTCCCTCTCTCTGCGTGGGACATTGAATGTTTTGCTGGAAAATATGAATGCCCACTCAAATTCAATCTATCAGAAAAATCGTGTTATTAAAGAAGAGTGTCCACCATCCACTTGCACAGCACTTTAATTAATATAGTGCAATAGAATGATATACAAATGGATACAAATTGTATATACATGTAACTGTAATTTACAAATATTAAAATAATGTATAACAAAAAAAAAAGAGTTTACTGATTTGTATCACTTCTACGATGAGGTTGAAGTTATCATACACGCGCAGAAAAAATATATATCTGTACTTTAACGTCACTTTCAGGTAAAGATATGTGATTTGGTTTTCTGAGACAAGTGCTTGTGACCGTCCACAAGAACTTGCGGTCATCCGATGTTCAGTACTTCAGTACTGTGATTAATATCTTTAACATAAAGGTGTGTTCTCAAAAATTGATAAAACATAACAAATGTCTTATTATCCTTGATTCAGTTTGAGAACTCAAATCGTATCAATGACATACTGCACATTTAAAGATTTTTGAAAACTGGGAGTTAGCTGGCAATTGTTTCATGGTGCTTTAAACGGATGAACAAGCGGGTTCCGAAATTCCAACAATACAAAACATGACAAGTGAACTTTCTTAATTTATAATCAATAGCAGGAAAATCACAGAAGAATTTAAGCCTTCCCTTTCGTGTCAAAGTCTGTCACAGCTTTCTTTTCGTTATATAGGTGATTTTCTTAAAGAATTTTTACAATTTTTGAAACGCGGACTCGAAGAAAACCCCAAAATGAACTATTACCCAGAAAGAAATATCCGTATTACCGATTGATCAACATGGAAGCGGGTAGCAGGAAAATTTATTTGTACATGTAAAAACAAAGCAAAAAAAATGTTGTTTACCTGTTATTTGTATACAATAACTAGCTAACTGCAGGATATACCGTATATCCCTCAATAATATTCATTTAATTTTCAGCGAATTGCTGAACTGTAACCATTTTTTTTTAAAAACTGGCGAAAATTAAATGGGGTAAAACAAATAAATAAATTAGCTGACTATGCGGTATGGGTTTTTTGTTTAAGGCAATAAGAAGATCTATTGTTATTTATTTCATTGACATTTGGTCTCTCGTGGAGAATTGTCTCATTGGCAATCATACCACATCTTTTTAATAGATAGTCAGTTTTTTTCTGAAATGCAAAGGAAAAATTATGTTATGATGACTATTTTAGCAACGAAATTATTTATTTATTCTTATAGACAACAAAAGAAACGATATGCACATCTGATCCAAAATCGGATCAAATTTTTCCAACATCCCTGTTAGTTTTTAAAAAAATTGTCAGATAAGAGGGCGGGTCACCTGACCACCCCTTTTCAGGACACCCATCCGTCTCAACACGGCTTGTAAGGGATGGAGGAAGTAATAAGTCTTAGGAAGGTTATTCAGAATAATATTCACAACTGTTAACGGAAATGAACAAAAAATAAAATCTTAAAACTTTTGTAGGACTCCTTAGCTGCTACATGAATCGTGGGAGACGTCATTACATTTGTAGCATTATCTATTACACGTTTCTCGCTAGATGAAAACCCTACTGGGAGGGAAATAACAAATCATCCTGGTCTCTTGTGAAGACAAGTCACATTGGCATTCGTACCACATCTTCCTTTTTATGTCGTATTGTTCCTTTCGGTTGCACCTCTTGAAAACTAGAGTCTTGTCTGTATATTTGTTACAATTTTCAACAAGTAAAGTGAACAAATTTTCAAAGCATGGATGCATAACGCACACTCTTAAAGTAGAGCAAAATAATTGCCCATAAAACTAGATACATTGTATGTATATAGCATTTTTACACCAATCAATATAATTAATAGCTACTACATGAATCGTGGGAGACGTCATTACATTTGTAGCATTAATCTAGTACACATTTCTCGCTAGATGAAAACCCTACTGGGAGGGTAATAACTAATCATCCTGGTCTATTGTGAAGAAATGTCACATTGGCATTCGTACCACATCTTCCTTTTTATGTCGTATTCTTCCTTTAGGTTGCACCTCCTGAATACTAGAGTCTTGTCTGTATATTTGTTACAATTTTCAACAAGTAAAGTGAACAAATTTTCAAATTATGAATGCATAACGCACACTCTTAAAGTAGAGCAAAATAATTGCCCATCAAACTAGATACATTGTATGTATATAGCATTTTTACACCAACCAATATAATTAATATGAAAATCCAGTTTGTTAGAAAGGTCAAACTTTTAATTTGCTTCTTTTTAAAAATGCATATCATTGATGCGTTTTGTTTTAATCTTTGTCAAAAAAGCGTTTACCAGAACGTAATAGGTGTTTGCACATAACGTGATAGGTGTTTGCACATAACGTAATAGGTGTTTGCACATAACGTAATAGATGTTTGAACATAATGTAATAGGCATTTGCACATAATGTAAGCGGTATTTGCACATAATGATGTAGTTTTTATACATAGCTTAATAGGTATTTGCGCATAACGTAATAGGTGTTTGCACATAAGGTAAACGATGTTTGCACACAGGGTAAACGATGTTTGCACATATTGTAAACGAGGTTTGAACAAAATGTATTAGTTGTTTGAACATATTGTAAAAGGCATTTGCACATGACGTAATGAATGCTCACAGAGAGTATCAATTGTTCGGCAAAACGCATATGAATTATACCATGATGTATTGTGTTTTTCACTGGAGATACATATGTATAAACAAAAAATAACGCCAAAAGACTATAATATCATGAGATTAACATAGAATAAAGGTGTATCAAAACAAAACCTTTAAAACATTCGACATAACAATAACACTTGAGAAAGGACGCAATTATTTACTGACCTACGTAAAAGAAGAATAGCCACAACATAGATAAAATAGGAGAGAATGCAAAGGTGGCTGATCATAAAGTTTCGAAGTATTCACAGAATATATAGTAGTTACAGCATAATGTAATGCATATTTTACACAACAAAGTTTAGCAATGACATATCATACAATTGTTTGACCAAACAAATTACTAATTTTACATAACACAGAGATGCCGTGTCAGGAAATAAAGGCATCTGCACATAACATAAAAAAGAAATGACAGGACGTAAAGGCAAATCGACAAAACACATTAAATATCTACACTATAAGACAGTTCCGGCGTTCCATAAGAGGCTCCTGACTTGGGACAGGCGCAAAAATGCGGCAGGGTTAAACATGTTTGTGAGATCTCAACCCTCCCCCTGTACCTCTAGCCAATGTAGAAAAGTAAACGCATAACAATACGCACATTAAAATTCAGTTCAAGAGAAGTCCGAGTCTGATGTCAGAAGATGTAACCAAAGAAAATAAACAAAATGACAATAATACATAAATAACAACAGACTACTAGCAGTTAACTGACATGCCAGCTCCAGACTTCAATTAAACTGACTGAAAGATTATGATTTCATCATATGAACATCAGGCACAATCCTTCCCGTTATGGGTTTAGTATCATACCATCATAACATATATGAGAAGATCATAACCCGTGTCATGCCAACAACTGGTTTTTGAATAAATGTGTTTAGTTCCGATGCAAAGACCCTATAAGTGAATCAATATTAACGCCAAAATATGCAATCTTTAATGACCTGGCAACAGTATAGTAACCATATCCCTTCTTAATAAGTCTATTCAAAGGTTTTGTTAGTTTTTGAGGTGAATACTGACACCTTTGTGCTTTATAAAGAATATTTCCATAAAAAATTGGATGTGATAATGTCTTTTTTCTGTATTTTAATGACAATTGATATATTTCGTATGTCTATTAAAACAGATTCTCGTCTATGCATGGACGGAGTTCAACTATCAAAGAGGAAACGCAATATTATAAAACCTGAAATAATCATTCATAAAAAGACTCAACAAAATACAATAAAAACGGAGAATGATTCTTGGTAATTAGACAAGGCGAGATTTGTCGACTAAAGACTAAAGAAAATGCAATAAACTGCACATACTAATTCGCCTTCTAACAGCTCAAATGGTAGTTCAAACACAACCACAATCATAGGACATGTATCTCAAGCAATAACTACAATCATCGATACTGCAACCCAAAAGCTAGGATATCAGCCTATTGAACTATAGCTATTATTCAACTAACCACCCTTTGATCACGTATTGCACCTAAAGGTAAACAAGAATATGAAGTTTACATCTAATCATGAACTTTGTTACACGATGACTAAAACTGAACAAAACTATCTTAACTTGATAAAAAAGAATATTGGTAAGAAAATAAAAACAAAATGTTTACTACTAAGCAATAGCGAGGTTAGAGTTGTTTTCTTTTGCTACGTATTGAAGGCATCTGTTTTGTTCTCTTCTGTTTTGGTAAATACCTCCGTTTTATCTTAGCACTCCACTTATCGAAGGAGTATTAAAATTAGTTGGTTATAGTGAATATCAAATAAGGGTTTAAAATGTCTTTGTTGATATACTATAATATAAATTGAAATTATTATGCACACATCACAAATTGCGGGACTTTGTTTAACAACTATGAATGAATACAAAATTTCAAACCTAGTGATTTCTAGTCGAAAGGTGCCCTGCCAAGGTGAATGTTTAAATCATATAGCATTATGCTGATGATTATAGACTGAACCAGTTAGCTTGGTAATCCCATGAAGACTGTTCAGACCATATTTAATATTACTGTTTTGATTTCATGACACTTGATATCATATAAAAGTTGTGTACGCTTCATGTGTAAAAAGTAAAATCACAAAAATACTGAACTAAGAGGAATATCTAATCGGAAAGTCGATAACCACATGGTAAAATCAAATAACAAAACAAATAAAAAACGAATGGACAAGAACTGTCATATTCCTGACTTGGTACAGGCATTTTCAAATGTAGAAAACGGTGGATTAAACCAGGTTTTATTGCGCTAACCCTCTCACTTTGATGACATTTTCATCAAATTCCGTTATATTTACAATGATGCGTGAACTAAACAGACATAATGAATAAAATAGTCAAAATATGGGTACAGCAGTCATCATCGTGTAACAATTTTAAAAGGAACAATTTAACAGACCACAAAAACTTCTATCTACAAACACATTCATTGGTGCGCGTGTCTGACGTCAGAAAATTTTAAATGGTAGCATATATTTTGTGTGTTCTTATCTATATCTAGTATCACTGTGACTTTGTGATGACGAACAGCGAAAACAAAGCGCTGTATTATTGCTTTTTCGTGTGTGTTGTTTTATTTTGTTATGCAATGACTGATTTTGTGTTAAGGATGGATACCCCATACCCTTTATTTTTCTATCATAGATTGTGTAAAGTACATTAGTTCGTTAGAACATTGAATAACAAAATAATCATATTGAACAATGTAGATGTAATTGTCTTACCTGATATCTTTATATTTGCCTTTGTAGATGCAGTCTCACAGACACATTGATAAACACCTTCATCATTTTGATTGAATTTAAGTATTGTTAACTTCTTAACGAATTGCGTGTTTTCCCTCTCAATACACGGACTGCTTTTCGATATTTCCCTTCCATCTTTGGTCCAAATCGGTTCTTCGTCGAAAATTGCATTCAATTTGCATTCAAGCACGACCTTTGCTCCTTCACAAATTTCCTTGTCCTCTAAGCGTTGAACAAAGTGGCTTGGTTCTAGAAAAATAGCAAAAAAACAAATCAAACCTATTGTAACGTGACCGAGGGGAGGTCACCACCGACACATTACCCTTGCGTCATTAATTTTTTCGGTACACAAATAAACAGTTATAAAGCCAAACTAACTAGAGGTCAATATTTACAAAATATCCAAATATTAAATTGCCTACTTTGAAAAACATGTGCCTCACATGTAAACAAAAATAACTTTAACTTATCAAAGTATGGAAGACCACTTTTCAAGAATAAAAAAAAAAAATAAAAAAAAAAAAGCAATTAAAAATATACACGGAAAATTAAAATATATCAAAAAATAATTTTCACATTTTAACAATAAATATATCAAATTACTCAATCATAATCATGAAAACATGCAATGTTCATTTCAATTTCATTTTAATTGTTCAGTTTATAGATCTGTGGCCGCGAATCTGTTGGTCGGACGTTTTACACGATGTCCGCGACCGTTTTCAATATTGCCAGTTAAAAATTACACATATCGCACTGTTCATTTTCACTTAATTCAATGTCAGACTCAAAGTTATCTTCTTTGATTGCGGTAGCGTGAGACTCGGTGTCTCTTTGAATTACAGTTTTAATTAGCCAATTGTCAAAATCTCAATGATACGGTTTAAGTCTGTTGTATTGAACAACTCTTGGTTTTGACGATTCTAACTTTTGAATGCGGTCTAACAAGTCACTAATACTGCTTGTATATAAACAAGATACATTTTCTGGAATATCTTCTCTTGACGAATCTCGAGAATCGTTAAGTACTGTTACTTCTTCACATAGCGTTTCATTAGCTTTTTCATACACCTTTACAGACTTATCTGTTGCGTTCAATACTTGCATCGGACCGACATCTAAAGATGAATAAGCTACTGTTTTAGCCAACATGAGTTGACGTCTCTCCACAATTTTATCTGAAGCTCCTAACATGCTACGTTATGGAGCATAACCAATACCACTAACTATCCCCGGAATAATCTGCTCGACACCCGGCGGAATAACTGATGTCTCTGACACAGCAACCCGACAACATCGCACACCTTGTGTATTTAATACTGCAATAGATATCTGTTCTTTGTTCACAGTCATTGTACTGTTAGCCACATCAATGCAACAAATATTTTGTTTCATGAAGTCATAACCGATAATACAGACTATATCAGCTACCCACACATCGTGTGTGAGAAGTGTTCTCCCAATTTCAACGTTCATTTTGCCTATTCCTCTAACTTTAAGTGGTTTACCATCGGCAAGTTTCATGTTTGTTTGTGTTGGACGCAACACCACTTTGTTTCCATCGGAAAGATAATCGTATACCTTATCGTTCAAAATTGTCACATTTGCATCTGTATCTACTAAACATTGAATACTTTTACTTTTGAAATTTACCAGAAATATACATTCCTCTATCGCCACTCGCGGCACGACCGGTTCTCACTCTGTCTTTTTGATGATAATTTGTGTTACTTTTGTCATGTTTCGGACAATTTCTTCTAATATGGCCTGTCTCTTCACAAGTCCAATATCCTCTTTTTGCTATCTTGTTTTTATTGTTGTTAAATCCGCGTATCTGTTGACTCATATTGCTCTTCAGAAACTGAAGCTCACGTCGAAGTTCTTCTACCACTTCAGTCAGTGTTTCAATTTGACCATGCACTTCTGAATTTTCCGAAATAGCCAAATTTCGAGCACTTGAAGGTTTGTCCCTTTGTTTATCCGCAATATAAAAAGCCTCAAGCTCAACAGCCAACTTAAATGCATCATCGAGTGTATTTGGGTGAGCTTGATTTATACGCAACCGTGTATCCGCGTCATCTAATGCATCAATGAAATTATCTAGGCTCAACATCTCTTGTAGTTCCTGTTGACCTTTGGGATATGATTTACGGCTAAGTCTCTTGATATGTTGCGCCAAATCGGGCAATTCTTTATCTCTTTTTTTACGGATATTCTTAAGCTGCACACGGAAAAGCTCTGTTCTGTTTTCGGTTCCAAATCTACTTGTTAATGCTGATCATATCGATTGATAATCTTTACGCTTTATCGGATCAATATCGGCTAAAACACTTTGAGCATTCCCACTAAGACTTGTCGCAAGAAACATTGCTTTCTGATTATTCGTCCAAAAATTTAATTCGGATATCATTTCAAACTGAATTTTATAATCTTCCCAAGAAACAGAACCATCGTATTTAGAGCGTCAGACAACTGGCTTTTCAGATCCCATAGGCTTATGTGAATTCGATCCTTGATTACGAAAAGATTGGAACACAGATGGAATTGATGATCTTTTCGGGGTCGGAGCACTTGAAATTTCATCCTGAAGAGTTTCATACTCTTTAGTTAAACGCTTAATTCATCTTTGGGTTTCACTCATTCTATGCGTTGAAGCTGATAACACAGTTGAACTTAATCCTATTCCTGTATCCATTGATACTTTAGGTCTTGCACCTCCGAAATAGATTTCACTAACAGAAGAATCACGTTTATTCATTGTATAACAATTTAATAACAGTTACTTTATTTACGCACAGGAAATATATTTTATTTCATTTGCTATAATCCTCTCACACAAAATTATAGGAATATTAATATAAATCCACTTAATATAATTAATCCATGTTAATAATATCCACACTGCTGCCATGAAAAAATGTAACATAAACGAGGGGAGGTCACTACGGACACAGACGGACGGACATAGCCTTCTATGAAACGACAATATACCCTGTGGTAAATTCCGAGTAACTAAATAATACGGTATAAATATACAAGTTTATTAACAAATGAACATTACTTCAGACACATTGACAAAGTTAGCTACAGAGTTTAAACATATAAACTTTAAATACAAGTCCTCCAGAATCTAACTGATTCAAGACTTCAAGGAATACACATCCTTACAGTATCATAGCTGATACACACTCTCCCAGTTGCTTGTCCAACTGACCTTTATCATAGAGTTTAATTACTTCATCTCTAGACAAACAAATAGGCATAACTAATTTTATTACCCTACACCCCAAGACACCGTTTCTGGTCTTTTCTGGTTTCTGACAGCTCAACTTTAACTGCAGATAATACAACTAGTCATTTGTCACATTAGTCTTGCGTCATTCATTTTCTCTGTTCACAAATAAACAGTTATAAAACCAAACTAACTAGAGGTCAATATTTACAAAATATCCAAATATTACACTATACAGTTAGTTATGCATATACGTTCGAAAAAAATTAAAAAGAACTTCAAAAGTAAATTGAGAATTCAAAAGGAACATGAGTATTTCTTGTAACCTTAAACATCTAAATGGAATTGAAATAAATATCTACCAAAAGACAGTTAGTGCATTCTATGAACCTTACAGTTAAATGACAGAATGTTCAAACAGGAGAATTCGCAAAGAAAATGTATTTGGTAAAAACAATATAAAAATGAACGGAGAAACCTTTGATTCCCCCCTCGCCAAAATTAAACATGTTTAGCATATTGGAACGTAAACCTTTTATATTTATAAAAAAAAAAAGGATTTGATAAACTAAACGTCATTATGTGAATACAATCTTATACAGAAATCAAACATCACTGATTTGATTCAGAAACTTAGAGGCAAAATTAGCTTAGCAAACAAATCTAAAGCACTTGAAAATCAAGAATAGTAAATTATTTGATATGAAAAATGTATTCTCCTTGAATAAAATCAATTAAAATCATTATTAAAAATAAATGAACTAGTGGAAATTGAAACAATTTAAAAGAACAAGTAATATGCAACTAAACTGGCAATTAGTTTTGAAAAGCTACAAAAGCTGTCGGAATTAAGAAGCTATTTCAACTGTATGCTATACATTATCTTAGCTCTTATATAGTTATGGATGTAGTTGGTTAAAGTAATACACATGGTGGCTACATACATTTGATATAAGGGTCTCCTAAAACATATAAAGTAGTAACCATATAGGGCTAGTTACTTCCCTTCAGAAATTAAAAAAAATCAGAAATTTAAAGGTTTCAAATGAAGAAAAAATTTAGGAATTAAATAAATGTTTAATTAATACAACAAATTTAAAGCAAACAAGTTGTTATTGTTGGCATTTTTTATTTTTTTATAAACAAATGAAGTTGGCTCTTAATGCTAAGTATTGAAGACTTAATCACTTTGATAGGCCACTAGACTAAATCTAAATACAACACGTGAAGCTAATCGGATGGATGAGTTAGGTATACGGTGTGGTAGTAACTTACATGTATTACGATATATATGGGATGAGTAAATTCCATTTCGGGATTCGAGCTACGTTCTCACCCCATATGGAAATTACTGAACCCATATATTTAGTATTAACACTAATATACTAATAATATACTGAATGTCAATTGCACAAGAAGCAAAAGTCATATGTAACTTATGTTGTAAACGTATAAATATTTCGAAACCCAAAGGCATCTTTTCTGTTATTGTTAGCAAATTCAAAATGAAGGTACACAAGATTGTTATCTCAGTGCATGGAAAACGCTTAATCATGAACTTCATAACACACAGATAAGTATTGGAATTTGTATACGAGTACATTGTTATAACGTTTTCGGGAAAGTTAAGTTTTTGAAAGGTCAGAACGACATTAAATTCATCAAAACAGTATATAATCCTCCTTCTTTACTTCCGATTTATTGAAACTTTATCACAATCCTACCCAAACTTATGCAATTGTGCATTTCTATTTTTTTTGGGTATCAGATTTCCTATGTTCTTTTTAGTAAATCTTTATTTTACAAATATTTAATCTACTATCCGCAAGCACCGGCGTCTTATTGAAAATGACTCTTCCATAACAGATGTTTTTTCATCACCTCCTGTCATTGCCAATCGCAGACCAAACAATCTCAAAGACATACGTATTACATCTAAGGCATAGAGACAAGAGACTTCTAAAATTAGGTGTTACAAACAATGCGGAAGAAGCAATTGTAAGTGCTGTAAAGTCGCCGTCCCTGACCACTCTTTCAGAACAGTAACAAAGCAGCGATACAACATATTTTTTATGTTTGTAATTTTATATTCTTACTTGTGGAACTTGCAAGCTGCAGTATGTTGGCGGAACAAAAAACGGAATTCAACATCAGAATTCGCAATCACCGGTCTTTTTATACAAAAGGAAGAAACTGCCAAACTACGAGACAACTCTTAGAAAAAGGGCATACATTGAAAATAACACCTTTCAAATAATTGAGGTAAACCAAAATTGGGACTCCCAAAAGATAAAACAGAGGGTGAGGTTCTGGATGCAGCAGCTGTGTACTCTTGAACCTGATGGACTGGACGAGAAAGAGGATAAGCAGTTCTACCGAAAACAAAAGGAATAAATCCTAACCTTCATTCGATTTAACTAAAACAACTATTTGTTCTGATTTAAGATTTGCTATGTACAAGCGGCAAAAATATTTTTCTAGACATTTAACAATAATTTCTTTACAGCCTATGATTTTTACCGGGTTGCTGCACACGCCTGTTTAAGCTTATTTGTTTAGCGAAATATTGCGTGAATTATATATAAAATATAACAACTTATTTCATATCACTCATTAGTGTGTTAACGTAACATTCTTAGGCACTAATTTATATATATATAAATGGTGTAAAAAAATCATGTTGTGGTAAAAAAAGTCAGGAAAATGGCCATTGTTATATCATAGTTCGTTTCTGTCTGTGTAACATTTTTACGTTGTGTTTCCGTTGTGTCGTTTGTTTTTCCCTCAGTTTAAGTTTGTTACCCCGATTTTGTTTTTTGTCTATGGATTTATGGGTTTGAACAGCGGTATACTACTGTTGCCTTTATTTCTCTTATATATGAGTGTGAATTCACATTACTATAAGACGTGTCACGGTACTTTTCTATCCCAAATTCATGTATTTAGTTTTGATGTTATATTTGTTATTCTCATCGGATTTTGTATAATGCTTAGTCCGTTTCTGTGTGTGTCACATTTTAATGTTGTGTCGTTGTTCTCTTCTTATATTTAATGCGTTTCCCTCAGTTTTAGTTTGTTACCCCGATTTTGTTTTTTGTCCATAGATTTACGAGTTTTGAACAGCGGTATACTACTGCTGCCTTCATTTACCATCTTTGCCGCAAGTTTATTGTTTTCTACTTGGCATTAAATTAGTATAGAGACCCATTTTGTGTTACAACTTGTACTCAATTTATTAGGCAATCGTCAATGGCAGTCAGCAGGGTTCAGAAACATCAGTTGTTCGACCTGCTGGTCAAATGCGTTTTGTCAAAATATATTTTTCACTCTTTTTGACTTTTGGAAAATGTTGTTTGTGCTGTATTTAGACTCTTCTACAACGAAATTTGTTACATGCACATGTATAAAAATTGCGGTTTGTATCCAACGCAATCAAAGGTTTGAACCTTTTTTTCAATTTAGACTTGTTTATATAAATATATATATAAATAAGAAGATGTGGTATGATTGCCAATGCAACACCTGTCTGCCCAAGTACAAATGGAGTATTTTTTGTATTTATGAATTGAATACAAGAGCACATATTGAATATATTAACTACACCTTTATTTACAAACAATCCCCATTATTTATGTAATTTAATTTTTGATTTTATATTTTGTACATATGCTGTTTTTTTTTTATATTGAATTCATATCATACAGGAATTATTTCATCCCCGTTTTGATTTTTGTGGCTAATAGTATACGTAAAATAAAAGTAGTGACACCTAGGTCAACTGCCCTAGAGTGTCTAGGATTTATTTATTCATGGACCTTGTTTTCACTTATTGTTTTAATTTAAACAATTTAAGGATTAAATATCATAACCTTTGGTTAAATCGTAGGCAAATTTCTGTTCTTCATCCTGTGTCAAAATTGAACCTTTTGTTAAACCTATGGTTAAATGATGAAGAATTAACCTTGCTTCGAACCTGTGTTAAAAGTTTACCCAAGGAATGTTTTGTCAAAATGAAAAATTCCCAGTTAAATACTGCTAGTATTTAAGAAACGTTACTACGCATTTGTTCTTCTATTCTACGACCATTGGTTTTGTCAAAATTCATCAAATCTGATTCATAGTAACATTAAGTTTTACAGTCTTTCCTTTTTTAATCGAGGTTTACGTCTAGCTATCATACATTTTCAATTCGACATAATGTTTACTACGTCATCATCTTTGTTAATAAACTAATTCATGCAGCTAAATTAAACATAAGATAATGTATTTATCTAGACAATCACGACAATACGAACAACACATCTTTAAAAAAGTGCTCTCTGTCACGTTCGCGCTGTTGTTATTCAATTTAATAATTTTGGACGCTGAAAGAGTATTGCTTTTGATAGTATTTCCTTGAAAAAGGAATAAAAAGGCAGCATTACTTTACTGTTTTGTCATGCCTCAAAAACTATGACAAACATAGAAATCCAAGTTAATGAAAAAAGAAGTAATTATATTAGAGAGTTTAAATATCCATATCTGGTCATATTGAAATCAGGTCTGTTTTTGCCACTAAATATATTGTTGGTACAGAAGATCAAGCCTCGAATTGTATTGGCATTTTTGCTGCCGAAGGAGAGAACTTACAATTTACATTAAGAATGGGATTACAACTAATACCCCTTAATTATTCTGAGACAACAACAAAAGTAATTTTAAAAAATGAACAAAAACAATTTCATAATAATATATATTAATCCATGGTTATTTCAAACTCAGAGGGACAGATTTCTGCAACATCAAAATCTTTGGATCACAAACCCTAGACTAATTGGTAAGAAAGAAGTTAAATAACGAAAATACCAAGGAAATGTCCAAACGGAAAGTCCCTAATGAAATTGCGAAATCAAAAGACCAAACACATCGAACGAATGTATACCATGTTTACCAGCTGTCAAATTCCTGACTTGGTACAGGCATGAGGAGTAGGTTACAGTGAGGAATTTTTAACACTGCAGGAATGTCTGTCGTCATTTGAAATGACATGAAGATACCCATAGTAAGATGTTTGCATTAAGCTTTATAAAATCGACCGTTCTCTATCATTATATATATCTTTTAGCGCTATTAAACTAGTTTTAATCCACCGTTTTTTACATTTGAAAATGTCTGTACCAAGTCAGAAATATGACAGTTCGTGTCCATTCGTTTTTGATGTGTTTTTTCATCTGATTTTACCATGTGATTATGAACTTTCCGATCGGATTTTCCCCTGAGTTCAGTATTTATGTAATTTTACTTTTTTCATGCAAAGGGAATGTATATAGACTATAAGACAGCCACATTACGTCAAAATAGACTCAAAGGATGTTGACGCCAGACTAAAACAAAAGAAATATTTAATAAAAAGTACATAAATAAGCGAATGTACATGTTTAAAATATATTTATAACTTGGTCGTAAAGATGAACAAGGACGATATTCCTCGACTTTTCTTATTGATCGATTTAATTTTTTTTTTATATAAGAGGCTTTGCAGTTTGATGGCTTTGACCATACATTTATGAGTTGTGTAAAGGCATAATACTGTGATGTTTCAAGCACTGTTTAAAGGATATATTTCAGAATTTGTTTCCTTGAAAAAAGGATTTCGTCTCGAGGATTCTCTGTCTCCTTTTCTAGTGCACGAATTACTCTGTGCAGCTATTAATATGACCCTGTTGTAACAATTAGTGACTCAGAATTTCTGTTTATTCAATATGCCGACGATTCTTCTTGTGTCCTGGATAGTGATCAAAATTCCTAAATCAATGTTTACATTTGTTTGATAAATTTGCAAACAGTTCTGGACTTAAAATCTTTACAAAACTGAACCCATAGGTTAACAACAGAACTATGAAAAAAGGGTACCATACTTAAGTCTTGTTTGGAACCTATCTGGTTAGTTCAAACTATTAGGTATATGGTTTGAGTTTTCTTATACGGTTGATAAGAGTTTGTGTTATTTGAAAATTCTGAATTCTTCATTAATGATCGGTGTAGATATTGTCACATTTTTCTCATGTGAAGAATTTAAAACATTGTATAATAAAAAGTAAAATCACAAAAATACTGAACTTAGAGGAAAATCAATTCGGAAAGTACAAAATGACATGGCAAAATTAAAATACAAAACGCATAAAAAACGAATGAACAAGAACTGTCATATTCCTGACTTGGTACAGGCATTTTCAAATGAATAAAATGGTGGATTAATACCAGTACTAAATTTGTAGATTGTAATGGCATTATAAGTGCAACTCCCGATAGATGGAAATGTATAATAGACTGTATATCAAAATTGGACAATAGGGAAAACAAATTAGAAGATAGGTTAACAAGGAACTCAAATTTTCTGTAAAGTATTTACCCCTAACGGGAAGGATTGTGCCTGATGTTCATATGATGAAATCATAATCTTTCAGTCAGTTTAATTGAAGTCTGGAGCTGGCATGTCAGTTAACTGCTAGTAGTCTGTTGTTATTTATGTATTATTGTCATTTTGTTTATTTTCTTTGGTTACATCTTCTGACATCAGTCTCGGACTTCTCTTGAACTGAATTTTAATGTTCGTATTGTTATGCGTTTACTTTTCTACATTGGCTAGAGGTATAGGGGGAGGGTTGAGATATCACAAACATGTTTAACCCCGCTGCATTTTTGCGCCTGTCCCAAGTCAGGAGCCTCTGGCCTTTGTTAGTCTTGTATTATTTTAATTTTAGTTTCTTGTGTACAATTTGGAAATTAGTATGGCGTTCATTATCACTGGACTAGTATATATTTGTTTAGGGGCCAGTTGAAGGACGCCTCCGGGTGCGGGAATTTCGCGCTACATTGAAGACCTGTTGGTGACCCTCTGCTGTTGTTTTTTATTTGGTCGGGTTGTTGTCTTTTTGACACATTCCCCATTTCCATTCTCAATTTTATTGAAGATATTAGAATATCATCTTTTAAATCATCATTCCATAATTAATGGAAAAATAGATTTAAATATGCAGATTGAAGATTCAAATACTAGTTATCATATGCCTTTTTTATGAAATGAAAGTCGTTTGAACACAGGTTTTCCAAATAATTTGTTATATTGAAATCTAAAGAACACGAGGAAACAGAACTATATACATTTTGTGTAGAAATTCTGTTTTTTAATCATTTATTAAGAATGCAATATTATACAAAATTTCTGTCTTTTATTATAGACTGCATTAGACTTTATAATATTTTGTTTTTCTTATTAGCGGAAAAGAAGTAATCTTAGGTGTGTCTGAGGATTTTAGAAACAGTAAAGAATTAAACATTTTCCTGTTGCTATGTACATACTTTATAGAAAAGTAAGTTTCAGAATAAATTGTTCATGACAAATGGTGGGATATTTAAATTATTAAATTATTAAATCAATATAGTAAAATGTACTGTTTATATATAAACCCCTAAACAAATAGTAAAAATCGATCAGTATTTGTAATTGTTAAAAGCAGATTTTTATCAACAAAATCAATTGTAATATATCGATTGGGCTTGTATTATATTTTCCCTCCGGTTTATATAATCTGCTCATCCAATTCGACCCTTAAAATCCATAAGTCTATCCTAAATTAAGGTTATTTATATGGCCTTCCAAATGCTGTTTTACTCACTAACATCACTCAAGATACAATAATTGTTGAAATTCGGATATTGTGTAAAAAAATTAGCACCTCATGTTTGTGGTTTACTATCTTTGCCGCAAGGTTACTGTTTTCTGTTCGGTATTAAATTAACATAAAGATCCATTTGTTAAATCTTGTGATTATTGTATTTGACAATCGTCAATGGCAGTTAGCCGGGTTAAAGAAATCATTTGTTCGACCTGCGTTTTGTTAAAATATACTTTTCACTTTTTGGGCTTTTGGAAAATGTTGTTTCTAATGTATTCAGACCCCTCAACAATGACATTTTTTTCACATGCACACGTATAAAAATTGCGACGTTGTTTTCAGCATTCATTGTAACATACACATTACTGTATACTTATATCTATATATTTATATATCAAAAAAGTTACAAAGCCAAACAAGTACAAAGTTGAAGAGCATTGAGGACCCAAAATTTCAAAAAGTTGTGCCAAATACGGCTAAGGTAATCTATTCCTGGGATAAGAAAATCCTTAGTTTTTTGTAAATTTCAAAATTTTGTAAACAGGAAATTTATAAAAATGACCATAACATTGATATCCATGACAACACCAAAGTGCTGACTACTGGGCTGGTGATACCCTCGGGCACGAAACGTCCACCAGCAGTGGCATCGACCCAGTGGTTTAAAAGGTTATCAAAGGAACCAGGATTATAATTTAATACGCCAGACGCGTGTTTCGTCTCATAAGACTCATCAGTGACGCTCAGATCAAAAAAGTTATACAGCCAAACAAGTACAAAGTTGAAGAGCATTGAGGACCCAAAATTTCAAAAAGTTGTGCCAAATACGGTTAAGGTAATCTATTCCTTGGATAAGAAAATCCTTAGTTTTTTGAAAATTTAAATTTTGTAAACAGGATATTTATAAAAAAATACCATAACATTGATATTCATGTCAACACCGAAGTGCTGACTACTGGAGCTGGCGATACCCTGTTTTTCAAATTACAAGTGTCCAGTGTTTAAAGACCAAACATCACCAACCAATTGAAAACCAAATACTTTGGGTGCTGTCAGGTGCTAAGAAAATGTAAAGACTTTCATTCTTTAGTGAAGCACATTATGTTACTTATGGTTTTTATTTATTCGAAGCCACGTCTCATATGGTTATGCCACAATATGAATATGGTAAAGGTAATTGACACGTATCCATGTTCATATGTGGCACGGATTTGATGTTGTTGGTTTTTTTTTTTTTTTTTACAGAAAATGACATCGAGTGGATTTCCAGAAAGATAAACATGACTGATTGGATAACAACAATCTTGCATTATTTTGAAATTAGCATTCATTTCAAAATAAATTATATCATTCAATTAAATAATGAAATTATGAGTATTTCACACGATCTAAGAGCTTAAACAGAAATTAGTTTTCTTTGAAATAATAGTTCTTTTCTATTATATTACCTTGAACCTTCAGTTCACAAGTCGTTTCTGCTGAGACACATATGCAGCTGTACTTCCCTATATCAGTTCCTTTAAGCTGTAAAATGGTGATAGTATGCTTGCCATTATGATTGTTGTTTTTGATTTCTATATTAGTATCATCGTTTACATTCTTTTTGTTTTTCAGCCATATAGTGTTATACTTTTTATCAAGTTCACACTCAAGGACTATTTTTGATCCTAGCTCAGCATATACCTTTTTAGGTAACGGTTTCGAAAAAGTCGCCTCTGGAGGTTCTATAAATAAAATAGTGATATATTCAAAAATATGGTAAATGTAATATACAGACTGATTGGTATGTGACTATTGAGGTGGCACTCCCGTAACAATAGAAGATACACTGTCTACCAGGAACCCATTTAACGGCTTAAACTATACAACTTTTACTATAAAGTTTCGCATAAAAGTATATCCTAGAATAGAAAGTTCATATGTACTAATACGAAATAAAACATAAAATAGAAATAACATCCGGGAACCAGTAGGTAAATCAAATGAAATATCTAAAAATATCATGTATATCTTTCAAAAGAAGCGTAGGTTGTCAAACAGTTGTATTTACACAGTGCAAATGATACTGACATTAATTCAAACAGAAAACTTTATAACACTTTTTCTCAAAACAATACTTATTTATCAGAATTATAGCCTGAAAGAAATCTCTGTATGTGCTATACTAAATCAATTCTAAATCAACAACCAAATGCACACATATTGCCTAAAATTAGGATAGCAATCATGAGCTTGTTAGAAAGCTCATACTTGTTTCAGCTTACGATCACTGTCAACAATTGACGAAAAACGATGACACACGTTGCTCTTAGCGCTTTTGACATTTGAGGTGAAACGGTCAGCTAATGTTAAAAAGAGTGCAATAAGCAAATCCAGAGAACTTGCTTAATAGTTTCTTTCTTTTGCTTTAAGACATATCTGTCAAACAGTTATACACAATATAGACGTTATACTTACTTTCAATCAGGTTCGCAATTTCATCGTCAACATCTCTTAAAATTTTAATAAACAACTTTTCGTTCTCACGATGCTCTACCAAATCAAAAATACTTCGAAATGCGTTATGATCATCCTCACTCTTAATTTTTCCACCTTCCCACGGTTTTATTAAATCCTTTTTCTGAAGTAGGCTTAATAGTTGTTTCCTTTTACCACTAAGGCGACTTATAATACACTGTTTATGCTCGTGAAAAATCCCCTTCACTTTTTCCATTACGAATATATAAAGTATATGTCGATCTCTCAGATACTTTATCTATTATGAAAATATTATGGAGACCTTTCAGTGACATAATCATTATTTCAAGAGAACTTCAAGATTTCTTTACAAATGAAAATCCTTTTATTTCTATTTCAACAAAGATAAAAAGAAGATATATTTAGGCTGATCGAATGAGTGGGTGTCTGTCGTTTGTCAATTGAATCTTAATTACATGATGAATGTTTCATCATACGCTGAATTACGAGTATCTATTATTACATGACAACGATTGCATTCTTGTTTAATGCGATTTCAAATGTTAGATATTTGAATCAATACAAAGAAATCAAAGAGGTACTAGCTACGAGATATATAAAAAATGTAAGTTTAAATATTTTTGTTGAGTTTATCATTAATGAACCTTCAAACACATAAGTGAACACGATGTTTAAGACAATTTATTTATTTTCTAATTGAATCAAGAAAATATCTTGGACATACATGTATGTCAGAAATCAAACGAACTCAACATTTTACCAAAGGGGTTCCGTAACTTAATTTACACACAAATCAATTGATTTAAATTTCTTTATTTTACATGTTATCAGTTTTATTATCAATATATATTGGAAATCAATAAAATACTTAGTTAGTAATAAAAAACCGAATCTACGGAATGTGCAAATTGAGAAAAATCGTTTCGTTCATAAAGTAGCTGTTTATTTCTAACCTAAAATTTTGAATAAGCAGACACTCAATGAGGAAAAACAAGTGTTATGTAATAATATCGAAAAACGTAAATGTTTATAATAAATACACATGTACGGAATTATTTCACGATACAAACAGGAGAGCTGTATATACATATAGGATGATGTATTATTAAAAACAAAAGAGTGTGACATCTATGATTAAAAGTTTAATTGATCAAAATATTGAAAATCGAAGAATGCTTTGCTGTGGTGAATACTCAAAGAATGAGACACATGTATCATTTACTTATGTACATGGAGTAAGTAAAACTCCTACAAAATCAATCGCCCAACGAGTAATTGCCGAAAAAGTGTCATATGAATTTTGAGATGGTTCTATTAACAGACCTAGGTAGGAGTTCAACTGTTTTTTCTGTCAACAGGATTGGATGTCGTTTTTGGCAGCGTGTTCCAGTCCGAAATTGACAACTTGCGCAATTTCCATTATTTCATGAGTCAAGGGATACTCGTGAATGCGTGATGGTGTAATTATAGTCAATCATAAATATAAACCATTGATATTTACGTTGCAGCCATTTTCATTTCCATTTCCATTGCCAATTTATATTTAGTATGAAAGCCAATAAAACTATACAAATTATCTGCCTTTCTTTGAAGTGACTTTTGCAGTTTCGGATATAGAGATATGTTTGCGTAAGGGATATGTTCTGAAATTCTTTCAGAAATTGAAACAGGGGTAGGGTATAAAATGTACCGTAAACGGGAACTTAGAGTATAAACAGTGATTTTTGTTAAGGCTATAATTTTGATAAATAAGTATTGTTGTGCGAAAGTGTTTTAGAAAGTTTTCTATTGGAATAAATGTGTGTATGGGTTGTACTTTGTAAACACAGCTGTTTCTCAAACCACCTTCTCTTTTTGGGATATATATAATATTCATAGATACTTTGATTTGTTGACATACTGGTTCCCATATATGATCTCTTTGTTTCATCTCATAGAGACATAACTTGGGACTGTTACCAGTATAAAAAATACTTTTGCAGTGAAAACTAAACTCTGAAGTAGGTCAAAAATAAATTTCGGGGTAGTTTTCAATTTTAGTATAAGTTAAAACTCAAGTTCAGCGCTATACATGTTGAAAATATGCGCACAGCCCTATGTTTTGACCTTGGAATAAAATAGTAGTGCGAATCAATTTTCTATTCTAGGATATAATTTTTCACGAAATTTCATAGTAAAAGTGTCAAAGTTTTAGCCCCAAAGGGAGTTCCTTTTGGAAATTACATTGTCTTTATTTACAGAACGCAACCTATATAGGGTTAAAAAAGAGAACATACAGAATTTCACAAAATCTGTTTGATCTCAGAGATTATAAAGTAATGAACTTAAATAGAAGTTTTATGTATATTTCATGAACATTGAGATAATCCCGGGCCTTAACTGTGATAACTCAGCACAAAAACACAGTTTAAAGTAAACATGGTATACTCTAAGTTCTGAATTCAAAAATAAATTCATATTATAATTATTAATATATTTGTAATTTTAAATTGTTTAGAAGTGCTTATATTGACTTTTCGCAGTCATTGAATCTCATTGATCCCTCCTTAATAGTATTGGTGGGGTGTTTGTGTTCTGTCGATAACCCAAAAAGTAAGCCATAACACCTAAATATGTTTTTTTTTGTGACCAAGGCATAAAATAGCACAAGCTAGAATTACAAAAAGACCTCAATAAAACTAACAATTGTGTGTTATATCCTAAATGTGTACTACATTGTAAATATTCTACATTACAAGAAACAGAGGAATAAATTGGGAAATGTGAGACCAAACGGGCAAATAAACATAGAAAAAATGCCTACACCCTTGGTTATAAAACAGATAATTTAACTTGTAAATGCTATGATTTATTATTTTAAAGGTCTTTTATATATAAAAACAATAACTGGCTTGAAAGATATGCACAAATCCGATGTAAGCAGTCATTTTCATCAAACTTTTAGTGAATTCATACACCAGACTGGTATCTGCATACATAAAACATTTGCAAATATGGCTTTGTTTAAACACTTCTACTTCATATATTAGATAAATGATGTTAGATATATGGTAAGAGATGATACTGTTGTGACAATAATTCTAAACTGACCATTTGAGGCAGAAATTGTGAAACTTTCATTGACAAATAGGCATACAGTAAAATGCGGAATGGAGACAGGTGCAGGACTTGGTACTTTTTATCATCTTGAATGGTGGAATGATTAACATGTCAGAAAACATGCGCAGTGTGTAAGCTGGAACATTTTAAAGTTTTGTTTTCAAATTCTGCATATTTGACAGTGTAATGATCCCGTATAAAAGAATCGCGAAATGTAAGTAATTACGAGAAATGGTCCGTGATAATGACATCTTAGTTTCTAACGTAAACAACTTGGTAAGTTGAAATTTAACTGTCCTACAGAACGGTTGCATTTCGTTCTTCTGACCTTTTGATTTCACGTTTCGCTTTGTGAATTTACTAAGAAGTTAAAGTTGAGCTATTTTAGCATTTATGTACACATCTACCAGTAAAACCAATGAAACAAGACGGCAAATTCCTGGCCTTCTTTTACTTTAAGGGTCCCTTTACTTTAGGGTTAGGGTTCATTCATTGTAGTGGTTAGGTTAGGGGATGTTTTAGGTTAGGGCTAGTGTTATGATTAGATATGGGTTAGGGTAAGATTTTAGGTTTAGTATAGTTTAGAAATGCTCTTATAAGGGTTGGGACCCCTAAAGTAAAAGAAGGCCGAATTCCTTTCCACATTCTACTTGACGTAGTATTTTTTGCCCTCAAACATTGTTAGCCAAACCTTGACATAAATTATGAATTGTTCAATTGGTATTGAAGCATACTTTTATTGATATTTATTATTTTTGTCTACACAATGGCATTATGCAGGGTTTTCGGCTTGATCTAAATTGTGTGAATTATTTGACTTTGAATGTGTTAAAATTAATATTCCTGCATAATAAGTTATTTTATCTAAAACTCTTAGTTAATTCTGACGTCACTAGGAGGTCAGATTAAGTTGTGAGAGTTGTTTTGGGGGAATTAGTTACTCTTCCAGCTAATCAGGGGTGATTTTACAAAGTTTAAGTATTATTTAGAAATATTTGATTCACGTTATTGCAGTGTTGAACCAGTCGTTGAAGATAAAAGAAAACATATAGTTGCTAGGTCATTGGTTAATCCATATAAGGAAACTATTCCTTTCAAAATTGTAAATGTAGAGAAGTATCCAATTATAATTCGTAAAACTATTCATTAGGTGAATTACATCTTGAGGAAAAAATTGAGAGGTTCATTGACAACAATGCTGATGTTGAATTGTATGATTCTGTTTTATAGAAAGATGTCTGTATTGGCAAGAGTTATGGTGAAAAAATATAGACACCCCAGTAATTCCTGAAAACTTGAAAAGTCCTATAATGTTGAATATCAAAATTGATACATGTACTATAGTTTTTTGAAATTGAGACTGAAATGCCAAAACTGCCAGATTTTCATTTTAAACTCTACCAGAAAAGTTGCAAGAGGTGACTAAGAGCAAAAATTTAATTAGCCATTTTCTATTAAAAAGTCAGGATGCTTTTGCTAACGATTAACTTGTTCCGTCATTAAAAATTTAGACCAATTGGAAAGGGGGGTCATTACACCTTGTTCATCAGCATGGAGGTCAAATATATGTTTGGTTCGTAAAAGAGATGGCTCGATCATATGGTGTATAGATGACAGGAAACTGCATGAGATGACTATCCAGGATGCATAGCCTATACAATATATATATATGTGCCTATATTGTCTAGCCAGTGCTAGCATATTTTCAGTTATGGACCTTCAGTCTGGTTATTGGCAACTGGAAATGACTCCAGTAGATCGACTTAAAACTGCATTCATAACGAAATATTGTATTTTGAGTACACGTAGATGTCTTTTGGACTCTGTAATGATCCCTCAGCTTTTCAAAATTGAAGATGTACGAAGTTAATTTTTCGTGGAATGCAATGGCAAACCCTTTTTAACCGGATTTTTGTGACAAAAATGTCGGTTATTGATTTGGGGATGTACGGCGGGCGGGCGGGCGGGCGAGCGGGCGGGCGGCAATCAAATGTTGTCCGTGCATTAACTCATGAACCATTCAATCAAAGCTTTTAAAATTTTAATATGTTGTTACTGACAACTAAATGAAGGTCAAGTTCAATAATGATTTTAACCGTTTAGGAGTTATGGTTCTTGAAAGATTGAAAAATGAAGTTACCAGTCGTGTCCGTGCATTTAGGCATGAACTGTTCTACTAAAGCTTTCCAAATTTTAATATGTTGTTACTGATGACCAAATGGAGGTCAAGTTTAATAATGACGATTTCGACTTTTACCGTTCAGGAGTTATGGTTCTTGAAAGATTGAAAAATGGAGTTTCCAGTTGTGTCCGTGCATTTACGCATGAACTGTTCTACCAAAGCTTCCCAAATTTTAGTGTGTTGTTACTGATGACAAAATAGAGGTCAAGTTCAATAAAGACGATTTTGACTTTTACCGTTTAGGAGTTATGGTTCTTGAAAGATTGAAAAATGGTGTTTCCAGTCGTGTCCGTGCATTTTCTCATGAACCATTTAACCAAAGCTTTTGAAATTTTTATATGTTGTTACTGATGGCAAAATAGAGTTCAAGTTCAATAATGACGATTTTGACTTTTACCGTTCAGGAGTTATGGTTCTTGAAAGATTGTAAAATGGCGTTTCCATTCACGTTGTTGCATTTACTCATGAACCATTCAAGCTAAGCTTTTCAAATTTTAATATGTTGATACTAATGACAAAATGGAGGTCAAATTTGATATTGACGATTTTCACTTTCACCATTCATCAGTAATGGTTCTTGTGATATTGCCAGGACACAAATAAATATTAATAAATCCGGTTTGCTGTCGTTGTGACAGCCTCTTGTTATCTATTCGGATGATATTATAATCTATAGTTCAAATTTAGAAGACCTTATAAATTAGATGAAGTAGAAAACAATATGTTAGTTTGAAACTTATACCCTTTAGTGTGAGTTTATTAAAGATTAAGTCCTTTATTTTGCTGTCCATACAAATAGCATTAGTCCAAAACCAAAAATTGTTGAATCAGTTAGTAAATGGCAGGTTTTAAAATCAGTCAAGGAAATTCAGCAATTTTGGGGTCTTTGTAATTACTGTCGACAATTTGTTCACAAGTTTAGTGAAATAGAATCTTCTCTGAGTAGAATAACTAGAAAATATTTTTCTTTCAATTGGTCAAGTGAATGTCAAAGATCATTTGAAATATTACGGAAAGCTTTGTGTGAAGCTCCAATTTTGGCATATCTCTTACAAGAAGGTCAGTTTATTTTAGATACTGGTGTGTCTAATATTGGTATTGGGTCAGTACTATCTTAGCATCTAAATGAGAAGAAAAAGGTGATTGGCTATGGGTACAAAAAGTTAGATAAACCTCAACAACGATATAGTGTAACCAGACGCGAGCTCACATCATTCGTAAATATAGCTCAACATGCAGACTTCTTATACGTCAGGTATTTCACATCCAATTTTTTATGGAAATATTCTTTATAAAGCACAAAGGTGTCAGTATTCACCTCAAAAACTAACAAAAACCTTTGAATAGACTTATTAAGAAGGGATATAGTTACGATACTGTTGTCAGGTCATTAAAGATTGCATATTTTGGCGTTAATAATGATTCACTTATAGGGTCTTTGCATCGGAACTAAACACATTTATTCAAAAACCAGTTGTTGGCAGGACACGGTTTATGTTCTTCTCATATATGTTATGATGGTATGATACTAAACCCCTAACGGGAAGGATTGTGCCTGATGTTCATATGATAAAATCATAATCTTTCAGTCAGTTTAATTGAAGTCTGGAGCTGGCACGTCAGTTAATTGCTAGTAGTCTGTTGTTATTTATGTATTATTGTCATTTTGTTTATTTTCTTTGGTTACATCTTCTGACATCAGACTCGGACTTCTCTTGAACTGAATTTTAATGTGCGTATTGTTATGCGTTTACTTTTCTACATTGGCTAGAGGTATAGGGTGAGGGTTGAGATCTCACAAACATGTTTAACCCCGCCGCATTTTTGCGCCTGTCCCAAGTCAGGAGCCTCTGGCCTTTGTTAGTCTTGTATTATTTTAATTTTAGTTTCTTGTGTACAATTTGGAAATTAGTATGGCGTTCAGGGTTTCCGCTGGCGAAAAAAAAAATAATTGTGACGATTTAAATTCGTCATTGGCGAAAGAATTTGGCGAAAGAAATATATAACGATTTATTTTCAACCATCTTGTTTTTTAATTTTTTTGGATTTCTCGGACTTTCACCTTGAACTCGTTAAGATTTTGACAGAAAATCAATAATCAGCTGATTGCATTTTCAAGCTATCGATAACAAAGGACTAATTAATAAAAGTGTTGATTGTACATGTATTGTTTGACAAAATGATATGGTTAAATGGCGTCCGTCACATGTCACATAAAGGATTTATTTACCACTTTACGACGCACGTGTTTGAAGCAAACTTTTGACGTCTCCTCTCCTTTTTTTAATGATAGTCCAGAAAAGAAAACTGTTATTATGACGAAAAATGTTCAAAAGCAAGATTTAAAACTTTATCTTTTGACTTTGATATAGATAATTGATTTGAGTGGGTGCTTTAAAATCGTTTCAGTGACACACGTGTTTTAAGCGTAGTTTTACTTCTCAACTTTTTAATTTACAACGGTCTAGAAAAGAAAACTATTGTTATGAAGAAATGTATTCAAAAGGTTGGAAAGATCTGGGAACAACGTACCCCTCGATTGTGAGTGACCCTTCAATGTAATGACTACACCTTAAATGAGGGATCAATTTCTAGTGATCAAAACTTTTGTTTTGTTGTAAAAACCACTTTTAAGTTCAAAAAGGCAAATATTTTTATTTTGAAGAAACTTTCCTAAAGAACTGTACATCTTTCCGGTATTATATGGTTAAAACATGTCCAAGAATTTTGTTATATTCCGGGACTTATATTTTTTGGTTTTAAAGTAAGTGGCCCCCTTCTTTTAAAGTTGTTCAAAATATAATAAATTTTCCCCCTTTTAAGTTAAAAATAAAGTTCTTTTTTTTAGAAGTAATTGTCTAGTGTTTATTCATTACAATGTAGACTTTAAGAGAAGTTTAAGAGAATAATCATAGACAACAAATGGGCAAAATCATCTTATTTAGGGGGTTGTGGAAAAAAAGGAAAATTTTAAACAAAAAATGTATATGTTACTTGGCGAAAAAAAAAAATAATAAAGTGGCGAAAAATAGGGGCCAGTTGAAGGACGCCTCCGGGTGCGGGAATTTCTCGCTACTTGAATTTTCTTGAAGACCTGTTGGTGACCTTCTGCTGTTGTTTGTTTCTATGGTCGGGTTGTTGTCTCTTTGGCACATTCCCCATTTCCATTCTCAATTTTATTAAAAGTAGTCGTTATATTTATTTACCAGTTTCGCCGTTACTTAGTTGGTCGACAATTTTTGCAAAGTCCGACCATGCATCCTTGAGATGGTTGTTTAATTTTGAAGATCCACAGGGGCAGTTTGCTCGTTAGCTTGAGACCCTTTCACAATACAATTTTGAAATTCAACACTGACCAGGGGTTAAACCCCAAAATACTGACTCGCTTTCACGGCGCGAATATGATATATCACTCTGTGACCATATTATACAAGGAGTTATAAATCCTGAAGGTCAAAATTGCAAATCTATGAATGATGATTGAATAGATTTTAAAGCTGATGTAGAACTCTTAGTTCACTTTGCAGCATTTTCTAATATTCCGCTCGGTAGTTACATTCATTTAATTTTGTATTCATTTCAAATAGTAAATAAACAGTGACCACCTTAAATTTGATTGATTTTTTTGGGTATTTTAACGCCACTTTTAAGCACCGCATTTAGGCTATTTCGTGGCGGTTAGTTTTTAATGGTGGAGGGAGCCAGAGTGACCGGAGAAAACCACCGACCTTCGATTGGAAAACTGACAATCCTAGTAAATTAAGATTGAAGTCGAGTGCACCCGCACGAGCGGGGTCCGAACTCACAACCTCAGTGTTGACTAACTAGTGATTACAGTAGTAACTACTTAGACAACTCGGCCACCGAGGCCCCAACCACCTTAAAAGATAAATTATCGCCTCTATGCTCAAACCGTTGTATGTTTCTTATCTCCTTATGTGCAAACCATTGTCATGAATCTCATTGATAAATACGTTTAGATAAAATAATTACAGTTTCACATAGGTTTTACATTTGATGATTTGATTATTTTTGTAGTTACAATGTATATGGACATGTTCACTGTGTCTAAACCACACCGGCAAAATTTGTTCGGACTCGATGGTATCTAACATCGGGTACAATGACGGAACATCAATAGACAGAAGAAAGATAGATTTCTCCTTATTTTCTTATTTTTTTCATGATATCAAAGAATATATATACATATACAACTATTTTCTATTGTGATATGCAATATTTTCTACAACTGTTCTATATTAACAGAGAAATATGTAAAAATGCATGTCAAAATGACAAATTGAGTGAACCTTGCCTCGAAATTGTTTAATTTCTCGTTAAATTGTTCACATTGTTCGAAAAGGAAGGTACGGGAAGATAGATAGATAATATTTATTAATGTTTATTATAAACAAGAAAGAAATCGTTAAATCTGTGTACCATACATGTATATGTTCCAGTCAAACCTGCTATCTTTTGACATATGCAGCTTTATACAATAGTTCAAAACGCTATGAATTCGAATCACTATGTCTCGCTTGTTTACAAATATCAAAGAGAATGTTTATAATAAACATAATCCAACTCACACAATCCGATTTCCCGGGTGTCCCTGTTTTCTCATTTCTTACAATATTTTAATTCGGTATACACTTTATACGATAAGTGGCGAATCTGGAAGACGTATAGGTTGCACGCCCCCGACCCCACCTTTGATTGCCAAAACTATATTGATTCATGTATTTAACGATTTTGTAAAGCAAAGAATAATCAAAATATTGTTCAACTCGGCGGTATGTATCTGAGACTCTGATAAGCCGCTGTCCGGTGAAAGAAGTTGTTTTCCAACGACCCACAAAACTCATTTTCAACGCTGAAGTTAAATAATCAATTATAATGTAATGCGATTATGACTTTTTTTATTTGACCAAACCGGGTTATGCATTGTGAAATCTATGACGAAACCGGGTGGTAAACATTGACGGAACCGGCCAGTTCTATTTTGACATGACCCATTTCTTTCGTTCCATACACAGAGATACAAGTATTGAGATGCTCATAATGACTAGTTTTGCAATCTCCGTGTCAGTATCTATCTTCCCGTACCTTTTTTTTCGTACAATGTGAACAATTTAACGACAAATTAAACAATTTTGAGGCAAGGTTCACTCAATTCGTCATTTTGACATGCATTTTTACGTATTTCTCTGTTAATATAGAACGGTTGTAGAAAATATTGCATATCACAAAAGAAAATAGTTGTATATGTATATATATTCTTTGATATCATAAAAAAAAAATAAGAAAATAAGGAGAAATCTATCTTTCTTCTGTCTATTGATGTTCCGTCATTGTGCCCGATGTTAGATACCATCGAGTCCGAACAAATTTTGCCGCTGTGGTTTAGACACAGTGATGTTACATAACAATAATGTATTGTTAAGATTGTTTTTGTAAACAAACAAGGATATACATAAGAAAACATGCATATTCTAAGAAATATTATTTATGAATCGTGTATTGGGACATTAACCTTGACATAACCTACAACCGCCAAGCAGGATACGTAGGTAAATGTGTGTTGCCACTGAATATTTCAATTCGTCACAGTAGTGTATAAAAGCATAGTATTTCAAACACTTTCGAACACTGACGGTATTTTGTCATGTAAGTACAATACAAGTCATATTAAGTATAACATTAAATGTAAATTCTGTAAATTTTAAACGATAACACAGTAAATGTCTTGGTCTATTATTTAGCAAAACGACATTCCGCGCTTCATGCTTAGTATACAACGTCTCTTCCATTCAGGATCATCTTTTTTTCATATTTTTTCAAAAATGAATGATTTGAAAAGAACACTTTTAATAAACTAAAGTCAAAGTTAAACGTGTTTTACGAATTGTAATTGTTGCCTTAGTAGAAACTACGTTTGACTTAGTGATTTAACACTCACTAAAAGTTCCTATCGGATATAGGCTTTTAATCTTTGTCCGTTTGCAAAATTATCGAAATTTGACATTTTCCCAAATGCTTATGAAAGATTAAAGCATAATTTTCCCATTTAAAATGTATCTTATTGGTAACCGTCAACCTTATTTCAAAGTGTTTTACCATTTTTTTATCAATATACTGGTATCATACAATACAAAATGTCTAATAGAAGCCCTGCCTAAAACAATTGAATAAAACAAACCCAAACCGTCAGGTTTTACTTGCACTGATATACAGATAAGACAAAGAGTGATTTGATTTCAAGGAATTCAGTTTATTGTAAATCTACCAAAACTGTTGCCCAGAAGATAAGGAAACTTAATGAATACTACAAATTAAACGTCTTGCGTACAAACAGAAGATATGTAGGCGCGATTACGTTTCAGAAACCACATTGAAGTATCTAATTGTACGCACTATACATGTACTAAGGTTTTTAATAATACTATTTACAGTTGTATGCAATTGTCATCTTGATTTCAGATAACGAATTATCATGACAAATATATAAACAAGATTTGTTTATCATGTTTATTTATTAAAGAGAACGAAAAAGTAGAATTAAGGTTTCTATTTGTTTATTCGTCTGTCTAATGTTAGTGTCCGTGGGAGGTAAGAAAACATAAGCACTGCTTTTAGATTTTACGTTTGGTTATTATTTATAACTATGTGTTATTCTTTCTTGGATAGATCTTAACCCTTTCCCTTTCATGCATTTTAGACCTTTACTTATCGAAAATACATTATCGAAGTTTAAATGAATACAGAATTCGCATCAATGGTCATACACATGCCATGTTGGGCTCAAATGAAAGATAATTGGTACAATATTTCAAAAAAGTAAGTTTGAAGATAATTCGTCATTTTTTGGTCACGTGGTATATTTCCAAAAGTCACGTGGCTGTTGGAGAAAAAGTGAAAAAATACGACATCCTTGGGCAAAAAGTCGTGCAGAGACATATTGGTGGCTAATAGGGTCAGGTTTTGATGGAAACACAATGCCTCGAGTCTGTTGAAGCCATATAAGTTATCATAGTGGTGTAAATAGACGCATAACGTGCTATATGCCTTGAAATATCGATGTCCGTTACCTTCAAAATATTTGATTTTAGACGCTCTTTTTGTCCGATTTCAAACTTGGACCCTAGTTATTTGTCTAATTCGTTTTCAATCAATCAGCAACCTAAACTAAACTTTG
This sequence comes from Mytilus edulis, assembly GCA_019925275.1. NCBI lineage: Eukaryota > Metazoa > Mollusca > Bivalvia > Mytilida > Mytilidae > Mytilus > Mytilus edulis. Next base: position 61,484,406 of record CM034351.1, on the reverse strand, counting down.
ATTTTACAAGGGAAAATTCATTGAATTACCAATGCTAGCTTGATCTGGGACACCCTTGACCGAGCCCGATGGAGCAAAGGGGGTAAAAAAGGGTGTGGCAATTTTGCACACACACATCCTTTTAAAAAAATTTTCGTAGGTTTCCTTTTTGAAATTTGAAAGTAAAGTTAAGTTAAGTTAAGTTAAGTTACATTAAGTTAAGTTACATTTAATATAGGAAATTATTTTTCCAAGTCCGGCAGTGAGATTCGAACTCTCAATCTTAGCGCCTTGGGATAGATCAGCGTACCCCTGCGCCACTGGCATTGTAGTGAATTTAAGAACTTAAGTCTACTACTACGGAAGAAATTAAAAAAATAATAATAATATAAAGATTCTCACCCAGGTTGTTTTCTTTTTGGAATTATGTGTTCAGATGATATTTTTTGTTGCCAAATGCATGATTTTTACGCAAATCTAGGAGGAATCCACTCTTTAAACTGTATTTTTTTCATTGAAATAAACATGTTCCTTTATTCAAACAAAAGTGTTTTCAACTTTAGTATACCGCATGTGTTGTTACATCTTTTCAACTTTGCCAAAAAAAATTCAGAATATTTTAGCGGTTTTTGTCTCTTATCTCATAATATCTTTAAGAAATGACTTCAGATTTTTAGCGTAATTCAAGTTTGTGATTGCGCTGCTACACTAAAAATTACATTTGCAACTAGTGTTCAAGTTAGAACTATTAGTTTAATACTATTCTTCAAAAACTCACTGCACATTTATTGAAAAAAGACATAAATCCTCTTAAAAGAGCAGTTTTTTTTGCACTTCTTTTTGAGAATATCCCTCAAAATTCGAAGAAAAATAAATGGTTTTTACATAAAAATTACACATCAGTAAGGGGCGACTTGTTTATTAACTAATAATGATAAAGGTTTGATGCACATTAAATCGCATTGCTGGTTTTCTGAGGATTACTTTGAGCCCTCAACCACATCTGTACGTCAGCAAATGGCGATTAAACAAGTCTAAATGTCCCCAAAAAATCTTGAAATTGGTTTCACCGGTAAGCTGTACCGGTGTGAAAGGGAGAAGGTTAATCAACGGTGAGAAAACAAATGCTTGTAAACGAATAGCTAGTGAAATTTTTTGATCATTCCTTTGACTGTTATAACGTTTCTATTTTTGTTTTATCTTGTTTGAACAGTTTATTTAAAATTACGTGCTATTTTCGATGGTTCCTATGATAAGCATGCCTCATTATCATAATTTTAGTTTTGTTATCTTCGTCAATTTAAAAATAACTTTTCAAAGATCAATGAGGTAGCAACTAAATCAAACAATAGAACAAGATCAATATTCAATATCAGTTTAGATATTAATTTGTAAAGGTTAATCTGTTACATCTAATTTAAACTTTTTTAAAGGAATCATGCATAGTAGTACTGTTATGCCTTGCAATGAATTACGCGGTCACGTTATTTAATATTATCAAAACTTTACTTCCAGTCAACCTGGCGAATGAAGAAAAGTTTGAAGACAATAGCTTCATTCATAAGTAAGTTGAGACGAGATAATTATTCGATTACATCGATTGATAAAAGTAACAAACGTAATGTTGTAGTATCATATAATATATTGTAGATTACAGTATATTTCTTAACAAAACAAAAGACGTGATCAATTATAATCAAAAATATTTTTATTCCAAATTAATTCGAATCAGATCCTGCTCTTATGTGGCAATAAGAAATGTAACGCTAACGTACTTCATGGAATACCTCTTGCGCATGTTGAATCTTGGGATTATTTCTACAAATTGCCATAATTATCCTAAAAAAATTGACGTGAAAAAGAGACGAAGATTGCAAGCAGTCATACAAACCATAATTCTAAGAAAGACATAAACCACAATGGGTAATCAGGGCAAGAGAACAAACAATATATCTGCAAATCTCTATATGAGTAAAACAAACTCAACTAAAACTGGAGATTAACACTAGACTGGTTCTGATGATTAGAAAGTTCGTAGTTTGCTTGGGACACACCTTGAGGCTAATTGCAATTAAAGTCCTTGATAAAATGGTGGCAATGAATACCGAAGATATACTCAAACTCATAAGACGATGACAAACTTACTACACTAAGGTAAAAAATAAAAACGAAAATGCGTTCTTTAAAAAGTGTAGTTAAAAAAATCCTTCGGATACATTTAAAATGTAAAATTTTATTTTATATAACACTTGATCCAGTAATATGCACATATAAACAGTGATTTCACAGGTAACAAACTTATGATTATGAATCATTTATCGAATATATTCATTCCCTTTTTTTTAGGCGTGTTAAAAGAGGGATGTGTAGTCAAAGGTACAGACCCTCACTAGGCCCGTGCTGTAACTGCCCAAATGATAGAGAGAGAGTTGACCCATTCATTACTCACAGGTCATAGAAATTCCCAGAGAACCGCGAAATTATCATCTATTTAGATATATGACTTGTAATAATGAATATCCCAAAACACTTAGATTAAAAGCTGTAGTTCTTTCTGAAGCACAGTTTTTTTATATATAGAAAAACACTGATTATCACTTTCAGGAATCGGTAAACGTATTTTCAAGTTGAAGGTATTTAACGGATTACACATACACATAGTTCATACTAGAACGCTAAGATTATTCTGTCTATTCCTTTTGGTTTTAAGTCCCAACACGTCTTAAATCCAAATAAAATAACTAAAACAACGGTCTAAACTGAGGGAATTAAAAATTGTCATACACTACTGTTTACTATCCATAACTGATTTTCATTAATAAAGATATAAAATTAGTCTAATAATTTCAACAAAGAGTCTGTTACTGTTGTTGTTGTAAAAATGGAGACACCTATTCAATCCCAATTATATATTTGTATTTTAAGCGTAAATAAAGGCAACAGTAGTATACCGCTGTTCAAAACTCGTAAATCCATGGACAAAAAACAAAATCGGGGGTAAAAAACTAAAACAGAGGGAAACGCATAAGATATAAGAGGAGAACAACGACACAACATAGAAATGTAACACACACAGAAACAGACTAAGCATTAGACAAAATCCGATGAGAATAACAAATATAACATCAAAATCAAATACACGAATTTGGGATAGAAAAGTATCGTGACACGTCTATTAGTAATGTGAATTCACACTAAAAAACAAGAAAAAACAAACGACACAACGGAAACACAACGTTAAAATGTAACACACACTGAAACGAACTATAATATAACAATTGCCATAGTTCCTGACTAAGTACAGGACATTTGTAAAGAAAAAAAATGGTGGGTTGAACCTTGTTTTGTGGCATGCCAAACCTTGCACTTTAATGGCAATGTTAAATATAACATTAAAATGACAACATAATATTACAGGAATACAATACAAATAAATAGGAGAACATATTAGACAAAAAACATGAATAATAGCTAACTAAAGGCATCAGGTTTAAAATTCAATACGCCAAAAACGCGCCGTCCACACAAGACTTACCAATGACGCCCAGATCATCTGATCATTTCTTCAAAATGTGTTCTCTTTGTATTTAACCTTTCTTTGTACGTTGTCTTAATACACATAAGGGTTATATTTTATTTTTTTAAAATTTCCAGCTTAAGTTATAGGAGAGGGGGTTAGAACAGAATAACAATCTTCATTGAGTGGCAATAACTCATATATCATGCATTGTATTGAAGCGTACAATGACGGAGTTATCGTCTATATAAACAAAAAATGTGGTATGATTGCCAATGATACATCTCTCCACAAGAGACAAAATGACACAGAAATTAACAAATATAGGTCACCGTACAGCCTTCAACAATGCACAAAGCTCATACCGCATAGTAAACAATTCAAACGTGAAAATTAACTCCTAATTCATGTACAAAAAAAAATAAACGAAAAACAAATATGTTTCACATCAACAAACGACAACCACTGAATTACAGACTCCTAACTTGGGACAACTAGGTGACAACATTTTCTTTTTCAAGATTTTCTATTTCTCAGACTGCTATAATATAGTTGTCATAAAAGCAGAAATGGATAAACATAAATGTAAAAAAACAATTGATATAAGAAATATACGAAACATTGATACAATTCATGATAACCCTCTTTCTGCGAGCCGATTTTACAAAACACTGCCCAGAAACGGCACAATTTCAGTACCAAATATCATTTTAAGTGAGTTTTTATAAAATCCTGTGTTTTAATTGATAATTAATGACATAATAACGAATAAAGTTATCACTTTTTTTTTGAAAAATAACGTTCCTAATATGACATTATTTGACGTCATAATGTAAAAACGTCACGTCTTCAGCAAGTTTGGCGCTTTTCAATTAATACAATCACAAGAAACTTACGAAATCGTTAAAAGATCTATTTGAATTCTATACAATTGATCTTTCTTATGTCATAATTGATTGGGGCATGTAATAGAAAAAAAAACATACATTTTTCTAAATTTTTAATTCCGTTCAAAGACAGTTCACGTCACATATCGTTTATATACATCTAGTATTAAATACAGCAAACGACACAGTGGTTAGTGAATTTAACAAGTTGTTTTACCCTTCGTGCACGTATTGACGTTGCTTTTGTTTGTGAAAATCTTAGAAACATTTTCCTAGACAGAGACATTCTCTGCACTGTTGGCACCACGTTCTAAACTTCCGTTTATGGCAGGAAACACAATTCCTTCTTTTTCTTCCAGGGATTTCAAAGAGGAAATGCTCTGAGGTTGCTCTTCTAGCCATGTCTTCTCCATTCCTAGGAGTTACTGCCCTTTATAGTCAATTTTTAACCATTTTTCGTAAATCTTAGTAATCTTTTACAAAAATCTTCTCCTCTGAAACTACTGGGCTAAATTATTCCAAACTTGGCCACAATCATCTTTGGGTTATGTAGTTTAAACAATGTGTCCGGTGACCCGGCCATCAAACCAAGATGGCCGCCACGGCTAAATATAGAACATAGGGTAAAATGCAGTTTTTGACTTATAACTCAACAATCAAAGCATTTAGAGCAAATCTGACGGAGTGAAATTGTTTATCATGTCAAGATCTATCTGCCCTGAAATTTTCAAATGGATCCGACAACCCGTTGTTGGGTTGCTGCCCCTAAATTGGTAATTTTAAGGAAATTTTGACGTTTTTAGCCCACCTGGCCCGAAGGGCCAAGTGAGCTTTTCCCCTCACTTTGCGTCCGTCGTCGTCCGTCGTCCGTCGTCGCCCGTCGTCGTCCGTCGTCCGTCGTCGTTCGTCGTTCGTCGTCGTCCGTCGTCCGTCGTCGTCCTGCGTCCGTCGTCGTCCGTCGTCATTAACTTTTACAAAAATATTCTCCTCTGAAACTACTGGGCCAAATTAAACCAAACTTGGCCACAATCATCATTGGGGTATCTAGTTTAAAAAATGTGTCCAATGACCCGGCCAACTAACCAAGATGGCCGCCATGGCTTAAAATAGAACATAGGGGCAAAAAGCAGTTTTTTGCTTATAACTCAAAAACCAAAGCATTTAGAGCAAATCTGACGAGGTAAACTTGTTGATCAGGTCAAGATCTATCTGCCCTGAAATTTTCAAATGAATCGGACAACCTGTTGTTGGGTTGCTGCCCCTGAATTGGTAATTTTAAGGAAATTTTGCTGTTTTTGGTTATTATCTTGAACATTATTATAGATAGAGATAAACTGTAAACAGCAATAATGTTCAGCAAAGTAAGATTAACAAATAAGTCAACATGACCGAAATGGTCAGTTGACCCCTTTAGGAGTTATTGCCCTTTATAGTCAATTTTTAACCATGTTTCGTAAATCTTAGTAATCTTTTACAAAAATATTCTCCTCTGAAACTACTGGGCCAAATTAAACCAAACTTGGCCACAATCATCATTGCGGTATCTAGTTTAAAAAATGTGTCCAATGACCCGGCCAACTAACCAAGATGGCCGCCATGGCTTAAAATAGAACATAGGGGCAAAAAGCAGTTTTTTGCTTATAACTCAAAAACCAAAGCATTTAGAGCAAATCTGACGAGGTAAACTTGTTGATCAGGTCAAGATCTATCTGCCCTGAAATTTTCAAATGACTCGGACAACCTGTTGTTGGATTGCTGCCCCTGAATTGGTAATTTTAAGGAAATTTTGACGTTTTTGGTTATTATCTTGAACATTATTATAGATAGAGATAAACTGTAAACAGCAATAATGTTCAGCAAAGTAAGATTTACAAATAAGTCAACATGACCGAAATGGTCAGTTGACCCCTTTAGGAGTTATTGCCCTTTATAGTCAATTTTTAACCATGTTTCGTAAATCTTAGTAATCTTTTACAAAAATCTTCTTCCCTGAAACTACTGGGTCAAATTAATCCAAACTTGGCCACAATCATCTTTGGGGTATCTAGTTAAAAAAATGTGTCCGGTGACTCGGTCTTCCAACCAAGATCGCCACCACGGCTAAAATAGAACAAAGTAGTAAAATGCAGTTTTCGGGCTTATAACTCAAAAACCAAAGCATTTAGAGCAAATCTGCGTTGATAAAATTGATTTTCAGGTCAAGATCTATCTGCCCTGAAATTTTCAGATGAATCGGACAACCGGTTGTTGGGTTGCTGCCCCTGAAATGGTAATTTTAAGAAAATTTTGCTGTTTTTGGTTATTATCTTGAATATCATTATAGATAGAGATAAACTGTAAACAGCAGTAATGTTCAGCAAAGTAAGATTTACAAATAAGTCAAATGACTGAAATGGTCAGTTGACCCCTTTAGGAGTTATTGCCCTTTATAGTCAATTTTTAACCATTTTTCATAAATCTTAGTAATCTTTTACAAAAATCTTCTCCTCTGAAACTACTGGGTCAAATTTAACCAAATTTGGCAAAAATCATCTTTGGGGTATTTAGTTAAAAAAATGTGTCCGATGACCCGGCCATCCAACCAAAATGGCCGCCACGGCTAAAAATAGAACATAGGGGTAAAATGCAGTTTTTGGCTTATAACTCAAAAACCAAAGCATTTAGAGCAAATCTAACATAATATAATTGTCAGGAAATTTTGCAGTTTATGGTTATTATCATGAATACTATTATAGATAGAGATAAACTGTAATCAGCAATAATGTTCAGCAAAGTAAGATCTACATTAAGTCAACATGACCAAAATTATGAGAGAACTCCTTAAGGAGTTATTGTCCTTTATAGTCGATATTGAACAACTTTTCGTCATTTTTGTAACTTGTACAAAAATCTTCTTTTCTAAAACTATGGGCCACATTTAACCAAACTTGGCCACAATCATTACTAGGGTATCTATTTAAAAAAAAAAGTGTCTAATGACCCTGCCTGCCAACCAAGATGGCCGACATCAGTAAATACAGTAACAGGTGAGCGACACGGGCTCTTGAGAGCCTCTAGTTTCTTTGTTAGATGGCACATTTTATTATTGAAAACATAATTGTATTATAAATTATTAAAATACTAACCACAAGCAGTCAATAAAAGATTAACAAGAATCCTTTTCCATAGTTTCGCTGAACGTATGTCTGGATCATTCACTGATATAAGTTGATCTCCTAAATCAACCCCCCCCCCCCCCCCCCCCCCCCCCCCTAATTGTAAGTATGGACAACTCCCGGAGCGACTTTTTCCTTTCCCTCAGAATTTGAAGCAGTTTCTAACCTTGCAATAGAAATAACGAATCAAATCAGATTCATAATAGACAATAACGTTACTTTCATAATAAGATTTGCCTATACATGTTTTTGCTAACAACAGAACATCATCATCACCATCACCATTTTTATTATTTTATTTATTATTATCATCATAAATTATAACTTTTTTATTTATTTTTTAATTGATAACTATCATTATCAATTATCAAAATTATTGTTGTTGTTGTTTTATCTACTATTTATTTTATGACTATAATTACTTGTATTATCATTAGTATTTTCTGAACACTCTATTCATCGAATAACAAAATTATTTAAACTTCAATTATGAATATAAAGGTTCTTATCTATAGTCGCCGTCAGCTGAAATTCGTAGCGGTTATCGGTAAAAATAATCTAAACTATCAACCACGTTCACTCGTGATATAGTTTTTTCACATTCCATTAATAAATCGTCAAAAGGAAAACCACTTCTGATCTACCTTTTAAGTGATTGCACTGCCTTCACATTTTTCAAGACGATTTTGAATGGTGGAATCCGCCATTGTTTTTACCGAAAGTGTTTCAGTGGAGTTCAAGTTCAGAACATTTGCATAAAGCACGGGAAACTTTATCACATCAATGAAAAGAACATTACCGGAAACTCCGAAAGTGACGTGTGTCATTTGTAAACAAAGGACCCTCTTCGAAACGAAGATCGCAGAATTACAATGGAAAACATTCTGGAAAATGTGACGGTCAGGATTATTACAGTGCGATCACTTAAAAGGTAGGTCAGTAGTTGTTTTTCTTTTGACGATTGATGAATGGAATGTGAAAAACTATATCTCGAGTGAACGCGACTGTTAGTTTAGATTATTTTTACAGATATCCGCTACGAATTTCTACTGACGGCGACTTTAAACATAGCTTAAATGAACATAACATACCTGCAATGATCAGACGATGTTAGAAATCGCAAATATCGACGATCAGACCAATAAATTGCCAGTACATTTTTACAAGAACATCCACCATATTGTTCTCTACATGTTCTGGGTCCGTCCCCATTGATAGGAACAATTCATGAGGTTTATTATTTTGTCGAATATCTACTGGTCCATTTCTGGCATGTAAACTCTTCAGTGTCAAATACGGGAAACCATGGACCAGAATTCAACGTTTCATCATCTAAATCTGAATCTGTATCCATATCAATTTCAGACATTTCTGACTCGTTTTCCATGGATTCAAAATCGATCATTGCTTTTTTTTAGCTCTTTTTCACCGTTAACTCGATTGCTACGTCTTATGACGTCATATAAGTTATGACGTTGTCATAACGTTTTAAGAAAAAAAGAAGAGTAAAAAAACCTGAATATTTTAATAAATCTAGTATTTTTAATCTGTGCAATATAAAGGAGAGATGGGTGATAGTTTAGCACATGCTATGAAAAACAACATAATTTGCATACTCAAAGGACATATCATAAATATCCGTAAATGAAATATTATACAATTACTGTCTTTTGATGAGGTAAATGTGTGGTTTTATTGACTTTTGAAAAACTGATATTCACTGAGGCCAGTGGCTGAAGTGAATATCAGTTTTTTAAAATGTCAATTAAAAAACATACATACCGAAACAAAAGACAGGTAGTGTTTTATTTCACATTCCGAGATAAATGAATGTAATGGAAAAAAACAATTGTACATCAAATGTTTTTTTACAAACATTTAAGCGGTGAATATACTTTTTCTGCACGTGAATGTGCTTATTCATTTAAAATCCATTTCATATAATTATGCTCTCTTGTAAATCATCTGCGGGTCTAAATTATCAAAACTGCCGTAAACAAATTAAACTAACATCATAATAAAGTAATTAACGTCATCAAGATCGGCGGTAAAGTCAGAACATATAGTTAGCGCCGTAAACGTCATTACGTAAATACACAAATTAGGAGATAACTGTATTGTATTTTAAGCTTGGCCTTCGTAAAACGTAGAATTTACTGTCGCAAATTGGGCTAACCTAGCGACGCGTAGCGGGGTTAGGTAAGCGGAGGCCCAAGCTTAAAATACAATACAGTCATCTCCATTCTAATGCAGCACATTTTGAAACAAATATCTTGGCGTAAAATGATAGAAATTAAAAAGTCCACGAAACTGTTGCATTGTCTTTAGCAACTGAACAATGTGACGTCATATGTATACTCACAATGTTAAACGTAAAACTCAAGACGTATTTGTACCTTTCGTACGCTTCAGAGTAATTTTAACGTTGACAAAAAGAATATTTTGAGGGTCAAAATATGACTTTCATGTTTATTTTATGAGAAATTACATTACAAAAAACATCGGAATTAAAAATGATGGCTTTTTTATTTACTTGGTAGAACGTGGAATTTACCCCTTGAAAATATTTATCAACGTCCAATTATGGAAATTATCGTTACAAAAGAATTGCGTTAGAATATAAGTTTTACAAAAAAACTTACCTTTAGATTAAAAAGACAATAACTGTATAGAAAAAAGTAGCTTTCGCAAAAAGGTAGGTCAATGGAAAAGTCCGTTCATGATGCTACTGATTTTTCTATCGGAAAAGCAAACCATTCTAAGCAATATTGTAGGTTATGGGACAAATAACTTGACCTTTTCATCATAAAAGCAGAAAAGAAAGTTACCTTCTAAAAAGAATTCACGACAAAACCCGTGACTGTAATAGAGAGACGGGCAAACTTTTGACAAATAATTATAAGGGAAGTTTAATTCCAAGAAGCTATCAAAAGAAGGCAAACGCTCTGAAATTGAAACCAAATGATTTTATTTAGTTTGGTGGCGATGAACTTGTGGATTCACTTGTTGATCTCTTCACTATTATTACTCATCTCGAAGCTGTATTTGATGATTGGCAAAATGGAATTATCAAACTCATTACTAAAGCTGGGTCTGTCTATGATATAGATAACTATAGGGGTATTACTTAAACGTCTAATGTGTCCGAGGTATTATTAGAAAATTTTGGAGGAATCTGTAATGACCTACTTAAAACAAAATATTTCTTTTGGCGAGGTTCAGGGGGCATTTACAAAAAATTGAAGTACAAATGATCTTCAAGGTATTTGTTTTATTCGAAAAGTTAAACAAATATAAAACATTTTCTAGACCTATCAAAAGCTTTCAACATAATCTGGCGTGAAGGTCCTTTTTACTTATTGTGGAAAACTGGCATGTAGGGTTAGTGTTTTAAACTGCTCAAATCACTTTACAGTACGACTTGAAACATTAAAAAACACCATATGATAGCATAGAAAATTGTCCCGAGTCTATACCTGTTGTGATTGAAACAATACGACGTTGACATATCTGATTTGCATTATCATTTTGACGACACAAATGTACAATTCATATTGCAGTTCAAAGTCTCAGTTAGAGGTACAACCAATCAAGTTAATTAATAATCGAACAATATTCACAATATAAGAAACTACTACATTGTAAATGACTTCAATCAAGTCTTCTGAAATGAAATTTGGATAGGCACCACGCCCACGGTGAACAACGGACGTGGCCAGAGAGTGGACGGTATTGGTTTGTCCACCGTGGGCGAGTGAAAATGACAAAGTCCACCTGGACTGTAGTGTACGTAATATTGCTATGGATAGTATTAATGTGTCACAAAATCACCTTAATTTGTACCTAAACACACTAAGCCCATGACATGCATTAGTGTAACGGTAGCATATCAATATATAAATATATATTTTGAAGATAAAAATAAGCAACAAGAACACACACCAACATACACGCACACAAACACACATTTAGTGGCAGATGTTGCTAGCTAGACAATCATTTTCATTTGTTCCAATGGTTAATATAGATGACATTTGAATTTGTCAGTTTTAATTACCTTCCCTCTTTTTTCAATTTACCTTGCAGTCCGGTACTTTTGTTTATACACTTTTTACACTCACGTTCATTTCTCTTTTTGTGGTGAGTATATCCCCTCTTGTTAAGTGCTTCATATCTCGTGAAATAACAACACGTCTTAATGTGGAATTTTAAAAATACAAACAATAGTTGTAAGATATAACAGGCTTATAATCATCAGTGTCGCAAGAAACATTACAATACGGAGACCAAATAGAAATCCAAGATAACGTAAATAAAATTGAGAATGGAAATGGGGAATGTGCCAAAGAGACAACAACCCGACCATAGAAAAAAACAACAGCAGAAGGTCACCAACAGGTCATCAATGTAGCGAGAAATTCCCGCACCCGGAGGCGTCCTTCAGCTGGGCCCTGGTGCATTGCAAACAACAAAAGTTTGTGAAAAGATTCTCACTTTATATAATTGTAGATACAAGTTACTTGTGTGAGTTTACGAAAAATCTTTTGTCTTTGTGTGCAATGGTATTTCAACAAAAAACACACCTTTAGTATAATTACTAAATATAAACGAAGGCAGATGTGGTATAATTGCCAAATAGACAATTCTCCAGTAGAGACCAAATGACTAAGAAGTTAACAAATAAAGTTAACCGTATGACCTTCAACAATTAGAAAACCAATACCGCACAGTCAGCTGTAAAAGGCCTCAAATTGACAAAACTAATGTAAATCAATTCAAATGAGAAAAAATAACGGTCTGATTTATGAAAAAATTATAAAATATGGTATACCGCAACAAACGACAACCGCTGAATTAAAGAGTCCTGAATCGAGACAGTGAGGGTTTATTTCAGTGAGTTTTTTTTTAATATATTCGTTGAACTAGTTATTCAATACATTACAAAGATTATAAGGTCGGTCTGAGTAATTGGATATTTTTCTCGATATAAGCAAAGCTGGATGACGTCATACATCGACTTATAAAAACATGAAAATGGTTTTTAATATTAAATTCCAATTTCTAAGTTTAGAAAATCCTCTACCCCGTCGCGTACTGTTTACAAATCTAACTGGACTAGTTACATGCTTCGTTGTTAACAGCAAGCGGATTTTCTTCAAAGTGGTGCTCCCCTGACGGAAAAGTGCGCCAACATGGTAATAATAACGAACAATTACAATCGAGACTTCAGAATTGTTATGGTCAATATCACATGCATCAAGAATAGATTGAACGTTACGAGCAGTACGAACTCACAGTAGATAGGTTATCAAAGTCTGAATCCGTTATTCTCTTGGAAAAAAAACCTACTGATCTGATCATTTACATATTGTCTCTTTTGTTCTGAAATTTTAATTGTGAGTTGATTGTCATCTTGTGAGTTGCAAATTTTTAGGACGAAGCTTACCCTGTCGTTGCATGGGTCACGTGTCGTTTGGAGTTCGTGTTATTTCTGCAAGTTTTTCTTTTAATAGTGTTGTGATTATTTATTCTCAACCTATTACAGGCATGTTTAATGCTATACTTATCTTATTTCGATAATTATGACACTGCTTATCAAGTTAATTAAAACACGTTGAAATGTATTATAAACTAAAATTGCTTCTATCTAATTTTACCTCTAGTGGAGTGTTGTCTTATTGTCAGGCATTCTACCTATTCTCATTTTTAAAATAAGTATTGGAAGTATCTTACACCTTATAACGGATGTTGGAAAATGATTCGTTTACCAGAAAAAATGTCATATAAAATCAATTGACATCAGAAATATAGCACATGCATTATTTGTACAATGGAAAAACGTTTAAAACAAGAGCAATATGATGAACTAAACTCTTTTCATTATTAACAACTATGTTTTGTTCCTGAAAGGGAACCTGCTAAACCAATATTTCCAATTAATGAAGTTGAAATTATCACTACGTAAAAATTACGGACACTATTTCGAGTTGGTTGATTGTTATGGAAGGAGGACGACGGATATGTTCAAATTGTCGTACCTAAAATTCCGTCCACTTGTCCCCAAATATGACCTGTTTACATTAACAACACGACGGGTGCCACCTGTAAAGCAGGATCTGCTTACCTTTCCGGAGTACCAGAGATCACCCATAGTTTTTGGTGGGGTTTGTGTTGCTCAGTCTTTAATTTTCTATGACAACGCCGTGTTTAAAAAAAGACAAACAACAAATTATCAAAAGTAAATGGTTGAAGCTAAAAATGATGGAAAAGTGTCTGAAAAGCTTAAACAGATACAATTGTTTTCAAAATATTATGAACATCTGAGTAGAATTTACAGCAAATTGCAAATTCGTACTCTAACCATTTCGTACCATGGCAAAAACAATTTCGTACCCTGACCATTTCGTACCTCATGGAGTATTAACATGTAGTACTATTTCGTATCTCATGGGAGATAAATATGTAATAACATTTCGTACCTCACGGAAGATATATATATGTAATACCATTTCGTACGTATATATACTTCACCGAAGATTTATATGTAATGCAATTTCGTACATCACGGAAGATTTATATGTAATACCATTTCGTACCTCACCGAAGATTTATATGTAATACCATTTCGTACCTCACCGAAGATTTATATGTAATACCATTTCGTACCTCAAGGAAGATTTATATGTAATACCATTTCGTACCTCACGGAAGATTTATATGTAATGCCATTAAATGATTTCGTACCTCGCGGAAGATTTATATGTAATACCATTTCGTACCTCACGGAAGATATTTATATGTAATACCATTTCGTACTTCACCGAAGATTTATATGTAATGCCATTTCGTTCCTCACCGAAGATTTATATGTAATACCACTTCGTACCTCACGGAAGATTTATATGTAATACCATTTCGTACCTCACGGAAGATTTATATGTAATACCATTTCGTACCTCATGGAAGATTTATATGTAATACCATTTCGTACCTCACGGATGATTTGTATGTAATACCATTTCGTACCTCACGGAAGATTTATATGTAATACCATTTCGTACCTCATGGAAGATTTATATGTAATACCATTTCGTACCTCATGGAAGATTTATATGTTATACCATTTCGTACCTTACGGAAGATTTATATGTAATTCCATTTCGTACCTCACGGAAGAATTATATGGAACACCATTTCGTACATCATGGAAGATTTATATGTAATACCATTTCGTACCTCAAGGAAGATTACTATGTATGCTTTTTGTACTGCATGGAAGATTGTTATGTATGGCATTTAATTTTTATGTGTTACGTGTCTTGGTGAAAATTGTTTCAAAGAGGTATACTCCATATGCGCATAATAAACAATTACTCAATCATGAATAAAAAAAAACCCAAAAACAAACAGACTTAATAAATATTTTATTGTACTGTTGGTATGCATATACAAAACAATATAA
The DNA here is from genome assembly GCA_019925275.1 of Mytilus edulis. Taxonomy (NCBI): domain Eukaryota; kingdom Metazoa; phylum Mollusca; class Bivalvia; order Mytilida; family Mytilidae; genus Mytilus; species Mytilus edulis. Next base: position 61,469,406 of record CM034351.1, on the reverse strand, counting down.
GAAACAATATCTGAAAAAGTCTAATGTCCATGTCTCGTCTTTCACCAGCAATTATTTTTTTTATTCAGGCATCTTTTTGGAAAATTTTAAGTTTCAGTATTAACTAAAGAATATAATGATCCAACTGCACCCAATTAAACAGTCTTTTTTTTATATTTCTTCTAATAAAACATTATAATTTAAATGGTCAACTCCCCAACAAATCATGTTGTCCCCTGTTATTTTCTGAAAATTAAATCATTCAAAGAATATCTATATTAAGTAAATAGCCTTCTGATTTTCACAAATCTGATATATTATATAAAAAACTTCTCCATTACTTGTCTGATTTAGTTTTAACTAAAGCATGTACGAACATTTAGCATTTTTAAGGGTCTTTTAAATGTTGTCCCCAGGGGTAATTTCCCTCTTGTTACCTCTGGTTTTTTTCCACCTATGGACATGTTTGAAAGGCAAAACATGTATTTCTTGTAATGCAATGTGAAATGCATCATTTCCTGAATGTATGACTCCATATGTTCAGGTGAATAGCAGCCAGTTTGCAAAAACACCCCAAAGATCAGAATTTGGAGAAAAATAATTCTGTTGTTCTCTCCTGTTACAGCCATTTTGTGTACCTTCTGAGAATATTTCATTGTCAGAACTATAACGGTACATGTGTTTTCATTGTATCTTATCAAATTGATATGTAGGTGCAAGTAAACTTCTACACAATTGGAGTAAATGAACAAAAAGTACTGCGTAATTCCTTTCTGTTACGTTCTGTCATGTTACCTGTTAAAAAGTAACAGCATGACCGTAATGAGTAACAGGAAGAATGTTCAAGACAATTTCACTGATGAATCAAAAAGTTAATCTGCTATAAGCCAACCATTTTATTTAATATAAGTTATCATCATCATAATAAATAAATTTCAAAATAATATACAGTATATTGAAGGAAAAAATAGTTTTTTTTTGCATTTGATAACAACAGAGAACATTGTGCAATTCTAGTATAGTAGAAAGTAACAGAAAGAATTTTTTTTTTAGAATTTTTCATTACCTAGACATATTTTTCATCTTGCAAATACAGTTTCAAAGGATAAATGACATTGTTTGCTCTTATCTTCCAATTGTTACCAATCTGAAAGGATGTATTTTTTCTTAAACTATAAGATAAAGCATTTTTTGGAGAAAAAAAATCCCTTTTGTTACGAACTCTGTCCTGTTACCATTGTCCTGTTTCTCAAGATTCTTTCATGTTACCGACATCTCTGACTATATTTTAATATATTTCTAAACCTTTTGTACTGCAAATGCTAAACTCAATAATTGGTATTTGATAAACTATTGCAGAATATACTAGTTAACCACAAATAGTGTCTTAAACTTATTCCTTATTCCCATTAGAAACTTTTTAAAATTGATTCACTTTGGTAACAGGAAAGAACTGAATTGTTTTGTACCATACTTTTTTTAATTGCTATTGTTACCACATTTAACAATTGTTTAAATTATAGACAACGGTTTTTAGATCCTCAATGTGTTCTACGATTTGTGCTATAGAAATACTGGGTCTTAAGACATTTTTTTTGGTTTTTTTCTTATTGACAAAAATTAGACTTTTTCAGATATAGTCTCATAAACAGAATAACAAGATTATTATACTTTTACATATGTTTGAAAGTAGCAAATATTAAGTTTAGTGATAATAATCTAAAGTGTCGGAAAGTGTATACAAATTAACTGTCGCTCTAAAAAGCTACGATAAACAATTCGTATGAATGATAATATATGCATAGCCACGCACCCACGTAATATAAAACTAAGGACATATAAGGTTGTTGACTGGTTATTACCTCTCCTACAGAGGATCATGGATTCGGGTTACTCTTGGGTGATTCTTGCAGGTTAGTTATTTCATAATATATCTACGGAATCTATCGGCTTTTAAAGAACCAAGGACGAGAAGTATATTATCCTATAACATTTTAAAAACTAACTTGAAGTAGTTTTCTGTGTTTACCTTCATGTTGAACGCTAGTAAAATTATGATATACAGGGATGTACTACATGCATCATGGTTGTTTTTACCTAATAGCTAAACATATTTATTTTCAATTTTTTTAAAAATAGATATGGATAGTGCATATGATGACTAATTCCACTCAAAGTAAGAAAAATGCTTTAAACTAGCAGCATCAGTGGGTTACTTTTGCAGGCAACACTGCTATCCATGCCAAAACATGGCTCAGCTTTCATGAAAATATGGCTCACTCTGCCAGAAAACATAGCTTACCTCTCAGACAAAAGGCTTACAATTCTAGTCACTATAATAAACCATTACAAGGCTTATTCTCCTCAGAAAGAAATAGCTTAGTCGCACAGAAAAGTAGCTTATACTCCCAGTATGTAGGTTTTATTGTTTAAGAAAAAATAACTTACCCTCACAGACAACACCCAACAAAATAAATAACTAGTTAAATTTGGCTCTCTAATCTCCGATTTAACAAAATTTCTATATATTTTTTTTATCTCGCCCATATGAAAGTAAAATGATACATCATCCTATATCAATAAACAACAAAAACAAAAAAAAACCAACACAGAAAACAACAATAAACAAAAACATAAAAAAACAAATTAATGGAGAGCCCTTTCATTCCCTTCGTAAATCTTAGGCACGCCATCACAAGTGTGTTGACCTTCATAGAATAACCGTTTCACAGATGATATGGGATATGCTTCTATGTCGTAACTACTATCCCCTTCCTTTTCACCACGAATGTGACCTACCGAATTAGACTATTTACCGAGTTTGTAATAACAAGTGCTATACGACGGGTGCCACATGTGATGCAGGATCTGCTTTTCCTTCAGGAGTACCTGATATCATCCCCAGTTTCTGTTGGGTTCGTTTTGCGTAGTCTTTAGTGTTCTATGTTGTGTCTTGTGTACTATTATTTGTCTGTTTGTCTATTTAGCCATGGTGTTATCAGTTTATTTTCGATCTTTGAGTTTGACTGTCCCTCTGGTATCTTTCGTCCCTCTTTTCAAAAATAGTTGCCAATATTGTATACTTATTGAAACAAGCTAGAGCCAGACCGATGAAAGGACCCGATTCCAAGCAAACCTTTTAGACAAAGAGAATATCAGAATTTTTAAATTATTGTGATCTTATAAAATGGGGGGGGGGGGGGGGGGGGGAGTGTAATATAATAGCAAATTTGTTTTAAAATAATTGTATAATAAATCCTGGCAAAGGTAAAGATGGAGATGTCATATGTTGCATACTCTTTTCAGTATTGTGTATGCCCTGGTTATTACTCATATAAATTGTACAATAATGCAAACCTTCCACTCCTTTAAAACAAAAACAAAGATAAGTAAACAGAGCCGAATAAACATTTTACTTGTACCCGTAGGTCAGGGTTGCGTTCAATATCGTAGCGGCTTCATAGGGCTTCGTAGATTTATGACTATTGAACGTGTAGCTGGCTACATAGATATTGATAGCAGCTAGCTACTCGTTCAATAGGCAAAAATCTACGTAGCACTACATGTACATTTACCGCTACGATATTGAACGCAACCCAGTTGTCTTTTATATCTGTATAATACAGTCTACAGTTGTGAGTTAATTGATATAGATTGTCAGTGTTCCTGCCGAAGACAAATGGTTCTCAACAGGCAGTTCAGATTTCTCCTCTAACACAACATGCCCGCCACGAAATAGCATATATATAGTGTTGAAAGTAACGTTAAACACCAAAACATAATGAACTTATGAACCCTTTGTTATCCAAGAAAATGGGAACACAAATACAGTCTTACACATGTAGATGCAGAATGAAAATGATGAATGCTTGTTATAAATAAAACAATTTATTTAGTTTTTTTAACAACAGCAACACATTGTCACAATGCAAAGATTCTGTAACAATATAAAATTGTTCATGTTAGTAATGAGTTTCTTCAACACGTTATCTTTTTTATAAAATAACAAAAATAACGAACTCCGAAGAAAGTTCTAACGAACAGTCCCAAAGCATATGGCAAAATTAAAAGCTCTTACACATCAAAGTTATTTAATTCATCTTTGTCTAAAAGTTAATTTATTTTGATTTCTTCTTTTTTATTCTTATTTGTTGTGTCTTTATTTACGTATTTTCTTGAAATTGCGGCTTTATCATTCGTTTTAGTCATCTATAATTATCGTTGATCATCTCGACGATATTGATTTTCTCGGTTGAATCTGTACGGCGAAAGTGCGAAATGCAATCGATTTGAGATTACCAATCTGTTTATTGCTATTTTACCTATGATGACGTTGTAAATTCTATCAATGTCGTTGACAACGCCACATGCCGTCTTATATTAGTTTCTAGAATCATATCACTCGACTCTGAGGAATGAAATTATCAGTCAGCAAGATCAAAGGACAATTTCGTAAAATAGCGATTATATTGTTTTTTTTAATTCTATTTCAGGAGCTTTTATGAACTATATGATACTGACAGGTGTTTTAAAATCATTTGGTATCCTATACGCAGAACTACTAGACCAATATGATATAACATCGGGACAGGGTGCTTTCATTTTCAGTTTGAAAGTTTTCATGTTGGCAATTTCAGGCATGTATGACATACCTTAGGGACCTATCATTTGATTTTTATAATCGGACAAGGATGAACAATGTGTGTCCTGCATTTATTTAAGTTGTAATCTCTGTTAAGGGGGCTCGCGGGTATAAATCATTTTTTTTCTAATATAAGATTTCGCTATATTTTTTTTTATAAATGAACTTTTTCATATACTTAATAAAAAAATGAAATAAAAAAAAATGGGGTCACCGTTCATTTGAGCTCACAATCTGCCTCCGAAAGAGGCATTCATTTTTGTTATCTCCTTTTTTCTGTTGAACTAAAGAAAAAAAAAGAGGTAATATCGAAATAAAAAAAGAACTAAATTACAGAAATCGCTTAAAATTTACAATTATTTGGTTGATGTACAGCTTATTTGAGAACAATAATAAAAAATGTAGGTCACCGATGAGTTAAAAAAATATCAATTTAAATGCAAAAAAAAAAATGCATTTTGCTCCAAAGGGACACAATTTGGAGCTTTTTCAATGATATAAACAATTTAAAAGTCATCTGCGGTCAAACCGAATCGTATTTTTTGGGTGATTTTTGTACCTTAAAATTTTTTTATCATAAAGTAATCACTAATAGTGTAATAAATTAAATTTGTACGAAAAATCAATTATTTTTTTTTTTTGCTGAAATTTTTGTACCCGCAAGCCTCCTTAAGCCGTTTTATTTTTCACCTTTATCGTTCCTGCATTTTATTTCAAAGGTTCATTCTGATTTTTTACATATATTATCATCCTGCCTGTTTTGTGTTCCAATTTTGCCCATCCTGCCCTTTTATTACGGAAAACTCCTGTCGTACATTTTTTCAAATTTCACCCAAGCCTCTCTATAAAATCAAATTCTTGCTCCATAAAGCAGTGAAATTATACCTTAACTATGTTCGAATGTGTAGGATTTAATGTTTATTTGGGCAAACCATTTCATTTAACCTAGCATTTAAACGTCAATATTCAAATAGTACATTTTAGATCCAGTTGGTCATAGATTTTAGTACTTTTAGAAGTGGTTGCATTCTTGAAGTCACAGATGAAATTGCATTTGAAAAAATAAATGACAAACCTGAAAAATCGAAAGTCTATGACACAAATTTACAAACAGTTAATAAATAAAAATCCATAAATAAAACTATCAACATGATCCATATATATTTTTTCTGTTAAGTTTTTCTAACATTTTTCATCAGCCAATGATGTTTTAGCCTTCATAATTTTGAAGGTATATATCCGAAAACACTTGATTATCAAGAAGGTCTTGAAAACAGAAGGTAGAACATAACGTTTTCAGATCCCAAGATTTGACACATGATCTGTATTGTTATCGGTCTGGTACATGATATAAGTGTCCATGATAAAGGCAAGGGCGTACACAACATTTTGTTTTTAAATTCCTTGGACAGTGGTCACAGTTTTTGTACGGACGTGTATGAAATTGATAGACGTACGTATAAAATCTTTTGCAATACAAAAAAGGCAGGATGAAAATATATGTAAAAATTTTCATGTATGATTTTTTATACACGTACGTATAAAATCATTGCAATTATTCATATTTATTGCATTAATTTTGTATGGTGTCAGATGATTTGAGATGATGATAGTCAATAAAACCAGATAAGTACCATTTTATGTGCCATTTAATGTGAAGAAATGAAAACAATATTCCTATACAGTACATAAAACATGATTTTCACCAAACGTCCACAAAATATTTAAGCGACATAAACATAACAACGCAGATCTTCACATGTTTTGATTAATGGCTGGAAGAGTTTGCAGTTTATTTTGAACCTTTACGTGACTTGCATTTGTCTCTTTTAACTATTGAAAATATCAAGTTTTTTAAAAATAATGTAAAGAGAAAAATCAATGTAAATAATATCTTGTGTTTTGGATGTTTTTTGTTTTTTTCTTCTATTCAATGTTAATGATTTATACTATAAAAACGTTTGTTAGATTGCCTATTACACTTAAGAGATAACCAAAAATATACGAGATTTATTTACGCTTGATTTAAAAGTAAAGATGTTCGTTCCAAAAAATATATGATTGGATGCAAAGCAAACTACATGACTTGTACTATAAACTTGTTATCATTTTGAAATATCTTTTCGTACTAGGTGCATTATCAGGATTTCTAAGTACTACATTTTCGTTTCGAGGTGTTACATTCGTTGGAGGATTACTGATCGGAAGTGGATTATGCTTCAGTGGTTTGACCAGTAGACCTGAAATGTTATTTCTGACCTATAGTTTACTAACAGGTACGACATGTGAAATTGACCAAATTTTACCGAATGCATCAATTTTAGTTTAAGTAGGCAACGATTGTACCGATTCATTTATATTGCATGTTTTTGTTTGAATTTTATTGCTTACGTCACAACTTTTAGAATTATTAAGCCCACCAAAAGATGGTTTAGAAGTCTTTCAGTCGATTAATCATTCAAAACCATTAAATCTCTTGTTTTGTAGTAACCGAGTCTTATAACTTCAAATGATATGTCGTTTCATTGATTTCAAACACAGAAACCTTAGACCTTGTTCACACTAGCATTGTTTTGAATCGATCTAAATAGAACCAGTTGGCGTTCACATTAGATTTACTCCTAACGATCTCTATCGGTCTAATCTGAACCACTCCGTTTACACTACTATTAATTCGCAAACGATCTAAAATAAAATTTATGTGTTAATACACTGATACACAGACTTGAAAAAAAAATAGATGAAGTTATTGTTTCAGTTGAATGCCAAGTTCAAATTTTGATACTTGAGTTCTTCCAGTTTTTATTAAAGCAAACAATTTTTCGGAAACCACGTGACCATTTCAACTTCCCGCGTATTAAATATTCACAGGACCATATTTTGAACATTACTTCGACTTCGATTTAATCGGAAACTCATGTAAGTACAGTGTTGTTCGAACTGATCGAATTTCTATAAACGTCATCAATTAAAAATTTTGACCAGAATCGAGTTCTACGTACCTCGTGACAACGTTGAGTCGAGTAGAGTACACTGTGTAAGAAATGGCAAAAATAATAACTTTTCACAACCAAAATATAAAAAAGCAGCTCATCTATTAATTCAATACAACATGAAAATGTTTTCAATGATTTGCGACGATGAATTTGGTTGCTTGCGTCTGCATCATCGTGGATTTGTTATTTTTAAGAGGGTATTTTAAAATGTTTCGACAGTCGGTAAATAAAGAAGTGTTAGATTTTTCGCCAGCTCTGATTAACATACCGGCAAAAAGTAAGTTTCTATGTAATATATAAAAGAAGATGTGGTATGATTGCCAATGAGACAACTATCCACAAAAGACCAAAATGACACAGACATTAACAACTATAGGTCACCGTACGGCCTTCAACAATGAACAAATCCCATACCGCATATATATAGTCAGCTATAATAGGACCCGATAAGATAATGTAAAAAAATTCAAACGAGAAAACTAACGGCCTTATTTATGTAAAAAAAATGAACGAGAAACAAATATGTAACACATAAACAAACGACAACCACTGAATTACATGCTCCTGACTTGTGACAGGCACATACATAAATAATGTGGCGGGGTTAGACATGTTAGCGGGATCCCAGCCCTCCCCCTAACCTAAATGTAATGTCTATTTTTCCAGCAATTGCAATATCGTGAATTTGTAGTTTTGCCATTTTCTTTTTAAAGATGTAATTCTAAAATTTACTTTTGAAAAGTACTATCAAATGTACATTATCTATACAAAAAACAATATGTTGAAGAGTTTAGAGAGTTAACTTTACTTAATTTGTAGGTTAATGTTTGATTTAACTGTCTAGTGCGCTGGTATTATTACGTAAAACGTTTTACCAGAGTAACTCATTCAAACAAATCGAAGTCGATCTAGTATCTTTCTTTAAAAATATCGATTGCCTATGAAGCTGAAAACTACAGAAAGCATGCAACTGAAAATATCAGAAAAAGAATTGAGAGCAGTGTGACTGATATGGATATAAAAATAGGAGATAGTTGTCTATAACACTGCTTAATTTTTGTAAAGTCTTGTGTATTTGTATTTTAGGTACTGGAATAGGTTTATGTATACCATCATCACTATCAATCGTCAACTTTTACTTCAACAAGAAAAGAGCTTTAGCCAGCGGAATTGTGACATCAGCCGGTGGCGTATCAGCTTTGATATTCCCCGCTCTGTACAGATGGTTTTTTGATTCATACGGAATAAGGGGCGGACTTGTTCTATTAGGTGGTGTGGTTTTAAATGTGTGTGTAGGCAGTTTGTTGTTAAGACAGCCAGCACAATTAGGGAAAAGAACACAATTTGACAACGAACATACAAAGTCTTTTCTTAATTCATGTTGGACTGAGACAAGTAAATACTTGAGTATTTTAAGGAATACGTTCAAACAAATCATACAAAATCCCTGTTTTAGACTGTACACTGCGGCTTTTTCTTTTGCACTAGTTGGCTACACTGCAAACTTCACAGTCATTCCCCCACACTTGCGCAGTCGAGGGATTTCTGACAACGATATTGTGACGACAATAATGATAAGCGGCATAGGAGAATTAATTTCTCGGATTGGAGTTGGATATATAGTCGACAAAAAATATGTGAAAGCAGAAACAGTCTTTATTGCAAATATGGGAATAAGTGGAATATTAAGTATCGTGTATCCTTTTTTCGACGAAGTAAGCGTGAATTATACATACAGTCTATTAGCTGGGTTACTTCCGGGAGCTATTAATTTATTGATGATGTTGATGTTGTCTCCAGTTATAGGAGTTGAACAGTTGCCTTCCGCTTTGTCATTGTCATATTTATTCATTCATACCTTTTATTTGATTGGAATGCCATTTATAGGTAAGTTTTGTTTTATGTCATGTAGGCAAAACATTATTACTGTAATTAATGTGTGTTTTTCAGCTGCCTTCTAATGTTATATTAGTATCAAATAAAGATTTTGAGAATTGGTTTAGACTAAATGAATCATGGTAAATAATTTCCATGGGTGTTAAATCTTTCTAGTTATCTTGAGTTATAATTGTCTTTCGCTTAGTTTGTACAGGCAAACGTAAATAAACTGATGAATAAATTAATGTTCAAGTGCAAAGTACTGGATAAATTAAAGTGATATACAAAGCTCTTGACAAGTTTTATGTTTTTGAAATGTTTTTGTCGTTCAACTTGCAATGCATTTGACAACATGGGCTGTTTAAGGAAATGTATTTGACAGAATCTATAACAGTTAAGATGTGTTTTTGCTTATAAATAAAAAAAAGGTTAATTTTTACTTATATATATATTTTGGTGTTCATACTTACTGTAAAAACATGACCTGTGCATTTTAAAAATATAAGTGTTTTTGTATGGACGTAATTTACGATCGAACGGTTTTAATTAATGTCTAGCAATATATATATATATAAGCAGTTATTCTAATTGATAAAAACCTGTAAAAGCAAAATTAATGGTTCATGTAGGACCGATGAACACAATAGTCAAACATTTTTATAGTGTAAAATGATTTAATAATACTACTATATGCTAGCTCTCGAACATAGTGAAGTAAAACATGTAGAAGAAAGACACACAGCAGGCATGCGTGATTTTATGAGCAAAGTCGAATTATTAAAGTTGTCTTTCATCTCAATAAAATGGCTATACTATATTTTATTTCAACTGAGTTGATTGCTCTCCTTAAACACCTCTTTATCAGAAAATGTATAACAACGAACAATATTTTTTCTTATATACTGCTCTGTAACTCCTACACAGTCATACTGTTATGTCAACTTTCTTACTTGTTAAACAAACACATGCAATTTCTATTTTCGTTCTACACATCTGCGCATCAATACTTGGAGTACATTTAAAGTGGAAGATCAGAATAATGTGTTTCTTCCGTAATGCTTTGCGATTACATTTAAATTATGAAAGGTTCATGCTTATATTTACGCCTGATAAAGTGTATTTTTTTCCTGAATTACAGGGTACATGGACGATTTGACTGGAAACTGGAATGCGTCATTCTACAGTATTGGTGTAATTCTTATTTTGTCAGCCATTTTAGTATTGATTGGAACTCTAACATATAACGTCGAACAAAAATCTCAAGATATTAAGGAGGAAGTGGCATTAGAATTTTTACAAAGCCCAGAAAGCAAGCCTATGTTAGCCGTATCAAAAATTAGCAGAGTATGAGTCAATCATTGTTTTTGTTTTTTTTGTAATTTTTTAGATACAAATCGTTATATTTAAATTGTTGTCGTTTTTTTTTCAGTTCACTTCATTTTTTCTGTTGTTTCCCTCTAATAGTTATCTGTTTCCTTCGGTTTTAGTTTGTACCCCGGATTTGTCTCAATTTATGACTTTCGAACAGCAGTATACTACTGTTGCCTTTATTTAAAGCCCGTTTAATCTAAAATAATTGCAAATTTATAATAAGACGACATAAACTGTTCCCTTATTTTTCCCTAAATTTGTTTTTCTAAAACAGGGAGATTCGGTCCATAACAATTATTCTTATGTCGATGTCGATTAAGATGTTGAAACTTTATTTGATGTAACCTTATTTTCGAAACATTTACATATTTCTCAGCTTCATGGACTATAGTTATGAAAAAACGAGTTGATCACATTTTTCGATCAAACTGACTTCTAAGTAACGGGCAAACCACAGAATAAACATGTTAGATAAGAATTGAAAATTATATTATACGATTTTCTTATACTATGTTCCTTATTTTGTCATTTTTTTAAAGGGAGACGGACTTATTTAAGTTTTGCTTGTTTCCGAATCCCTGTATTTATATTGTATAATTATACATTTTGTGCACTTTTTAAAAATAAATATTGTTTAAACCAAACTGTTCCCTGTACAAACGTCAAAAGATGCAACTCAGAAAAAACCATGCATTTTACATCAGCAAATATGTGATACACTTTTGAGGCATAGTAATACATGTCAGACCTAAACAAAATACAAACAAAAAAAACCATTAAAGTTTGAAAAAAACCAACAATAATAAAATTCAAAATGATAATTCTACAGAGAACTTATTTTCAAAAAGGAAGTCGAAGAAAAATCAAAACGATCTGACTGTTTTTATTTGAAAGTATTTGCATTTTGGTAACATGATATGTCTAATGAAAAGGAATCTACAAATTTGAAAATTTAACTGTTTTCCTCATCACATGTTGTGAATGTACATGTGCGAAATAGGGTCTATTCATTGTGTGTTGCTGTGTATTTACGGAGGAGTAGGTTCATGCTAAAGAAAAACCTGAGAAGCATTTAATAAAAGAGGGACGAAAGATACCAAAGGGACAGTCAAACTCATAAATCTAAAACAAACTGACAACGCCATGGCTAAAAATGAAAAAGACAAACAAACAACAGCACACACGACACAACATAGAAAACTAAAGATTAAACAACACGAAACCCACCAAAATATAGGGGTGATCTCAGGTGCTCCGGAAGGGGTAGCAGATCCTGCTCCACATGCGACACCCGTCGTGTTGCTTATGTGATAACAAATCCGGTAAATAGTCTAATTCGGTAGGTCACATTCAGGAAAAAGAAGGGGATTGTAGTTACGACGTAAGGAACATATCCGATATCATTTGTGATACGGTTATTCCATAACGGTCAACCAACTCGTGATGGCGTCCGTAAAATTTACGAAGGGATGATTTCAACTTCACCATTTGGAACTCTTGGTTTAATAGCTTCCTTGTGAGCAGCAACCCTCTATCAAGAAAATCATGTTAGGAAATGTAAGCACGGGAATATCGTATCAATTGGGAGATATATACCAATAACATGTGCTAAAATGTAAGAAACACATATCAAGCCTTCTTTATAAAATATATGCATTAAAAGTATCCTGCCTGAATATTTATCATATATTTCATACAACAAAGTTAATGCTTCATATGGAGTGCTTTTTAATTTTTTAACCCTGTATACCATTAATTCCCATGTGAAATTATTTAAAAAAAAAAAAAAAACATTGAACGGCAAAATTATTTTATGTTTCTATATTTGACGTTTACATTTTATGACGTCAAACACGCGAAACAATGCATGTGGTTCTAAAATTTGATAGATGCTTTCGTGTTTTTTTGTTGAATATTTGTTTGTTTTGAGATTGTTACACATTGATGACTGCTGTACCCATATTTTGACTATTTACATATTATGTCTGTTTTGTTCACACATTGATGTAAATATAATGGAATTTAATGCAACTGTCATACAATTGAGAGGTTCAGCGCTTTAAAACCAGGTTCAATCCACCATTTTCTAAATTTGAAAAGGCCTGTACCAAGGCAGGAGTATGACAGTTGTTGTCCATTTGTTTGATGTGATTTATTATTTGATTTTGCCATTTGATTAAGGACTTTTCGTTTTGAATTTCCCTCGGAGTTCAGTCCTTTTGTGATTTTATCTTTCATTTATTCCCACCAAAATACAATCTCGAATAATTATAATTCAGAATTAAAAACCAATTGTTCAGAGAACAATTGAAGGTCCTCCCACCCATAAAGATCAATTGTAATATAGAACTATGAAAATTTAGTTCGAAACATCATATTCAGCGTCAAATGATAGCTTATTTTACACTGATTCCAAAAATATATGGTTTCTTTACAATTTTTTCTAAATAAGGGAGATAAATTGTTAGTTCCGGTTTGAAATATGTCACTTCAGGTTTCATTTGATAGTTTACTTCATAGTGATTCCAAAAATATATTGTTCAATATACTTTGACATTAAATAGGTACAAACGATAGTTACTTCAGGTTAACACAATGACACTTCCGGTTTTTTTTTTCCATGGTCAAGTGTTTTGCAACGTAATGCAAATACTTCTTAGGAATTTACCATGTCTACATCTGATGAGGTAAAAGCAAACGTAAAAATCAAGAACCTCGAGTTCAATATTAAGGTCATAAACCAAGGGCTTCAAATCAAAAGACCATAGGTCTAGGTTATATATGGTTAATGAGTTATATCACTATATGCCTATTTTTTTTTTATATAAGAGTGAAAAAAAATCCGATTTAAGACTAGCGTACGCTTTCAACCAAAATTGATGTGTTACGAAAAGTCGCAACTTACATTTTAGTAGAAATATGTTGTCGATATCTTATACGGTTTTTAAAAAAGTTGAACATTAAGTATCGTTTCCCTTTTTCGATGAAGTTACTGTGAATTATACATACAGTCTATTAGCTTGGCTACTTGGCTATTAATTTATTGATGATGTTGATGTTGTCTCCAGTTATATTCCGCTTTGTCGTTGTCATATTTATTCATTCATACCTTTTATTTGATTGGAATGCCATTTATAGGTAAGTTTTGTTTTATGAATAAAGGCAACAGTAGTATACCGCTCTTCAAACTCATATATATGACACCTAAGCAAAACCTTGTTACAGTAGTGCGTATTGCGCTGCCTTTTTTCTTTTGTATGAATATCAAATCAAGATTTTGAGAATTGGTTAAGCATTAATGAAGTAAGGTAAATATCTTTATTTTTCTTAAATGTTTTTGTTGTTGCAATATATTTGACAAAAATGGACCGTGAAAATGAGGTCAAGGTCAAATAAAACCTGCGTAACAGACATATAGATCCTAAAATATTTTCATACACCAAATATAGTTGACCTAATGCATAAAGTATTAGAAAAATAGACCAAAACTCAAAAACTTAAATTTGACCACTGAACCATGAAAATGAGGTCAAGGTCAGATGACACCTGTCAGCTAGACATGTACACCTTACAATCATTCCATACACCAAATATAGTAGACCTATTGCATATAGTATACATTTTTTTATTGAAATTTGGAAATTTTACATAGTTTTTACGGGGTGTAGGGTACTACCTTTGGTAGAACCCTACAGGTAGTCAAATATAAGACGTTTTTAATACGGAGACAGAGAAACTTGATTGAGTCAAATTTGGCGCACAATGTTGTGAGAGTTACGTCATAGATAGTGTGACGTCAACGTGGGATATTTGCATAGCTAGGTCAGTAGTCCCATTCCTTGAAAATGTGGTAGTCAAGTGATGCATTTAATGAAATGAGTGTAAATGATCGGCATAATAGGACAAAATTGTAATGAATTAAATATTTCATTACAAACATCACGGATAATCTACAGAATTCAATATTTCACAAGGAGCAATCATGGAACTAAGGAAAACTTGCGTGAAGTTCCCCGGGACAATGGTTAGCAACGTCCGGGGATATGGGTTAGCAACACCCAGGGGCTATGGGTTTTGTAACGACGTGCGTTAACCAATCAAAATCCTAGATATATACTAAGCCGGGGATAATGTTTGATATCTACTCATCGTGTTTGGGGGTCAAAAAGGGTATACATCATATAGTAATATATAAAGTATATTGTTATGGTTGTATGGCGTTCTAAACTAGATTTTACACTGACACACCGCGTCCTTGTGGGATAACCATTAAATGCAGTATACGTCCTTGAAATCATGCAGAGACTGGGAATAGAAAAACAGTCGACATTTCAGGGCCTGTTACATCTGACTATGTGGTATGGGTTTCTATCATTGTTGACAATGATGATGATGTATGGGTGTTTAGAGTCCGACTATCCTGTCTGGATATCGCGGACTGTAGTAACCTATTCTATAGACTGGAGTCTGTCGGTCTTTTTGCCTTCATTTTACTCCGACTGCGTTGGTCTTGCTGGTGCGGAGTATCAGGACGTGCTGCTTGTATGGCTGATTGTATTGCCTCTTTGGATTGTTCATTGTAGACGGGCGATGTGTGAGGTGGTGTGCGCAGTAGGTCTGGGTGGTCGATGTCAAACCCATCTTCATAGTCGATCCTACTGCGCTTGCCTCTGTCAATTGTTGACAATAGTAACATGACCTATATATATATATATAATTATTTTCTGTGACTGTATCTTACATTAATTTGTAGGATCCTTTACTATAGATAATTTAGCTGATCTGTAACAATAACATCTTCATGCCTTATATATCATGTACTGTAGTACGCCGCTAGATTAAAACTGACGTGGAAAGGTAACACATGCCCACCGAAAGCTCTATTTTTGAGAGACCAGGTGGTCGTGTGGTCTAGCGGGGCGGCTGCAGTGCAGGCGATTTGGTGTCACGATATCACAGTAGCAAGGATTCGAATCCCGGCAAGGGAAGAACCAAAAATTTGCGAAAGCAAATTTACAGATCTAACATTGTTAAGTTGATGTTTAGACGAGTTGTATATACATTATGTACACAGCCATGTATCACCATCATTGATGGCGATCCGATGGATACATCTGTTGTAGGGTTGTCACTGACTCAGACGTACTTATGAATATAATCATTTTCTGTGACTGTATCTTACATTAATTTGTAGGATCCTTTACTATAGATAATTTAGCTGATCTGTAACAATAACATCTTCATGCCTGATATATCATGTACTGTAGTACGCCGCTAGATTAAAACTGACGTGGAAAGGTAACACATGCCCACCGAAAGCTCTATTTTTGAGAGCCCAGGTGGTCGTGTGGTCTAGCGGGACGGCTGCAGGCGATTTGGTGTCACGATATCACAGTAGCATGGGTTCGAATCCCGGCAAGGGAAGAACCAAAAATTTGCGAAAGCAAATTTACAGATCTAACATTGTTGGGTTGATGTTTAGACGAGTTGTATATATATATATATATATATGTAAGATACATTGTTGGGTTGATGTTTAGACGAGTTGTATATATATATATATATATATATATATAGCCCAGGTGGTCGTGTGGTCTAGCGGGACGGCTGCAGTGCAGGCGATTTGGTGTCACGATATCACAGTAGCATGGGTTCGAATCCCGGCGAGGGAAGAACCAAAAATTTGCGAAAGCAAATTTACAGATCTAACATTGTTGGGTTGATGTTTAGACGAGTTGTATATATATATATATATATATAAGAAGATGTGATATGATTGCCAATGATACAACTCTCAACAAGACACCAAATGACACAGAAATTAACAACTATAAGTCACCGTATGGCCTTGAACTATGAGCAAAGCCCATACTGCATGGTCCACTATAAAAGGCCCCAAAATGACAAATGTAAAACAATTCAGACGAGAAAACTAACGGCCTGATTTTTGTACAAAAAATGAACACAAAAACAAATATATAACACATCAACAAATGACAATCACTGAATTACAGGCTCCTGACTTCGGACAGGCACATACATACAGAATGTGGAGGGGTTAAACCTGTTGCGGGATCCCAACCCTCCCCTAACCTGGAACAGTGGTGTCTATACTCCATTCTTAATTAGATGTCATGAATATGCATATTTATATTTGATATTAAAACAGCATCTGAGAGTATATTTTTATGACGACAAAACTAATTTTAGGGGCTAAAAACAAGCATTTTTGTAGTTTCGAGACAATAACTTGCATGTAAGTGAATGAATCTCTCTGACATTGTACCACACGGCTCCATATCACAAAGGGAAGACTGGCATTAAGTTTGGGTGTAATTGCCCCAAACATGCAGGATTCAAGCAAAAAAAAAAAAACAGGAGGTAAAAAGCAAGCACTTTTGTAGTTTCCAGACAATAACTTGTGTTTAAGTGTAAGGGTCTCTCTTAAATTGTACTACAAGCAAGGTTCCATACTACACAGGAAAGGCTGAGATTGAGTTTGGGGGTAATTGCTCCAAAAGGGGGGGGGGGCGATTCGCCCCCCCCCCCCCCAATTTTTTCAAGGGGTTTATATTTGTATTTTTCTTAATTTTTTCAATTTCAAATATTTTGAAAAGTTTCAAAAAGAAATCTTTAAATGCACAGTATTGCGCAATAGATTTTTAAGAACTTTGACCACATTTATTTTGTGTCAGAAACCTATATTATGTCAAAACTTTTATCACAATCCAAATTCAGACAGTATCAAGCTTGAATATTGTGTCCAAATTTGCCCAAACTGTTCAGGGTTCAACCTCTCCGGTCGTATCAAAGAGCGAAGCATTTCATTATAGTATAGAATTAAGATGGGCATAAAACAGTTCAATTGATGCATATTTTTTGTAGTGGAGATTGGAGTTTCATTAGATAAGGGCAAATTATATTTCTTTACAAAGTAAAAATTACACTTAATCATGAATCATCTGTGGTTTGAAAAACAAATTTATTTGTCTTATAAGCAGATGTATGAATTATTTTGATATGAACATTTCACAAGGATTATTTTTGACCATTTATTTTAATGACTTCTTATATTTCATTTTATAAATTTTCTCAGAAGTGGCTCAAAGGTTCATCATGGTCATGGTGTCACAAAATGAAATTTTAGAAATCGGTTGCAGGTGTTGCAGTAAATTATTATTTCAAAGTTAAATTATGCCATATTTTCTATAGTATGTTAACACTAATGAAATCTATATATATCCTTGTTAGTATAATTGACAATTACAACCATCTTTGATGAGAAATCGAGGTTCGAATCCTCGACAAGGAGTATAGACAGTGTTTTTTTCGTATGTAGTATAATGAAATCAGAGATCTATATTTTAATTTGATTGGGATAAAGTCATTCAAAATAATTTGTGCCATGACTTTCGGCGGTTGTGACAATTGAAGATATTTCCAATTCATGTTCGGTTTTTGGTGGAGTGAATTACAACACGCTCCCACCTGATAAAATGTATTTTTATTCCATAATTTTTATCAAATGTTCAGAATGTGTGTATCAATAGAATCTTTTAAAACTTAAATTATACTTTGCTCTTTGCTTTTGTGTAAATGATGAATTTTTTTTATTCTTGTAGACTAGTTATTGTATTTGTTGCCTGTAGTTGCCTAGGCAGACATGCAGTTACTGATACATTTTCTTTTGCATTTGTCTTTAATAAATTAAATAACAAAGTAGCATAAATATTGTATCAACAGGTCAAATTAACACGAAAGTACGATTTGAGAGTACTACTCGCAGTTACTGAAAAGTAGTTAAAAGCCACAAAAAAATAAAAAATAAAAAATCATGCATCAGAGAACTAAATCACCTAAAACACATCCCAGAGATTTAGTATTTTAACATTATGGACAGTCAATGAAGACATGACTTGTGCATTGCGAAAAATAAAAGTACCAACTGGCAGTAGGATAGAAAGGAGTTAACCTCTATATAGAAAAATGAACGTGGATGTGTATTTATACATCCCGTTTGATTGGAATACAAATTTAGCTAGGTTTTAAATTGCTGATGACAAAATCGATAAACTATATATATTACAACATTGGTTAGATAACCTTAACTAATAAGTGTGTTTAAAGGATCGATGAGTTAACATGGATCACACAGTGATTTTTGCGCTTTTAGTACAATATTACCGTGAAATTAGGATGTGAAATACAGTTTTCAATTAGTTTACTACATGTACAGCCAAACTTACGAATCAAATCTTTGTATCTACGATAGAATTTAGTAAAAAGTTTTAAGTTATGTATGGTAACGAAATCCCTGAATTGATAATTTACCAGTGGTACATTGATTACGCTCGTTAAAATGTATGAAATCACTACACACACGGGCATAACAAACGATATATAAACACCGTATGATGGAGCCAAAGGAAAATCGCCGTCTAAAAAAGGAAAATTAACAATAGGGAATGCAAAATTGGCTCTTTTGTCGTAACTTTTAGTATGGAGTTTACCTTTAGAAATTGAAATGTATTAATCTAGAAATGGACAACTAATGCTGTCTATGTTAGATCAAGTAAGTTCCTTTTAGTAAATATTGATGTATATATATTTAGAGAACTCTGGATTATTTAATTAACGAAAAAGTATCATGAATACAACGGTATGTATTATGAAATGTATCAACCAAATGTAAAACTGACGTGTTTTTACTGAGTCTGGTCAAACACTGAGATTCATAGCAATACAGGAATAAATCTGCTATTAAAGGGACACAGTTAATGCCCAAAGGAATACCAACTTCTTGTCGATACACTTTATCGCCGAAAGGAACATACATGTTGTCCAGGAGAAAATTTAAAGCTTAAATCACATCTTCACATTTTCGTTACAGAAAAAGGCTTTAAACAAGTTAGAGCAAATAACTTGGCAATGAGATTTTTCGAAAGACCATTTAATTATATATGAAAACGTTTTCTTAATAAAATATTGTGTGGAAGAATAGTGTAGATAGTAGAAAAATCCAAACTGTCAACAGAATTAAAAGGACCATCAAAAGCATGTATTTTACCTAAAACTTCGAAAGAATTTTTAACACTCCAAGAATAATTAATTCCATTTCTTTTATAAGCTTTATTTCAAAAGTGGATAACAAGTTCTTTGATAGTAGTAAGATAAGCACTGATAGATTAGTAGTTGAACACTTACTAGATGTGGAGATGACACGGTATTTAAATGGTTGTTTGTGCAATTTAGGCAACCAGTACATAGCAGGGATTTTGCAATTTTCAGTCTTTGACATTGTTGAGGTCTCCTGTAATTACATGACCATTGGGAACAAATCTAAAACTAGATGTTTCACATACCCAAGTGGAAGATATATTATGTTCTATATTGACGTCTGATGTAACCGTCATATAATTAAACATCAAACTTGTGCTGCGTTTTTTTATACAAGATATAATATGTGGTTCTATTGATCAAAATATGGAGGTATTTGGCTATGGATGATAGAGTCATTGAAAAATTCATACCTCTTTTTTTATATATTTTTAATTTAAGAAAATGCCGTTCATGATTTTCCGGTTTATCGATAGTAGCAAGCAGCCTGCGATGACAAAAGGTTGTAATAATACGGGTGTACTCATACAAGGGGCTAAAAAGCACACTTTATCACACTCCGGAAAAATAGACCATAATTTACGTATTGGTATATGACCCAGTTTGCAATATTACCTGTGTCTACCATTATTTTGATGCCTATCATTAGTTTTTATTATAGATAACATATCAGCCAGTGTATAATTCATACGATGTTTAATACGTTGATTATGGTTTTTGTGTTTAATATGAGACCTATTATTTCTAAGAAGTTTATCGACAATATTTATAACATCGATGGAAGATCTAGTTGTTTTCCCCATGTCCTAATATTTTGTCATTGTGATCGAGAGGATAAGCTGTTTGAAGTCTTTTTATCCTAAATAATTAGTGAACTTCAGGGGATTTTTCAAATTGCTTGTGTGATTCTTCTGGTTGTTTATGAACGGTTGGAATTTTATAAAGTTAGATTGTGATTATGCTTATCTAAATGTTGATATATCAAACTTTTGAATTATTTTATAAGGGCTTCGAAAGCGGTAAAGGTGATCCTGATTTCTTCTGTAATATTCATGTCCCGTCCGTCCCACATATTGCTTACCACACTTAGGCTGTGTGCAAGTTACCACATATGTAAGGTTTTGAGTTTTTCAGTTAATTTCACAGGAAAAGGAGATTTGGAAAGCTCTCCGTTCACTGTTAACCTAACAGTATTTTGTGAAGTTAATCAAAACCAGGTTAGTCACTATTTTTGGCATTGCACGGGAATTTGTGGATAGCCACGTGCACCAGGCTGTGAAATATTTCCGTTCAAGATGTTAAAAACACTGAACATCATTTAAACTTTTAAATTTATGATTTCTAAGTTAAATCAAAACAATACAATTTTTTTTATGCATGACGATTCGTCCAAAGGTAAGTAAGGCGTTATAAAATGGAAACCGGAAGTGAACGTCACGTATTAGCCCAATAAGAAAATAGCCATGTCAATTGATATATTATAGTGTGTCTTTTATATGTTGTGATGTGACACTATTGTTTCAGGTAGGGTGAATTTTGGCGCCCATTTAAACATGTTGAAGGCCGTACTTTGATTTATAATGGTTTACTTTTACAAATTTTGATTTTGATGGAGAGTTGTCTCATTGGCACTCATACCACATCATCTTATATCTATGTGGTAAGCTTCCCAATAAAACAACTCTCCACAAGAGACCACACGATATAGAAATTAACACTGAATGCCTGCCTATATGATATAGTAATGTGACAATATGAAATAAAACACTCGGGAATCTATCCTCTCTTAGACCTTTTTCAACACACATACATTTATATACAAAAAACTTCATATTCAATGCTCGAAATCCTGCCTATTTGTTAGTCAAAGATGTACCGATACATATCAATTGTTCCACTCATTTTAAAGATGCAAGCATATTCAGACTAAACAGTTTTATTGATACAATCGCTAAAAATTACGTACAGGCTAGTGCGAATTATTTGACCAAAAATATTGAAGAAAAATACAGTGTAACAAAAAACAAATGAAAAAGGAGAAAGATGAATTAAAAAACTATAATGACATTATTAAGTCTTTTATAATTTGATGTTTTGCGTTGAAATCAGACATGTCAGATATACAATATTGTTTGCCTTGCAATGTACTTTTTTATTTTACATATTCTGTCTCTTTAAGAGACCGTACACGCTGTTGACTGCATTGTTTGTGACTCTGCTTCTGCTTTTTTAGGCATGAATTTGTACAGATCTTTTTCTGAAGAAAAAATCCAAAACACATTCTTATTTCAAAATCTAATAAGCGTTTTAACGATCGGTTATAAATTTGAAACATATCGAATATAAGTATGTTCACAAAGGTACGTACTTAGTTGGCTTCATATATACTTATAACAAATTGAAGATCTTTTTGTGTTTAGAATTGCATTTTATTAACGTAAACGCGAATGCAGACGTGATATCAAAAACATATACACGTGTACATGTAGTTGCTTACTATCTTTTTTAAACTATAAGATAATTGATTTTCCTTAATCTGAATAGCCTTTTTTTGTGTGTAACAAATGATATCAGGCGTTTAATGAAGAATGATCCATTGCATTTTAGCAAATTATGTCAAGGTACTGTAGTCCACCATTACTTTAAAACAAAAATAACATTACTGTAATCTTTGAAAATTTCACCAGTTGAACCTGTTAAATCTTGACTGATATAACATAAACGGTACCAATTTTTCTGCACCAGATGCGCATTTCGACAATCAGTGTCTCTTCAGTGATGCTCGGGGCCAAAATATTTGAAAATCCAACGCAAATTAAAAATATGAAGAGCTATAAGCAAAAAAGGACCAAAAAGTATAGCCAAAGGATTCAGAGCTTTGCATATAGGGAGACACATTCATTAATTTTAAATAATTTCAAAAATTTTGTAACAGCATATTTAAATAACATAAAATCCGTATTTTCATGCCAGTACCAAAGAACTGGTTACTGGGCTGGCAATGCCCTCGAGGACTATCAGTCTAACAGTAGAGGCATCGACCCAGTGGTAGTAATAACATAAACACGAAAGATGTATACTAGGCGATAAGCAAACGAACAATACACACACGAATCACGGACGGTTAATATCGATGAACGATTAGTAAATATACACGACGGTTGCCACGTGTCAGGATATGCTTACCCTGAGATCACCCTTTTGTTGGGATTCGTGTTGCTTAGTCTTTAGTTTTCTATGGTTTTTTTTTGTGAACTAATGTTTTGATATTAAAATGTAGGATATGACCTAAATGGTAAAAATTTAACATAATATATCAACAATCTGCGTAAACTGTGAACTTTCAGTCATTTTCATTCAATTACTTCAAACTATGTCTAAACTGACTGAAATTAGCATTTTGTTCTAACGTCATCATGGTCATCAGGTATAATTTTCCAATAGTTGCTGTAGATTTAAAAGAGTTCTTACCATAGTATGCTCTTGACATAGCTACAATATAAGAATACCTAGAATTATATTTACAATATTTCACTTGTTTCAGTATAACTAATTCACGTTTAATTTTCAATGAGGGAACCTTTGCTCGTACAAGTAACTCATCATACAAACTAGCTAAGTCTCCATAACTATATACATCGTAAAGCAATTTCCTTCTTTGTTCTACTTTTTGTTGTAATATTTAAAAAATCCCATACAAAAGGACAAAATTAAAACTAGATAAAATAATTGTGTGAAAATATGGTCAATTTATTCAATTTAGGAAGGAAGCAATCAATGGGCTGTTAAACATTCTGTTGTTTAGATGCATTACGACAAATAATTTAATGTGGTGTTTTAAATGAAATTGATAATCAATATCGATATATATGACAATATAATATCATGATATCTTAGCTGACTGTATATTACAAACAAAAAATTGTTCCAAATGTTTTATTTCCAACTGCAAGGGCTTGAAATTTGTCCGGATTTTCCCACAAACCATTACATCTCATCCAATCAATTTAAACAACATTGATTTAATCCAGTTTACATAATGATTTTTTAAAATCGTCATCTACATAAGACCGTATTATTGTCAGTATAATTATATAAGGTTTCATGTTCAATAAAATATCCTTATTAAAATTTTAGATAATAAAGGTGCTATGACTGAACATTGGGATACTCTTTCTGGATGTCAGCACACATGCTGAGTTCTCCATAAAGTTTGATTAGTTGTCTACGATCTGTAAAACAATTCTGAAATCATTTCACTAATTTTAAAGAAAGACCATATGAAGATAATTTGCTTACCAAAAATTCATTCGGCAGACAGTAAATGCTTTCGAAATATCTAGGCATATTGTTGCCACATACATATTTTTATCCAGATCTTCTTTGAAAAGTTTAAGCTAAACTGTTTGACATTGATGACATTTTCTAAATGCTCATAAAAATCATGAGATATTTTTAAAATATTTAGTAAACTGGTCAGACAAACCTCTTTCACATACTATTGAAATCGTAGGTAAATTTTCACATGTCTGTTTTCTTTTCATCAAGTCGATTGTTCTTTTTCTGTAGTCGCACTACCTGGGCTACCTGTGTTTGGTAACTCACTTAACTCACTTAACTCTATTGCATCATTTTTAAGTATTGTTATTGGTTTTGTGTAAGTACTAGAGCACCAGCTCGCAATAGCTTAGATAATGATAAACAATCTACTGTTGTAGATTTTTATATATTGCTCCAGTTTGTCTACAGGGTCAGTACATTTATTTAAAGGTTTACAATCAAAAAGTTAATCATACCTTTAATTTTCAAAAACTAAGGGTGTGTTATTTTCTTTCATGAATAATAGTTCTTTGTCCTATGTCCTTGGCAACATATACCAAATACTATTAAAATTGTAACATGCATTTTTTGTGTTATAATTGTTGGCTTTAAGTAGAATTTTTAGGAGAAATGGTCTAAAGGGATACTAACTAACAAATTCATGTTCACCGATTTGACTCAAATTCTCAAATTTGATTTATAACATACTTAAACGTATATCGGAATTACAATAGGTCTGAAATAAACAGTGAAAAAGGCATGTTCTTGATATTATATATCCGAATTTCGTGTGTATTTGAGTCTAGACGCCATCTATAATTAACTATCGAGAAGATGACCTCCAAATACTGCTGACGATCACATAACCCGGTATAAACATAAAAATAAATATATATATATCATGTATATCGCGACCTCGTTCAATTTGATTTGTATAGGTTTGTTTGATTTCATGTTATGGCATAACAAATAAGTAAATTAATGTTTTATCCGAATAAGAATTATTTTTTTTGTGGATCAAGTCAGTCAACAAAATAGTTCACATTTGTTTCTATTTCAATGTTGACATTCTTTTCCTTTTAATGGGTGAACACGAATTATCCATGAGTAACCAATCTCTAGCGAATGAGTTAGATTGAAGGTCACATGCATGAATTATTTACTTGCAAGTGAATAATTCATCAGAAATGTTTCTTTGCTTATTTTGACAAAATTGAACAACATCGGCTGCTAAAATCGAAATATTATTATTTCTATTTTACTTTATTTATGATTGAATCAAACGAAATTATAATCCAATTTTTGTTATATCTAGAGCTAGCGTCCCTTTTACTGTATATATATCAAAGTATTTAATTTTTGTCCCCCCCAACACCTCTTTTTTGAAAATAAAAATATGAAGAACAATGAGTCTAATAAGCGTTACAAGCGCAATTTAAACACTCATACTGAATTTTGAACATGATAAGGAATTAATTAACGGAATATATAAAAGCGAATCATGGTCTGTTCTTAATGTTTCAAATTTTTTTTTCAACATCTTTAATAGCAGTAACACGAAGGGTGATTCGGATTAACTAAATATACACTCCCCGGTTTTTGTTTGGTTGGCAATGATCAGACTTTAGTTAGTTTTCTATGTTGTGAATCGCTAAATTTGTTTGTCTTTTAGTGTTTTTCGTTTTTGTGAGTTTGTCATCGATTTATTAGTTAGTACATCTCTTAAGAATCTTCCATGTCTCCTTTTTCACGGCTCCAAGTGATCCGTATGTTTGACAATTTTGTCAACCCTTCTTTAGATTTCAACATAAACGTATATATAAAAAAAACAATACAATTCTAAATATTTAGTTCACGGTAAAATAATATTGATTGCACAAAAATGGTAAAAGCATAGTTGTAGTCATATTTTTGAATATGCATGTAAAAACAGTATGTCTGAAAGCAAAACACGAATTAGAATAATAAACACAGCAGATAGAAGCAACACTAAAATCTTCAAAAACCAAGATGGTACACGAAATGAAAAATAATAAAGCACATTCTCAAGCATTAAAGCCCTATATGAACGCAATGCACTAGCATGAGCTGTTAAATGGATCCCATGTTTGTATTATCTTTTATAACGACGAATGCTGCGCACATGTGACAATGGTAAGGCAGATTATTACAGATTAATACGGCTTTATAGCGAAATAATTTCAAATCATACCTGGTAGTGCTCGTGGTTGATCTAGACGTGATAGGACACTTGGTCTTTGATACTGTGTTTCTATTGGATAAAAACTATAGTTCTAGAGTCGGTTTACAAAAAACAAAACACGACTTCATCGTAAGGATACTGAATTATTTATGACTAAACATAGGTCATAATTTTTTGGTAACCGACTCCAGAATTTTAGTACTCATTCGTTACAGTAAAGTCACTAGCGACTTACTGGACAAAAGTTAAAAAAAACGAGATAAGGAATAAATAGTATGCTGTTAACCTGCCTAGTCTGTTTCAATAGTTGGCAATTCCTTTTTTGTTTTTTTTTGTTTTTGTTTTTAAATTAATCAAAGTTTTATTGCACTTTTGCTGTTAACAATTTACTCAATCTACAGCTTCTAAGTATCCCTTAAATTAGTCATCGAATATTTAGGGAAACATATTCAATAAGTATATCTATAAAGTTAGTTGAACATTTATTCGCCTTCACATCTTTTTACATATAATTCAAGAAATATGACTTTTGAAGTTCCAGTCCGAATCTATAGTAACATCCAGAAGTTTAGCATTTTTGTCACGAGACATTTTTTGCTGCTCAAGTCGAATTGTCCAATTATGTTTATTTTTTTCTCCCAATGACTATAAATTAAGGAAAGCATAACACCACTCAATATCATTTTCATCGAATTACAATTATAAGGATATAGTTGCATTGCAGCCGACATTTTAAACAATTTAATTAAAAAAATCCCAAATAATGCAAAAATAGTTGGCTCTGATAATCAAAGGATATTGTAATATGGACAAAACTACATTTACATCAGTCTCTTGATGAACACCACATAGTGAACTGAAATATTGCTGTACTGTTTCTGTCTTTCTTACATAAACCATGCATCTTCTTTCAATATAAATGAACGATAGTCATGGGTAAACCTGAATTGATCAATACATCGGATAATCTTACCCTTAGATATCAGTTTCTTCGATTTTTTTGCCTCTTTTATTTGCTTTTGACCTTCTAATTCTTCAATTTGTTTCTCCATTTGTTCAATTTGTTTTTGTGCATTGTTAAGATTCAACTGGTTTATTTGTATAGTTTTGCCTGCCATATTTTCTGCTCTCTCTTTTTCTTCTTGTGTCTTCTTTATTTGCTCTGTCAGTATTTGTAGCTGAGCTTTCAACTGGTGAATGATTTTTTCATTTTGTTGATTAAGTTGAATACGTTGCCTCATACCTATAACATACAATTAATCATGCATCAGCTATATCGTAAACATTAATTTCATTATGATACTTAACCTATAACGGAGGGACTGTGCATAAATGAACACATATTAGATTGATTAGTTTAATTAATTTCTGTAGCTGGCATATTAATAACTGTTAGTAGCTCTGCTTTGATTTTTAAATTTATGTATCATTGCACTTTTGCTTAATTTTTTTCTTTTACCACTTTTAATATCGGACTCGTCTTCCTTTTAAACGGTTTAACTGTGCGTATTGTTGGGGTTTTGTTTATTCTACATTGGCTCGAGGTTAAGGATTAGAATTGAAATCTCCGAAAAACATTTAAACCCCGCCGCATATTTACGCCTTTCCCAAATCAAGAGCCTATGGCCTCTGTTAATCGTGTATGCTTTGTTAAATTTTGCACCTTTTAAATGTTTTTGCGTAGAGTGTGGTGTTAATTTTTGCTGAACAAGTACACATTATTGTTTAGGGACCAGCTGAATCCCGCCTCTGGATGCGGGATTTTCTTGCTGTATCTGCCTTGAGTTGTTTTTCTGCTCTTTGGTTGGGTACATTTGATACATTCTCCGTTTGAATTGTCCGTTTAATGGATGTAGAATTGAAAATACGTCAAACTTTCCTTAATTGAACATGTGAAAGCGTCAGGTCTATGGCGTCCGCAACGCGTTGCTGTGTAGGACAACAACAAGTATATAATTTGTATGCTTACGAAATACTGAACAATATAAAAAAAAGATGTGGTAATTGATTGCCAATGAGACATCCCCCACAATAGATCAAATGACACAGAAATTATCAACCTCGTTAGAAAAAAATATGCAAATAACAAAATGCTCCATTGATTACGTTTTTTTTAAAATTTTCATAGGAAAACGGAAAAAAGAAAAAAATGTTCCAGTCGAAGTATTTCTTAACTTTTAGAATAAAAACAAGATGTGGAAAATGAGTCTCAATTTTTATTTTTCCAATGTAGAGGACGCGTACTACAATTCGACGTTGCAAAATAACTATTTTATAAACGAATTTGAAACAATATTTTTTTATATGATGTTAACAGTACAGTACATTTGTTAATGTTTATCAACATACAAAACAAACAGACCCACAATTTAGCATTCTACAATTTCAATTTTGTCGTACAAAATTTAAAACGTAGAAAAAAATTGCTCAATTCGAGCAATTTAAATATTAAAAAACAATCTAGATAAACCGCAAAAATGTGCATGTCTGTGTCATTTTGGTCTCTTTTTTTTTTTATAGTATATTGAATACAAAAGAAAATTGACGCAACGGGAGTGTGTTTATAAATAACAAAATAAATCAAAGAAGTTTTGACATATCGCACTGAAATTTAACAATTGTATGAGACAAAAAGAGCAAAAATTAACTTTTTTTAACCAGGTACTGAAGCTCGTCCACCAGACCCAAACGTCCAAAAAAATCTATAAGATAGAATTTGAAATAATTGGTGAGAAGATACGTTTTATAATATGTTTAAAGAAAATAAAAATACAAAATGGTGTCATCAAACTCGTTTTCTTGCTACAAATACAAAATTAAAATTTTGCTATCAGTTTAGTATATATTTTTTTACTAAAAGAGTTATCTCCCCTTCAATCGTTTATTTGAAAGAAAAAAAAAAATTTTGAAACTCAAAATTTGATATCTGTTTAAATAACTTAAGTTATACAATAAATACCAATGTTTTCTTTATATAAAATAAATTGCAAATCTGTCTCCAAATTTTCAGATTAGGTCAAACAATATGGGTTGATGTTGCATCAAATCTTGCATTAAAGCATTGAATACATCTAGAACAACCATGCTGCATCTTGCACATCTTATGTTGCCTTGTGTTGCCATTTTTGTTTGCAGCTTTGTTTTAAATATCTGTAAGTGTAGCTAATTAATTCTCAACCTGTAAAATATCCGAAAAAGATGTAGACATTAAAAGTTTGAATACATATAAATCTATCAATCTAAATATGTATATGTAACATCCTGTCCGCATGAACTTTTAAGATAGTTATTTTCAGATTTGTTTAACTATTGTATGTTTATTTCACAATCTATTTTAAACAGCACATGTTTAGTGATTATTATTCTGACTGTTGCTGAAAATTTTATCAAACCTTTATTGCTTATTAGAGCGTATTGTTTGCAGGAAATTTGACAGTCAAAGAAAACCAAGTACGTCTGCTCTAAATAACAGGGCAAATGTTTCGTCCCATTCCTTTTTTTGTTTTATATATACCTCGGTATGAATCACCAGAAACTTTCAAAAAGGTTATACAGTGATCCCAAGTCATCAAGCTTTTATTTGACAACAAAACTACCCAACTATTATTTGATCCCATCGAGTCTATATTAATATAACCGTCAATTCAACCATTTGATTGACTGATTCGGTTCCCAAAACACTTATTCATATACAGATAAAAACTATGATTAACATATATATTTTTATAAATAGCCTATAAGACATATCTTGAAATATCCATTTGTAAGAGTTTTCTATCTGTTAAGATGTATGCATGGTTATTTTTTTTATAGGATTGTGTGACTGTCTGCAGTTTTCGGAAGTTACTTCGATAGTTGATTAAATGTCGTCTAGACTATAATTCACACAAAATGCTAATAAATATAAATAAGTCAATGCATTGTAAATTGTTAAATTTAGACATTTTATAATTTTAATACAAGTTTGAGTATGTTAAAATTCAACAGATAAGATTTTGAGTCAAATCGGTAAACAAGAATTCGACATGCCCCTTTAATCGATATTCCCGGTACATTTACAGTTTTTTTTTATAACATTGCTGCTTTTAAATTGTGCAGGTGTTAATTTATGTTTCAGTGAATACCTGATAAATGATACTTGCTTTTCGAATGATTGTTTGGTTGTTTGATCAACTGCTTGTATAACATCATTTGTCAACTGTTTTCATATCGATAGTTTAGTTGATCAAGGTAGGTGTAATAATTGATTGTAAAAATGCCTGATTCATTTGTCGAATACATTGTTAATTTAAAATCTCTGAAACGTAATGAGACGAATATTTCGTATTGAAAAATGCATAATAATTCCAATAATTTATTGTGTTTTTGACGTGCAGTGATAGTTAACAAAGCTACTGTGTAAAATACCCGCACCACTCCTAAAAACTTGACGAAATGAAATAAACAGAACATTGGTAAACAACTGAAACCATTTCAATAGAACATTGGTAAACAACTGAAACCATTTCAATACTCACGGGGATAATTAATTGTGATATAGATTTGTCTTTTATATATCTAACTAATAATTATTCCATTTAATTGTTTTCAGTTTTATTTTTAATAAGAGATAACATTTTAAACCGCCAGTCTATTTTCATATATAACTAAATTTGGAATATAACGTCAGAAAAAAACCGAAATATTTACCTGAACGATACACGAGTACACCGTTAATTTATAACGATATCATTATTCAGTTCGGTTGTAATTTCGAAAGGTGTATTGCAATTGATTGTTTGATTTAATCAATATTACCACAATGCCTTATTGACAGTCCTTTAGACTGAAAAAGTACCTTTAAACTGAAAGATAATATCTTTAACCAAAACATCAGCGATCGATGAAAGTACATGACCGGAGTCGAACATTCAGGATAATTTGATTAATTTAAATAATGCACAATTCCATAAACGTGAGGTGTACTATCAACAAGTTATATTTGTTTGTCTACATTGTCGAAAATTTAATCTCAATCCAGGAGAAGTTTAAAAAACTGAAATTTGTTATTGAGCTCTTCATTGATTTAAAGAAGATCATTTTTGATGTTATTAATTAAAATATGTTGTTATGTTTATTATGTTTATTAGATATTCATTTAGAAATCTTCGGAATTCACATACTACATGTCATTGAACACTTATACGTATATTTATATTGTAAACACTTGAAATGTACTCTATGCGCACAACTTTTATCCTCAGCTTGGAATCTTATAGTTCACCAGCAGCGGTATTTACGAAGAAAAAGAGAAAACAAGTGAACATATTTCCATACGTATTTCATCAGCAACACCAGATTCACGACTGTACAGGGCTGCGTTCAATATCGTAGCAGCTACGTAGTGCTACGTAGATTTTGACTATTGAACGTGTAGCTATAGACTAGTTGTTACATAAATATTGATGGCAGCTACGTAGCCGCTACGTAGCAGCTACAATATTGAACTCAACCCAGTTTAAAAGTTTTCGATAAAGCTACGATAGAGCGTTAATCGGAGCGCTTATCCAATCATAGGGCAATTTCTTATTTAAACACTTTCAATTAATCAAATGAATTTGTGCTTTTGTATAATAAAAAAAATTACTATGTTTCACATCTTTTTTAGTATTAGACGATTTATCTGTAGATATACTTCATGCAGAGCTTCTAAACCTGTTAATGTTTATAGCGCGTTTTATCATTTTAATTTATGTCACATTTTCAAATATACAAATCAACAAATACACGGCAATGTATTTTCCATATAAAACGAAATTGGATACAATCAAAATCATTGATTTAAAGCAAAACCAGAAAAAAACATATTTGCAATTTTTTTGTAATTTCAAAAATAAATTTATTGAAAATAAAAATATTTTTGTCAGCAAGTTCAGATAATCATTGAGGATTAAGTTATATCTACTGTGTAGTAGTTTTATCTTGGGATTAGCCATCTGGGGTCTAGGGCAGTATTGCACATCATGAGTGTAGAAACTTTATGTCCCGCCTGAGGCGAAGGTGTGCTATGGTCAAATAAGGAAATTAATTACTTAATCCTCAATGATTATCTGAACTTACTGACAAAAATGTTTTTATTTTCAATAAATTTATTTTTGACAGCCAAGGTTCCTAAACATGATGTTCAACAAACCTATATGGAGGCTGAGCTATGTTTACTGTTAATGTAAAACTTATGTTGAGCAATATGTCATTTATTCAAAATTTATAATTAATTGAGAATGACATATTAACAATATCAATAGTAGCAAATAAATGACACTGACATTAAAAAGCAAATGTGGGGTAAAGAAAATGCCACAAATCCACAAAGGGGATCCCCAACCCCAGGACTCCCTCTCAAGAACTAGGGAAGACAGTATATAAAGCTAAGGAAAATAAGCCCTTAATGACCACTTAAATGCAGAGCAAGCCATGTTAAACTTTATTGTCCATATAAACGCAAATACATGTGAAAATAAAAACAAATGGTTAATAATAGTCATGTAAAAATGCTCACTAGAATAAAATATAGAAAAACACAAAAAAAATTATTTATTTCACAAAACACCATGTATCGGATGTTAAATAAAAAACAAATGTAGAGCAAGCCATGTTGACCTCTACCCAAATATACTAAATTGTACAATAGACCGTAGATCAAACCATGTTGACCTCTACTAGTAAGTGCAGAATGTTCGACAAAATAAAAACAAATGAGTTTTAGAAGTTACAGATTCAAAAATTGAGGTATAATGTACACAGGAGAAGGATTTAGAAAGATGAACTTTTTGAAAAGAAAACGAGACAGCAGGTCACAAATTACATTGGTCTTTCAGGAATATGCTTAGCTAGAAAATGAATATTGAATTTTAAAGCAGCAGGTACTAATCTCCGGACCAATTTCATAATATTCTTCTCTTTTGAAGATGATTTGTTTATAATTGCAGCAACTGCTGCATTATCGGTTAAAAACTAAATTTTATGGTTGGCTAAAAACGAACCCAAAATATATCAATTGCCAAAACAATTGGATTTTTTTTTATTGAAATGGGTAAATTTCTTATCTCCTGTGGCCATTCACCTGTAAACAATTTACTGCCAAAAACAGCAGCAAATCCATCATGTGTCCCAGCAGCATCTGAAGAAAGTTTCAAAATATCTGAGGAAACCCATTCGTTACATAAAAAAAACATGATTTACCATAAAAATCTTTAATAAATAAATCCCATAATTTAAGATCTAGCCTTGTTTCAGAATTTAACTTTATTCTATAATGTGGAGATGTATGACCCATAGTTAAGAAAGCTCTACCTGGAACAATGACCCCTCAGGCAAAATTCAAAAGACCTAATAATAACTGTAACTCGCTTTAAAATTTAATTTGGCTTTATATGTTTTTGCAGACATTTGGATACTCAATTCTCATCTTCGAAATTAAGTGCCGACTTTTGTCATCATGTTCCACAAAATAAATTTGGCCCCTGTTCAATAACTCGGTATTTTTCACACTTTTCAATTTTGTCAGATTCCTTTAAACATATTGCTTTCAAATGAATTTATTTTCATTGGATATTTTAACAATATTTCCTATTTAATATATTTTATGATAAATTGGAGAAAAAGTATACATTTAAAGCGACAGTGAGTTACAAAAGACTGGAGTTATCCCAGAAATGCCGCTTTGATAAGCAGATCCTGTTCCACATTTTGCTCATGTCGGGTTGCTCATTGAAGTACAAACCAAGTCTTAAACTGTAAGAAAATCTAACGGGATTATGGCAATAAAATTTGGAACATATCGGTGAAACAAATTACGAAAAGATTACTTTAACTTCACCCCATGGAATAATTGGTTCAATAAGTTTTTGTAAGGAGCGACACTTCATCGAGAAAATCATGATAGGAATTGCAAACACTCGACTGTCAAATCCACTTAGAGATATGTACTCCATATGCAGGCGTTGCTGAGGTGCTGCTAGAAAGAAATATACATTTTACAATTTATAAGCTGCAGTCATCTATTTTGTTTGTAAATTTCTGTTGTAAACTGTCAAATCATAGATGAAAGTCATGATACGACATATACTAAACTGTTTCTGTGGTATTCCTGATTTCAAATTCAATGGAATAGATGCGTTCATTATTATCACCACATTTTGATATATATATATTTTTATTGATGCCGTAGAACTTTACTGATAATTCTAGCTTCGTTCATTTGTCGTTGCATTCTCTCGAAGCTTATGTATAAATTCAGACTCATCATCAAAGGAACAAGTGCTAAGGATGATGAGAACAATATGTTCCTATTAGAATGTCGAGCATTGGTAAAATAAACCACAGCTCCTCAAAGCGAAAACGATGTGTAGCCAATTATAAAATGAAACCTCTTGATAGATTTAGAGATTTTTTTTTGGTGTTCTAAAAAGAGAGATTTTATCTCTTTCTATATTGTCCGAAAGCAAGATACTTAAATCTACCTATGCAATTATTTTTATGAAACATAGCATAAAAAATCCGTTCAAATGTCTTTTATTTTGAAATGGGGAATACTTGTGCTATATTGTTTGTGATAAGACATTACTATTCGTGATTTACCACAATTCATTACTTAAATATGGATTTCAAACGGTAAGAAATCTTTGTATCTAGGAAGAACGAAATGTAATAATATCCCTTTCGAAAGATCTGAAACGTGCAATTTAAAATCTGTCACTAGAGCCATTGTGAAAATTGTGATCGCAAATAATAATTATAGTTTATTAATAGACTATTACTACATAGAATTGTTTTATATATATACAAAATTGCATTGTAATATAATGATTTTCAAAACAAGCGATATATATATTACATATGTTGAACGAAAAATGATATGAGTATTGTAATAATGTGAGAAGAAATGGATTATATTCTTATATCCTAAGAGTTTTGCATTCAGAAATAACAAGTAACATAGTTCTTTTCGGCGTAATAAACACTTTGTTTTACCCGTTTCTGAAACACTCATGGTTACACTGACGAAAAACAAATATCCCCATTCATTATTCATGCTTCTATTTGAAATTTGATAACATTTGATATTAAGTTTATACAATAATTCAAATGTTTGAATATTTTTTTGTTTCCAATAAGTATATACCATTTAAATCAAGTGACAAAATTTAGTGATAGATATGGATTCAAAATCAAAATAAAATATTTTAACGATAATATTAAAGTAAAAATACCGAATTTTAAACTGTATACATAATTTACTCATTGTTACCATTTATAGGTGTTTAGAGTTAAGGATAAATGAATAGTTGATATAATGTCGATATTTACGAAATGTTACTGTATGTTTTTTTTTTCTTTAAGTTTAATCAGTTCTTCAAACTTAGTATTTGTATTTGATTCTTCGTGTATTTTGACACCCGAGCATCACGGAAAAGACAATGCCTCTCAAATTGTGCGTATGGTGAAATTCAATTGGCATCGTTTATGTTTTACTAAACATGTTGAAGTTAAAATTGAGAATGGAAATGGGGAATGTGTCAAAGCGACAACAACCCGACCATAGAGCAGATAACAGCCGAAGGTAACCAATAGGTCTTCAATGTTGCGTACTTGACAAAAATTACCATTGAAGCAGTATTCTGTAAAATAGAGTATGCGGTGAGTTTTTACCCGTCGAGTTATTTT
Organism: Mytilus edulis; assembly: GCA_019925275.1. Classification (NCBI taxonomy): domain Eukaryota; kingdom Metazoa; phylum Mollusca; class Bivalvia; order Mytilida; family Mytilidae; genus Mytilus; species Mytilus edulis. The sequence continues at coordinate 61,433,195 of CM034351.1, read as the reverse complement.
ATCTTCATTAATAACGTCGAAACATGCTGCAACAAACAATCTGTTTTGTACTTCGCTATGCGTATAGCTTACAATACATGAACATATTTAAAGTGATTGTTATTATAAATAGAGTTTTCAGTATGTTATGAAAGAATGACGTTTTAAACTCTAACAAAAATATGAAAGACACTATTGAAAAACACAAAGACTGATTTCTGACAGGCTAAAGGATGACATTTTAAAGGTAATGTATAATTCGTTTGATTTTTCGAATTTAAACTGCCGCATATTGCCTTCTTATTATATCTATAACTGATTTCGTCATATATTACTATCAACGTTTTTGAATTCAAAGTAGATTTTGTTTTAAATATCGCAAGCATATTCTTTAAGGGTCGCCAAATTTGAACCAATTCATTTACAGAAGAAATTTTCTTAACAAATAGTATGTGATTCAGGCTACTCTATAGAATTCTCCCAAATCTCTAAATGATAAATTATACAAAAATGTAACCTACTTTGGTATTTTAGATGACAAAAATATTACTTTTTTTGTCGATTTAGAACTTTGAACACAAACATTCCTATCGAAATGGGTAGATGTCAAAAGGTTCAGGGATATAATCGTATTTGTACTTTGTGCAATTCTGGTGATATTGGCGACGAGTTCCATTATATTTTAGAATGCTCGACAATAGACGAAAGTAGACAAATGTTACTAAAGCTTCCTTTTGTAAACAGACCAAACATTTTAAAATTTCAAGGTCTTATGAACAGCAACGTACTAAACAATCTGTGCAAGTTTATAAGAATTATGTTTTAATGCCTAAAATCTTCTGGGTAACCACTTTATGTCTATACTTTACATTTTTATTTAAAGTTTATACTAGGTGAATTTGTTTGTATGTCTCTGTACCATTGTACTTTGGTTCACGAGAATAAATATGCATATACCACTCGTCTAAACATCAACCCAACAATGTTAGATCTGTAAATTTGCTTTCGCAAATTTTTGGTTCTTCCATCGCCGGGATTCGAACCCATGCTACTGTGATATCGTGACACCAAATCGCCTGCACTGCAGCCGTCCCGCTAGACCACACGACCACCTGGGCTCTCAAAAAAGAGCTTTCGCTGGCCGTGTGTTACCTTTCCTCGTCAGTTTTTAATCTAGCGGCGTACTACAGTACATGATATATAAGGCATGGAGATGTTATTGTTACAGATCAGCTAAATTATCTATAGTAAAGGATCCTACAAATTAATGTAATATACAGTCACAGAAAATAATTATATTTATAAGTACGTCTGAGTCAGTGACAACTCTACAACAGATGTATCCATCGGATCGCCATCAATGATGGTGATACATGGCTGTGTACATAATGTATATACAACTCGTCTAAACATCATCCCAACAATGTTAGATCTGTAAATTTGCTTTCGCAAATTTTTTGTTCTTCCCTCGCCGGGATTCGAACCCATGCTACTGAGATATCGTGACACCAAATCGCCTGCACTGTAGCCGTCCCGCTAGACCACACGACCACCTGGGCTTCAAAATGAAGCCTTCGGTGGCCGGATGTTACCTTTCCACGTCAGTTTTAATCTAGCTTCGTACTACAGTACATGATATATAAGGCATGGAGATGTTATTTTTACAGATCAGCTAAATTATCTATAGTAAAGGATCCTACAAATTAATGTAAGATACAGTCACAGAAAATAATTATATTTATAAGTACGTCTGAGCCAGTGACAACTCTACAACAGATTTATCCATCGGATCACCAGCAGTGATGGTGATACATGGCTGTGTACATGCTACTGAGATATCGTGACACCAAATCGCCTGCACTGTACATGTCCCGCTAGAACACACGACCACCTGGGCTTCAAAATGAAGCTTTCGGTGGCCGGGTGTTACCTTTCCACGTCAGTTTTAATCTAGCGTCGTACTACAGTACATGATATATAAGGCATGGAGATGTTATTTTTACATATCAGCTAAATTATATATTTATAAGTCTAAGAATTACACCAAATATATAGAAGGCAACTCATGTAGGTGGTCTGTACCCCCATTAATTTTAATACACACATGTGAAGTATAGTTATTGATTTTGTAATGATTTTGATATTTTGCTTACCTTGTGTTGGTGCTGTCGAGACGTTTCAATTTTTCATAAAATTCATTGTTTTGCACTGGCAAATAAATACAAGCTACTGTACATGTAGTCTATGAAAATAACAAAGTTGTCTCGAAATTGACTGAACAATAACAAATATTGGTAAGTCCTTTCAAATACTTTTGGATCAAAGTAACTGTAACATTTCGTCCCTCTTTCAAAATCGATTTCAATTGTGTTTGCATAGTAGAGTATAAGATAACAGGTATTTATAAGTGTGTTTATTTCTTACAATAAAATCAATGCATTAAACTGCGTTTCTCCAATACTTTTTTTATTTGTACACTTTAACCAAATGTGATTTTAATGCGAATGTACATGCATGTGTTTTAATATAATATAAGAATAGAGCAGGAATACACGAAGTAATAATTTTTGAGATATACATGTAGTTGCAATAAAGGCAACAGTAGTATACCGGAATACAATGACAATGTTTAACAGTGTCTATACATAGACCAAGCTTTGTTATTGTAATGAATCCTAGTTGTCGCCATTTTCATTTCTGATTATTTCCTCTGCAAGCTCTCTCTGTTTTTTCAACATTTTCTCCGCATAACCTGAAACAAAATTTGTTTATTATTATAAGAAAATATATTTGATGATAAATAGACTCACATGATATTATTTCGAGACGAAAAAAAACGAATATATAAATATTCATATGAAATTTGATTGTAAGAACAATAAACATGATGATTAATTACATGTACTATAATTTTGAATCCTCTATTAAAATAGAAGGATCAAAACATATGCAATAACTAATGTTTAGTTACTATTTTCTTTATCAAATATAATTCTACTTTCGAAGTTCAATATCATAGTTGGCAATACAGAATACAGAAAGATGACGCTATGAAACTGTACATACCAATGAAATAGTCCTAACTTTACAATTAAAGATGTTTTCTTCTAAAATTGAGTTTCATATTCGGAAAAAAAATTATTAAAATGGGTGCCGTAGTTGTGAGACGTTTTTAAGCTATGATTCGGAAAATAAAAATGTAATTCAAGCATATTGTTTTGAGGTCTATTATTAGAAAAAGGTATTGACAAATTTTTCATTTACAACTCAACCGTTTTGCGCAAGTAAATCTACGAATATCATTCTCTGGAGAACACAAAAAAACAACACATTATTTTGTTCTTATAACGAATACCTCAAAATCCGTAATGGAAACTTAAGCATGACTAAAAAGAATAACTGACAAAATAAGATATGCCAAAATATTTGTTTTACCTTTCAAAGAATAATCACATGAACAACAACAACCCGACTATGGGTGATTGAGTAATTATGTTTTTCATACAATGTAAAACAAATCTTGACATAATAGTTTACAAAAACACTCATACTATAATTTTTAATAAACACAGTAATCAAGAAATAAAACTAACCTTCTGGTCGATGTTTGAAACAAGGACAACATGGACACTTTTTCACATAACAGAAAAAGCCTAATGACCTCACTACAAGATTTATTGGTGACGGAATTCTATTTTCATAACTTATAACCACTGCATGTCTATGGTATCGCCATTTCTGTTTTGACTTTTCTGTAATTGAGTTAAATCGTGCACTGCAAAAAAAAAATATTTAGTTTACATTGAATACTCATCCATATTTGAAATTTTCAGAAACATGTTTAGTCAACACGATACACTTCAAAATTGGTTTGTAAGATTTACAACACTTCATGCTTATTATGAAGTGCAACTGTTTCATAACTGCACATGTAGTTTAGGGAGTAATGGAGATGTGAGAAGGTTAATAATCATATTATGATGCTTTTTATTCCCTACCTGTGGATTAGTTTTTAATCATCATGAAATAATTTGAATACAATTTAGAAACCATTGTGACCATTTGTTAAACTGTTTTTTTTTTGTATGTAGCATGCTGTTTACTTCTTTGTCAACCTGTGGTCTCCACAATACACGACAAAGGCATCTATAAAAACTCGATTGTTAGAACAGAAATATGTGTCGTACATATCTATGTAGAAATATCTAACATGTTGCATGTTATAACATTGGTACATTCATAATATATAAATGTCGCAGAGGAGGATATAAACCTGTAATACAGATAAGACAAAATGTGTAAACATTGAGACGTCAAATGTTATTAAAAAAAAAGTCCTAAGGAAACAAATCATTTTAGGCCTATTGTTATCACTTTTATGTTCGTTCACTCACTTAGTAAGTAAAGAATGTACGTTAAATCACCTAGAAAAAATAGAATAAAGTCTGCATCAGTGGCTTTGACATTATAGAATTGTTTGGTTGATTGAGAAACTCATATTTGCATCGACAAACAGGTATCTGTTAAAACAGACCATGCACATAGTGTTTGTATAATCATACTTAAGGTAGCACAATACAAAGATTTTTTCACTCACAATCAGATAACTTTAAACTGATGTTATTCATTTCATCCTTCCTTATATTTTATAAATGAGGTACCAAAAAGAAAGAAGAAAGATTAATCTTTCAAATTGTGATAATTTCATTATGACATAATTATTACATAATCAATTGTTATGTAATTAGTTGCTATATTGTGATGTCCACACTTGAATGAATTTAGCGTCTTTGTTCTTCATAGCATCCCAAAATATTTTATAGATTCTTGTACAACACAGCTTGACCTCCAAAACTGTGTCTCAGATTTCCAAAAATATCAATAGAACAAATTTTATACCCAATTGTATTTAGTGATCTCTTATGAATTGATGTTGCAAACTTCATTGAAGATTTATGAGAGAATGAAATACAATAGGAAAAATCTGAGACACAGTTTTGGAGGTCAAACTGTGTTGTGCAAGAATTTATAAAATATTTTGGGATGCTATGAATAACAAAGAAGCTAAATTCATTCAAGTATGGACATCACAATATAGCAACTAATTACATAACAATTAATTATGTAATAATTATGTCATAATGAAATTATCACAATTTGAAAGATTAATCATTCTTCTTTCTTTTGGTACCTCATTTATAAAATTTAAAGAAGGATGAGTGGAATTACATCAGTTTAAAGAAGGATGATTGGGGATGAAAAATCTTTGTATTGTGCTACCTTAACATTGTAATATTTTTATATATGTAGCCACATCTAGGTTTTGTAACGTAAACGAAAACGAAGCGTTTGAAAAGAATATACGTTGTAAGTTTCGGTTGAGGAGATTGTTAAAGAAAAATTGCTAAAGCAAAACATGTCAGACAAATTAGTAAACATGATCATCTTGCTAGTTACACGAAAACATGACTCCTGAAAGTTACAGTATTTACAGATAAGATTTATGATACAAATATTCATGCAAACCTGAACATAGCTATTACTATGTTTAATAGCAACCAGTTCGACAGCATCATGTAAAACGCTGCAAATACAGGAGTTATCCAGTCTTTGGTAGGACACCTTTCAACCGTTGGATCATTTCTCCAAACTGATATGTCATCAGTACAATTACTGTTGTCCGACGTGTCAAATGCTTTAAAATAAAAAATAAACAGACACAAAATTACAATTTATTGCTTGACAGTTTGTTTACAAACAACACTCAACAGTGCACAGTCTTTATACTACAATTTTATTCCGTAATATATCTACTGTCAACATGGGCTAAAAGAGTTATTGTTAAAGACTACCTATCGAATGTTTATTCGCCTAAGCTTACGTAACCGGTTTCTTTTCGGCAAAAAAACCGGCATATCATAACATCCCTTTTTGTGCATCTCATACATTGCAACTTGTTCTACATGGACGCGTGAAATTACGTTTTGTCAAGAAAACTGGGAATGAGAGCTGAAAGAGCTATTGACAATTGTACAAAAAAAAAACAACAAAAAACAAAAACAAAAACAAACTACCGATTACTTTAAGCTTAGCAATACATGTGCTATATTGAACATTTTAAATAACTGGAACTTATAAATTGAACTGGTGTGATTTTCACAGATAATTGTATTCATAGTTCACCTCGTTAACCTGCTGAAGCAAAGAGATAACGCCATATGAATTGAGTAAGCTAAAACGTTTTGTAGATCGATCCCTATTGTACATGTACGTGGTGAAGGTTTCTCTAGAATCAGATGTTTTGTGAAAGAAAACCATTGCAAATATGACAGTTCTTGTCCATTCGTTTTTGATGCGTTTTGTTATTTGATTTTGCCATGTGATTATGGACTTTCCGAATTGATTTTCCTCTGAGTTCAATTTTTGTGATTTTACTTTTTACAATAATGTACATAGCTGATGTTGCATAGAACAGTTTGACATTCTGGATTTAAGTATATTCAAGGCCAAACAGATACAGTATTTTGAACCACAAAATAGCTAAAATGGGACTATACAGACATAAGAGGAAACCTTGATAATAAAGTTTTCAACAAAAGAGTTTATATAAGCCCCAATTATACTCAAAGTTATGATAGTACCCATATTTTTTATACTTTACCTTTATTTTACTCTTTTTAATGCTTACCTTCCAATATATCTAAGAACGGCTCGCCGTAAACCTGCCAATACGGTATTTTGAGTATTGTCCAAATTCGCCAGTTCTCAATTCCATTTGGAAATGGTTTGACATCATGATTTGGATAAATATTTGCCTGATAAACTGTACCAGCAGCAAAAATCAAAATCACCAAAATGACCAGATAATACAATAAATCCATAAGCTGAAACATGTGAACATATACATCAGAGCAAAACAGACTGATTACTCTTTTTGATAAACATAGTACAACACCTGCCAATACATTATTGTTAAAATACTGATACCAAATATTTCTCTTCTGAGAGTTATTATATAAAAATTATAGTTCTTTCAATAAACTGTCATTGGTATTTGACATTACAAAACATTTAACAAGCTGAAATGGAATGTCGCTCCGCTAAGATGCAATTTTTTTCATTTGTAGCCAGGCGTTGTCAGTTTATTTTCGATTTATGAGTTTTACTGTCCCTCTGGTATCTTTCGTCCCTCTCTTATACAACCGATCAATATAATATAAATATCGTTTAGAAACGACTTAGCTCAAAGGATCGCAACAATTTTACTAGACGAGTTAACTATTACATTGGTAAAGATGTCTATCGCGTAATTTCTGATATTTCACAGATAATAGTACAGCTATCTTTGGATTACTGGAAAACCTAAGTGATGAAAATTGGAGGTTAACAAAAACTGAAAAAACACAACAACAAAATGACAGATAAAGATTCTTTAGATACCAGAAACCTCAGGAAACAAGATACATAGGGAACTCTTAGAAAATAAACTGAGGAACACATATTCAATATGAAACTGCAAACTAGAGATACAAAACTTGAAGAAAGTAAAGTATAGTAAATGATACTTGCCATTTCTTTGACCATAATAATGATTATACCAATATTTTGAAACATAAGAAGAATATTGAATAGGCGAAGGAACATCAGAAACAATGCCAAACTATATAATCGTCTAGTATGAACCAGTATTTCCGCGGTACCAACTGCATGCATTATGAAGGCACTGGTGTACATAATATCACATAAGATGTCCGTAAAGTTCCATATGTCAAAAATATGCAGAAATATACGTTGTGGCGAACAGATTCCATCTTCAGGCCTTATCTAAAATATAGATTGAAATGGCATAAAACAAACAGACCAAGCTGTCAATTTTAATTTTTGAAAACTTAGTTCAGTTGTTTTTGTTTTTCAAACGTATTCAGTTTGTAAAATAATTCCAAGAATAAATGAAATAGTGTCTTTTTTGTTTTTCGTATTAAAATCACAATAGTAATGATTTGATATATTACATTTATGTTTTAGTGTATGGTCATTCAAAATAGTTAACGGTACCAATTTTATTGCATGAAATGCGTTTTCGACTTTTTTTCTTCTTTTTTGTGACTAATGAAGCAAAAAACTTGAAATTTCAAAACCAAATTCAAACGTTAAAATGTTGATTAAACTAAAAAAAGCGGACATACCAAAAGTAAGTCCAACAATTGGCAATGCAAAGAATTAAAAGCATATGTTTTTGTTTTATGCACTTTTTTTGATTTTGGATTTGCAGGAATGATCAATGACGAATATGCGAAAAACAGAAATAAGAACCAAAACTTTTGAAGAACTATATTACCAAAAAGATCATAATAAGAAAAGTGAAATTCATGGTTGATCAACTTAAACATAAATTGACCTGTATTTGTTTTTTTCTTTGTTTTTGTTGCACCTAAAACAAATCTGTGTGGTCATTACTAAGATTGTTCTTAAGCTTTATGCAATGATGATTCTATAGTTACCAATTGCTGACTACTTAATAATGTTTTGGTATTGCATTTTGTGCATTGTGTATTAGTATTGCTGCCAGATTTTGTAACGTGGATTCGTTTTCTCTTACTAAATTAAATATTTCTTCTATAATGTCACCAATTATCCAGACGGAAACTATCCATTCCAATACAGATATGGAATTGTACTTCATGTCAGTCATGATAAAAATGGAGAACATTACGAGAACGGCAATAAAGAATGCCTAAAATAAAGAGAATAAACATTAAAATGCTAAGCAACAGATGTTACAAATGTAGTAAATACGACGTTGCATTTATGATACATGTAGTAAAAAATAGAGGTTCTAAAGAGCCTGTGTCGCTCACCTTAATATATGTGCATATTAAACAATGGACACAGATGAATTCATGACAAAAATGTGTTTTGGTGATGGTGATGTGTTTGCAGATCTCACTTCACTGAACATTCTTGCTGCATACAATTATCTCTATCTATATTGAACATGGTCAGTAGTTACAGTGGAAAACATTTTGTAAAAATTTATGAAAATTGTTGAAAATTAACTATAAAGGGCAATAACTTCTTAAGGGTCAATTGACCATTTTGGTCAAGTTGACTTATTTTTAGGTCTTACTTTGCTGTACAATATTGCTGTTCGCAGTTTATCTCTATCTATAATACAATTCAAAATAATAACAAAAAGCTGCAAAATGTTCTCAAAATTATCAATTCAGGGGCAGCAACCCAACAACGGTTTGTCTAAATGGTCTGAAATGTCAGGGCAGATAGATCTTGACCTAATGAACAATTTAACCCAAGTCAGATTAGCACTAAATGCTATGGTTTCAAAGATATAAGTCAATATCTACATTTTACATCCTACGCTCTGTTTTCATCCATAGAGGCCAAGTAGTTGGTTGTTCGGGTCACCGGACACATTATTTAAACTAGATACCCGAATGAGGATAGTGAAAAAGTTCGATTAAATTTGGTCCAGTAGTTTTAGAGAAGATTTTTGTAAAAGTTAACGACGACGGACGACGACGACAGACGACGACGACGACGACAGAAGACAACGACGACGGACAACAGACGAATACGACGGACGACGGACGACAGACGAAAACGACGGACGACGGACCTGTGGGCCAAGTGAGCTAAATAGATTTAAATACTATTGCTTGCTGTTATAAATGTAATTACCGTGCCGATTTACAGAAAACAATATTCAGAGTTATAAGCACTCCTTATGAATTAAAGTCAGTCTTCCAATCGTGAATCGTCCAATCATATTTAGCGACATTCTAACAGTGCGAGCATACGTATATATATCACAGTTTAGACACTATGTTGGTGCTTATATTTTTAACATTAAACCTAGTTCATAAATTGATAAAGAGTTGCTGCTTAAAAGGAAGCTATTGAAACCGAGAGTTGTACGTGGTGAAGTTATAATAATCCTGGCCATATGTAAATTTTACAAACACCATATTTAGTTAGTTGATTGTGATGAAATATCCTTTTCACAGACGAAATTACAATACCGTCTCTCTTCTTTGGAATAAGACCTAGTGAATAAGACTTACTACTGGTTGTTCACTTATGCATGCAATAGGACATGTGCATTAAGAAGATTAAGATTTGCTTGCATTCGAGACACCCTATGGTAATCCCATTTGATGGTGGGCTTTTGATTGCTCCGCCTAGTTTACTACATATACATTGTGTTTTGCGTATTGCTGTTTGAATATCCCTTTAGTATTGTTCACCTTTTTTTTTTTTATCCAAGTCAACATCAATTATTGGTAGTTTGGATGTAATGACATCAGAATAATTTAAATTACTATTAATGTGTATATGTATCCTATTTTTTTAATGTCAAATTCAAAATTATTATTTTTTTGATTTTTTTTGCAAGAGATCAAGTGAGAATCCGTTTCGTAAATTGCATGAATTATTGCAACGTTGATTATGAGATATATCTTTTTAATATACTTTAGCAATACATTCAGGTTAATTTGCAGACAATTTATTATATTTCTGGAAACAAAACTGATAAACCTGACAAATAGTTAAGAGATTTTTTTTATATATAGGTCATAAAATCTGGAATCTGATGGTCATTAGTTTTCGTTTGTTGATGTGGTTCATAAATGGTTGTCGTTTCTGGATTTTTATATAGCATATACAGATTAGATCATTGTTTTTCCTGTTTGAATGGTTTTTACAATATTAATTACTGCGGCCCTTTACAACTTGCTGATTGGTGTGAGCCAAGGCTCCGTATTGAAGACCGTACTTTGGCCTGTAATGGTTTACCTTATTAATTGTGACTTGGATGGATAGTTGTCTCAATGGCACTTACACCTAATCTTCTTATATTTATATAATACTTTGTCATGTTTTATGAATATATGACGCCCTAGTCGTAGCATTCGTTAATGCAGTATTTCAGAGTTCACTTTCATTATTAATCTACAATGAAAATTCAATTATGGATAGCATTTTATAGTGCATGCATGTAAGCCATGTACTTGGACAAATAGATGGGAACATACTGAATCTCCAGTCGTTGAGTATGTTCAAAGAAAATTTTAAATGAATAGTTTATAAAGGTCAAAATCGATCCGGTCATTTAAAAAGGTGAGTTACTTGGAAATAGAAGCCACATGGACATTAAGGGATAATTCACCTAAACTCACTACAAGTAGTAGTTAATCTATTAAATAATTTAACTTGACGAAGAAAATTAAGTAGTTTAACTTGACGAAGAAAATTAAGTAGTTTAACTTGACGAAGAAAACGAGATTTTGTAAAGAATTTTAAGAATTCTTTTCTTAATGGAAAAATACTTTCTAAACCAGATTTAGATAAAAATATTTGCAAAAATGAGTCTTTTTATGATATACAAATTTAAGATATTAAACATGATTTAGAATGAGCGTATAATTGTAAAGATTACATTAAAAAGGAAAATATAAAAAAAACTACCGAACTCCAAAGAAATTTAAAAACAGAAAATCCCTTAGTAAATGACAAAATCAAAAGTTAAAATATACCAAACGAACAGAAAACAGCTGCAATATTCCTGACTTTGTTCGTACATACATTGTCTTCTATTGTCATAGTAGATAAATCCTGGTTTTATATCTGACTTATTCAAATGAGAATGGCAATACGTAATGTTACAAAGAGACAACAACCCGACAAAAGAGCAGACTCACTCGAAATCTACCAATGGGTTTTCAATACAGCGAGAAAATCCTGCGCTTGTATAACAATTTCATAGAATGCAATTATATTGACAACAATGTGTAAGGGAAACGACAGATTTTACTTACCACATCAATCATCATTCTACACACTGGTGCTGTAACAAATTTATACCATTGTTTTTCTCTGTGATGGTGCTTGAGGAAAAACAAAAGAAACACATTGGAAGTTAAAAACGGTTATCAGTGTTCTGACATCATACTAATGTAGATGTTTTGTCAGATACAATATTTTTAAGAATTCATGCTGTTTATTGTCTAATCATTTGATTATTTTAACAGTTCATTATATGTGTGCATCATTTCAACAATTATATGAGAAGACAGATGGACATGAGTTACTATTGTAACATATAGTTTCAATCCATTTTTCGACGTGTCTGTGTTTTTAATGCTCATGTTGCAAATGTGCAAATTATCGTCAATAAATGATGATACAGAAGGACACATACATGACGTCTTATTTCTTAAATAAGCTGAACGTGCAATTGTAGTCAAATTCAAATTAAATCAATATAACAGTGAATATCTAGTAGTTAAGAGTAAAGGAATATTTCCTTAATACAAATGAGACAAAGTAATGATCATTGATCATATTTTTATCACGGAGTAACAGACTAAACACATCCCATTTTCGTTTGAAAAGCTTTACCTTGATAAAGGCGGTACACTCCGGATGTTGAGCCTTATTTTCATTGGCCTTTGTGGTATCTTCATTATTATCTGTTTTGTCATTTCTGTACGAATACAGCCGTTTGTTTGCATCTTTTTGAGTAGATGTATGGGAAATAAATTCTTCCATGCCAAACTGATGTCCAAAATGAAGAGGGCTTTCAATGTATTCCCAAACTTCAGAAACATGATCTAGTGCTTGAGTTGCCATCACTTCGTTATGTTTAAATAGTTTGTCTAGAAGAATTTCAGCTCTCTTTGAGAAAAGGCTGAAATTAGGATTCACCAATAGAAAATATGTATAGAAAACTCAAATATACTGAGTAGAGACTAAACACCTATGAAATTTTTGCACAAAAAATAAAAGCTCTAAAATTAATCTAAAATCTATTGCATATCGACAGGCTAACATCAGATAATCCATCGAATTATTAGGTTATTAATCTGAAACTGATAAAGCAAATAAACTTGAAATTTAAAAAACATAAAAATATACTTGAGGTATATATTATAAATACTCTTACTTAGAATGGTCCTCTAAGTTGCGTTGAAGTGAATCCTCAAACCAATTTTCTGCAATCTTAGCCATAGCCTTTAGGTAGCAACTGGCTATCAAAGCTGTTACTGAAAATTTAAAATAAAATTCAATGATAAATATACATTTTGTGTGGATATTTTGCAAAGTCTAATGTCCTATATTGAAAAATACAATTTTAAAACACTAATAGATAGATGAAGAACGATTGTAGTTTTTCTATTTGACATACATAGAACACAATATGTGGCTAAAATGTTGTCTAAGAAACTAATTTCAGTAATTTTGCCGACAACTTAATAGGAGCTCGGTACACCTCAAGCCTAAAAAAGATCGTAAGTTATCAATACACATCCGATCCCCACAGTTATATATTAGCTAGAATGTCAAGTAATATAGCAGCTACTAGAAAACACAAAAGTTATATACCAAATATGAATATCACTGTGTTGATTGCCGAAATATAGAAGGTATGTTTATAAGCTTTTATTATTTTACAAGAACGTGTTTCCCATCATCAATTTCTTCTGATGAAAAACATAATAGCTTGCTGCTTACTAAAAGCGAATGGACAAAGATTTCAAAATGATAACGTTGATGCTTTTTTCCAAAGTTAAAAGGTTTAAGGAACTGCATGAATGTTGTAAAATCACTGATGAACACGAGTTTTCATTTTGTTTAACCAAAAATACCATCAAATGACTTCCTGTCATGAACTTTGTAAGATTGTGATTATCAAAAGCGAATGAAGTGAATAATAAATGGATAGTTTTGTCATATTAAAAAAAAATACTCACACATTGGATTGTTACATGTTGTCCATAGTTCACTAGCAACTGTTCTGTTATTCGACAAGACACAAAATCTAAATCCACTGTCCCCTTGTCCATGTTCTGACTTCTTTATGTTTTCTTTTGACTCATGTTTTCTCGTTTTTTGACAACAAGTTACCATTCCAACTCTTGAAAAGCAAAGCCCTAGTGATAGTAACGCAAGCATCTTAAATAAAGCTTTGTTTAGCGTGTGACATATTATTATGAAGAATACATATTTCTAGGTTTTACGGTAGTTCAGTTAATTCGATAACCACCATAAAAATTTTCATACTTAATGGGGCTGCAAATGAAATATAAAGTATACCGAGCTTTATCTTTTAGTGCTGATATTGTGTGAATGTTTAGAGAACCCATTACAGCCGAACATAGAAATTGTGTTATACCATGCCTCAGATAAGTATTTGATGTCTTTAGTCTTGATATACCAAACCTGGTGCGTAATGGCCAATAATTCATATTCCAAATACACAAATTCTCCTTCCATAGTTTTTAATGTTATATGTTATTGTATTGCCGTCAAAGAGATGCTCAACAATCAAGTGTTTGAATATGACTCACATGGATAATAAAATAAATTCAAATAATGCAATAGAATGGAAAATCCCTGACAATATGCTGTAGAGAAATCAGACTTTAAACAAAATGAATCATGTTTTGCTGTGAAATTTGAAATATGAAGTACAATTTAGATATTTCACGATCGGTATATTTGCATTTTGTTTATCTATTTTCAGAATGATAAATAGCTTTAATAAGCACAATGTGCTTGCCCAGTGTTTTAATTGTATAAAATGTTTGTAACAGAAACACACGATATGCATACGATGTCGAGCGAAATGTTTTTCTAAACGTTTTAAATACCGATTCAAGATTCCATTTCTATTTGACAAATGTTTTTGTTTAACACAAATGTATTGCCTTGCAAATATAATAAATGGATGATGTGTCAATGGGACAGAGCTGATGCCAAGTCTGCATGTAACGTTATATAGAGGGACATATAATTCGATAAAAAAACACAAAAAAATGACGCCATCCAAATTCAAACTTAGGCATTGTTTTGTGGTAACACTACAAACTCCTCAGAGTCTGAATTGACCAGTTTTTGTGCTCGACCAGTAAAATCGAGCACACATTTTACTCGACTAGTCTCGACTGTACTTAACTGTACTTAAGTGTACTCGACTAGGTCTCGACTTTACTTAATTAGTCTGATTCAGTACTTGATGATCTTTGTGTAGTCTAAAATGGTCTTGACCAAGGCTCGACCTGTCTCGACCTGTCTTGACTAGTCTCGACCTGTCTCGACTAGTCTCGACTCAGTCTCAACCAGTCTCGACCTGTCACGACTAGTCTTGACCTTCAAATTTAGTTTTGACTGGTGTAAATCAGCCCATCTAACTAAATTAAATATTGATCTTACAAAATTCAAGCTTATTAGGTAGTTTGATTTATTGCTGTGAAATGAAAGAATTTAATTTTACAATATGTAAAAAAAAAATTATTATTTAAAAATTCAGATAGGCATCTTTAATTTTTTTTATAACTTTTTCAAATCAACTTGGATTTTCATCAAACTATGCAGCTATCTTACATATATATCAAGCTTACTGAATCCCATTTCATTTAGTTTTTTGTTGTATTGCTGTAAAATTTAAGAATTAAAGTAATCTTGGTATAAAAAGCTAGGATTTGCAATTTGGACAAAATAGAGATAGTACACTTTAATTTTTTTAATACCTTTTTCAAATCAACTTGGATTTGCATTAAACTATGCAGCTATCTTACATATATATCAAGCTTACTGAATCCGATTTCATTTAGTTTTTTGTTGTATTACTGTAAAATTTAAGAATTATAGTAATCTTGGTATAAAAAGCTAGGATTTGCAATTCGGACAAAATAGAGATAGTACACTTTAAATTTTTTTATAACTTTTTCAAATCAACTTGGATTTTCATCAAACTATGCATCTATCTTAGATATATATTAAGCTTACTGAATCCCAGGTTATTTTGTTTTTTGTTTTATTGCTGTCAAATTTAAGAATTAAATTAATCTAGGTCAAAAAAGCTAGAATTTGCAGTTCGAACAAAATAGAGATAGTACACTTTAAGTTTTTTAATAACTTTTTCAAATCAACTTGGATTTTATTAAAACTTTATAGCTACCTTGGTGATCTTACTAAATCCCAGGTTATTATGAAGTTTAAAAATATTTTTTTGTCAAATTTAATGACATGAGACTATACATGATTTAATTACATCAGTACACGTGAGTTTTACAGGTAAAAAGAAAGCCCTACTTTTCTTAAACTCGTGTATTACTTATCTAGTGAATTCAAAGCCCTGAGATTTAGATTTAACAGGATGTTGCAACTTTGAATACATGTTATTTAGAATTTAAAACTCTCTGGTAGATGTGATATTTTTAATAAGTTTGCCCCAAGCAGAAGGTATTGCTTTATAAATCACCCCAAATCAATAGAACTATTTTAATAATTTCTAATGTTTCATCCCTTTTTGATATATTTATATAGTGTATATCAAAAGGAATAAAACATTAAAGGAATTATATTAATATTTTATATATACTTTTTCCCAAATTATGAGAAAAGATATATTTCTAATATTGTAGCTTTTTGACCTAGGTTAATTAAATTCTTAAATTTGACAGAAATACACCAAACAAAATAACAACCTATGATTCAGTAAGATCAATATATTGCAAAGATATTTGTAGAGTTACATGAAAATCTAAGTTGATTTGAAAAAGTTATGAAAAAAATTAAAGTGTACCATCTCTATTTTGGCAAAACTGCAAATCCTAGCTTTTTTTACCTAGATTAAATTAATTCTTAAATTTGACAGCAATACAACAAACTTTATAACAACCTGGGATTCAGTAGGAAGAATACATCACCAAGGTAGCTATATAGTTTCAATAAAATCCAAGGTGAATTTAAAAAGTTATAAAAAAAATTAAAGTGTACTATCTCTATTTTGTTCGAACTGCGAATTCTAGCTTTTTTGACCTAGATTAATATAATTCTTAAATTTGACAGCAATACAACAAAAAACAAAATGACCTGGGATTTAGTAAGCTTAGTATACATTTAAGATAGCTGCATAGTTTGATGAAAATCCAAGTTGATTTGAAAAAGTTATTAAAAAAATTAAAGTGTACTATCTCTATTTTATCCGAATTGCAAATCCTAGCTTTTTTTACCAAGATTACTTTAATTCTTAAATTTTACAGTAATACAACAAAAAACTAAATGAAATGGGATTCAGTAACTAAAGCTTGATATATATGTAAGATAGCTGCATAGTTTGATGCAAATCCAAGTTGATTTGAAAAAGTTATTAAAAAAATTAAAGTGTACTATCTCTATTTTGTCCGAATTGCAAATCCTAGCTTTTTATACCAAGATCACTTTAATTCTTAAATTTAACAGCAATACAACAAAAAACTAAATGAAATGGGATTCAGTAAGCTTGATATATATATAAGATAGCTGCATAGTTTGATGCAAATCCAAGTTGATTTGAAAAAGTTATTAAAAAAATTAAAGTGTACTATCTCTATTTTGTCCGAATTGCAAATCCTAGCTTTTTATACCAAGATTACTTTAAATCTTAAATTATACAGCAATACAACAAAAAACTAAATGAAATGGGATTCAGTAAGCTTGATATATATATAAGATAGCTGCATAGTTTGTTTGTTTGAGTTTGATCCAAGTTGATTTGAAAAAGTTATAAAAAAAATTAAAGATGCCTATCTGAATTTTTATATAATAATTTTTTTTTACATATTGTAAAATTAAATTCTTTCATTTCACAGCAATAAATTAAATTACCTAATAAGCTTGAATCTTGTAAGATCAATATTTAATTTAGTTAGATGGGCTGATTTACACCAGTCAAAACTAAATTTGAAGGTCAAGACTAGTCGAGACAGGTCGAGACTAGTCAAGACAGGTCGAGACAGGTCGAGCCTAGGTCAAGACCATTTCAGACTACACAAAGATCATCAAGTACTGAATCAGACTAATTAAGTAAAGTCGAGACCTAGTCGAGTACACTAGAGTACAGTTAAGTACAGTCGAGACAATGTCGAGACTAGTCGAGTAAAATGTGTGCTTGATTTTACTGGTCGAGCACAAAAACTGGTCAATTCAGACTCTGAGGAATTTGTAGTGTAATTAGCATCGTATATAAGTTTCAAAACGGAAACCAATTGTTTGACATACGTAACGCGGACGTATGCGAAGACGTACGGATGGACAATCGTTACACTTTATGTCTCATCCGCTGCAGCTTGGGTAAAACAATGATAACACTGAGCATTTCATCAGTATACTGTTCCTTATCAATTATAAATTCTTTGTGTTATACAAAAGCGTTGAAAATTGAGATGATGTGGATCAAAAAGGTAAAAGTAGTATACCGCTGTTCAACTGGCACAAATCAATTTAATTGAAACAAATCCAGATCACAAACCAAAACTGAGGAAAACATCGAAGCAACAGAAACATTGAACTGTTACAAAAACAAACGCCACCATACATAAAACGGACTTTTTGATAACAATTGCCATATTCCTAACTAAGTACAGGATATTTTAGGGAAACCTGATTGTATGGCTTATCAAACTTCCTGCTTATGTTATGTTAACAAAACCGCTAAAATGGCACATAACTTGACAGGAATACAGTTCAAATAAATGCAAGAACACTCCGGACAGCAAAATACATAGATAGAAATTTAATACTACATTTCAACATTTAAACCAAAGAATGACAACACACACCTCAAATTAATTTACGACAGTACATAAATACATCACAATAGATTATGGTGTTATTAACATTGAGATAAATTGCCACCAGACACTTAATGACACAATAGTTAACAGCTATAATAGTTTACCGTTCTGCATTCAGCAATGAACAAAATATGTAGAGAATAGTAAGCTATTAGCGGCACCGAAATGACAATAGTAAAATTTAAACGATAAACTAACAAACTCATTTGTGTGCATAACTAGTCGCAAAAACTAGAGGCTCTCAAGAGCCTGTGTCGCTCACCTTGGTCTGTGTGCATATTAAGAATGTACACCTCCGAGGAGCCAAAAATTACTAGAATTAAACTTTTTTCTTTACCTGTTTTTTGGTTTATATGACTGCAAAAAAATAATTGGTGAGTGAAAAATAATATGGTGGTGGACTTCTTTTTTTGCTACGCCCTTTGAAACTCCCCAATTTTGATGATTTTCACATTTTTTATCAATTTTTACCTATATTTGGGCTATAATCATGAAACAAAATCAAATTTCCACAATTAAACTTTTTGTTTTGTATCCCTCACCCATTTTCTCAAAAAAAAAATTGGGCTAAAAGACGAACTTTATTGGTAATAAAATTTGAAAAATTGATTACTCAAAAACTGCTCATTGGAAATACCCAATTTTTACATAGAGTTAAGTTTGATTATAACATTTTTTAAACTCATTGATATTTTTCACTTGTATCACATTTTTCAGAAATAATTCCAGAACGAGATTTCAACGAGACTGAACGAGACTGAAATGTCAGGAGAATACATCCTGAAACAATGGACACAGATAAATTCATGACAAAATTGAGTTTTGGAGATGGTGATGTGTTTGAAGATCTTTCTTTACTGAACATTCTTGTTGCTACAATTATCTCTATCTAAAATGAACTTGGCAAAGTCATTACAGTGGAAAATATTTTCTAAAAATTTATGAAAATTGTAAAAAATTGACAAAAAAGGGCAATAACTCCTTAAGGGGTCAAATGACAATTTTGGTCATGTTTGACTTATTTGTAGATCTTACTTTGCTGAACATTATTGCTGTTTACAGTTTACCTCTATCTATAATAATATTCAAGATAATAACCAAAAACTGCAAAATTTCCTTAAAATTACTAATTTTGTGGCAGCAACCCAACAACTGGTTGTCTGATTTGTCTAAAAATTTCAGGGCAGATAGATCTTGACCTAACAGACAATATTATTCAATGTCAGATTTGCTCTAAATGCTTTGGTTTCAGAGTTATAAGCCAAAATCTACATTTTACCCCTATGCTCTTTTTTTAGCCATGGCGGCCATCTTGGTTGGTTGGCCGGGTCACGCTACACATTTTTGAAACTAAATACCCCAATAATGATTGTGGCCAAGTTTGGTTAAATTTGGCCCAGTAGTTTCAGAGGAGAAGATTTTTGTAAAAGTTAACGACGACGGACGACGATGGACGACGACGACGGACGCCAAGTGATGGGAAAAGCTCACTTGGCCCTTCGGGCCAGGTGAGCTAAAAATATATGATATACAGCAACAACAAAAAACATTCATGAAGGTCATATTAATACATATTTTGTGATGAGTTTCATATGAGGAAGGAAATTGATAGTGGTAATGCATAATTTTCGTCATCAATTGAATGGCGTTCTTCACACTGCTAAATTGAGAATTTCAACTTAACACTTGGAACACTTGGAAAATTACGTTTAAAAGCTGTATTGGAGCAGTTATATTGAACACTTGAAGAGAAAAGCACGTTCTGGAATATGGTTTCAACTGGTAGATGTATACTCCATGTACAGCCACTGCAGTTTCCATGATTTCAAATTCGCTGGGATTTGTGCAATTAATTGTCACCAAACGTTGAATAAGTAAGTCATAAGACATAACCTTTATATCAAAATGTGATGTTAGAATACAATGTTTTATCTGGGAGAGGTTTCAATTAGAAAGTTTGTTTTATCCAATAATTGAACAACATATTTCTTTGTACTATGAAAAATATTCCTATGAATTAAGGTAGTCGCATTATCCAATTACAATTAACGGTTAAATGTATGAACGGACATACGAAAAGATGTACGAAATCATCAATATATCATCCACTTTCGAAATTTCAAATAAGTCGTAATATTTTGTGTTCATATATTCCAGAGGATGTTTAGATTTTTTCAGAATAAAACCTGCACACCACAAATCATTCATTGAAGACGACATTATTCAAAAGTAGTCAACAAAAAATTACCATATATAAAAGTAAGCTCGACAAATCGGCATAAAAAACATCAACAAACGACTTCTGCGGGAAAATATATAAATCAAAGACAGCCGTGTTTGGTACACGCATAAATATATGTTTCTGTGTTTAAAGTTATTGCTTTGGTGTAGCGGAATTAAACCCATATACTTAAAAAGAATATCACGAAGAAAACTGTTTGTAGCTTTCATCAGTACTGTAATGCACTTTTTCAGACGTGAAACAATGTATCTTACATTTTAACAAGTGATTTCCTATTTCAAATTCAGCAGCGTTTGCTGATTTTGTTTTCCCACGATGTTCTTCCGAAGCGTCCTGTTCTAAGTAGTCAAATGCATCTGGACTAGCATTCTAATAATTAGAAGAATACAATAAATAGAATAACCAAATTCTAATACAATTTAAATTATGTATACCGTATAGCGTGTTATTTTCGAGGGATGTTTATTTTTTGCATGTTTGGCGGTTGAAAGAAAATCGCAAAAATTAATGCATACCTTCGTTTCTTTATTATACGTCGGTCGGCAGGTAAATAACGAAAAAGGTTAGTCTGAACAACATAAACAAAAAGGGCATTGAACATACATGTATTTTATAAAATGACTGTCACGTGTGTATCTCCTTATCAGTAAGTGTCAAATAGATTGTGAGAGTAGGTCACTCTATCAATAAACTCATCATAGATACCAGGACTAAATTTTGTATATACGCCAGACGCGCGTTTCGTCTACAAAAGACTCATCAGTGACGCTCGAATCCAAAAAAGTGAAAAAGGCCAAATAAAGTACGAAGTTGAAGAGCATTAAGGACCAAAATTCCTAAAAGTTATGCCAAATAAAGCTAAGGTAATCTATGCCTGAGGTAAAAAAGCCTTAGTTTTTCAAAAATTCAAAATTTTGTAAACAGTTAATTTATAAATATAACCATATCATTGATAACTCATATCAGCACAAAAAGTGCCGACTACTGAGCTTGTGATACCCTCGGGGAAATAAAACTCCACCAGCAGTGGCATCGACCCAGTGGTTGTAAATAAACTCATCATAGATACCAGGACTAAATTTTGTATATACGCCAGACGCGCGTTTCGTCTACAAAAGACTCATCAGTGACGCTCGAATCCAAAAAAGTTAAAAAGGCCAAATAAAGTTCGAAGTTGAAGAGCATTAAGGACCAAAATTCCTAAAAGTTATGCCAAATACAGTTAAGGTAATCTATGCCTAAGGTAGAAAAGCCTTAGTTTTTCAAAAATTCAAAATTTTGTGAACAGTTATTTAATAAATATAACCATATCAATGATAATTCAATGTCAGCACAAAAAGTGCCGACCACTGGGCTGGTGATACCCTCGGGGAAATAAATCTCCACCAGCAGTGGCATCGACCCAGTGGTTGTAAATAAACTCATCATAGATACCAGGACTAAATTTTGTATATACGCCAGACGCGCGTTTCGTCTACAAAAGACTCATCAGTGACGCTCGAATCCAAAAAAGTTAAAAAGGCCAAATAAAGTACGAAGTTGAAGAGCATTAAGGACCTAAATTCCTAAAAGTTATGCCAGTTAAGGTAATCTATGCCTGAGGAAGAAAAGCCTTAGTTTTTCCAAAATTCAAAATTTTGTAAACATTTAATTTATAAATATAACCATATCAATGATAATTCATGTCAGCACAAAAGTAATTATCCTCTTTAATAAGTGTCAAATTACATAAGAGTTGTAAATAAGTCTTGATGATTAGATAACCTAATTAGTAATAACATCAAAGTTCTTGTTACGACTAATAAATAAAAAACCTACAAAAAGTCTTTGTATACTTTTTGCCCCTAAATCGCGAAATTTTACACCCGCGATAATAACCCGCTATACGGTATTTCACTGAAACTGACACAGGTAAGGACTTTTCTTTTCATAAAAATAATAAAATAACACAATATTACGATGATGAAATAGGACGTATTTGTTTTTCCTGCAAATGGTATTAAATAGAAAATATTGTAAATTTAAGTAAATGTTAACTTTTACAATTGAATTTGTATATTATTTGTCAATGTAATGTTCATTAAAAACACACAAAGCTCAATTCACCGACCAATGGCAAAATATCTGTTTTCAGTAGCATTTTTTTTTAAATTTTCAGCCTTAAAGAATAACCATTAAATAAATAAATAGCTTTTCTATCATTTAACTTTTTTAAGGACAAAATTAATGATAAGTGCGTCATCCATTTTGTTTTTACTGAATCCATGGAAATAAAAATAAATATGTGCCAAAAAATATGATCTCTTCAAATTCAATCTGATCGATATAAATTTGAAGTTATTAATCCAAATCATAACAATATAAAACAAAAATTTATATTCCAGAGGTATGACTCTTTCGGGATACAGCTAATTGATCAATAGACTTCGTGTGTTCCTGCTACCCCCTTGTAAACGAAATTATGATCACCTTCTTTTTATGAGATACGTATTTTGTTAATATTTCTGAGCACAAAGTGTAAATGAAGACATTTTACCTTCCATATATCAACTACAGTATGACCATCATTCTCCTTTTTCTTGTTCATCTGAATTGTCTGCAAAAGAGATATATTAACAATTATGCATTCCTTAGTTTGAGTACTCTGTAATTTGAACCTCTGAGTGAATTCATAATCTATTGACATTTTAAGCATTATATGTACATATATATTACGTCAGCTTCGTCGTAGATGTTGATTCTAAAATGATACTTGGTGGTTAATGAACTGTATTATTTTACGTAATAATAGGTTTCTATTAGTTTATTAATGTTATACATTTTTGTGATTTGCCAAGTTGAACGGTGTTAATATTTTTTTTAGAATTAATACATTACACTTCATGATCACCTCTTTCGGTTGGATAATGTTCTTACCTTACATTTCCTTAAAACGGAGGGAATATTTGTTATACAACCTTTTTTCTATTTATAACAAGTTTACCTTTTTATACAAATCTTTCACAAAACTGTCGTCAAAGTTGATATTTGTGTTCTTCAAATGACGTATAACATCGGTTGTCTGGTCAAGGATTGCTGAAGAAACAATCTCATTCAACTGAAAAATTAAAATGTATACACCTGTGTGTCTTAGGTTTATTGATACAATATTGTCCATTGTTTATTGCATGTATCATAAAAAAAAAATCTTACATAAATGCTCACATCTGGGAGGAAAAAAAGACTGAGGCAACTTTGAGCTTGCAAAATTATTTATTATAATAGATGATAACAGTTTTAATTTTTTTTTCAACTTAAGTGTTTATCATTATGAACGTTTGGATGGTTTTGTTCAAAATGAAAATTGGAATTAAAATTTTAAAAATAAATTAAAATTATTGTTTATCAACACATATCATACTGTTGTAATTTTGTTTAGTCTGGAAAAATTACCCGTTTATTGCTTTGTTCAGATGACGTTAAACGGTATCCACCAAACAGTTCTTTTTTGGACAGCCAATCAATATCAGCCACATATTTCGAAATTGAGATGACACCAGCGTCAATTGTTTCAAAAGATGGCACATACAAACTGTAGTTTGCCTCTGAAACATAAATAGAGTTGATGTTATTTCGCTGAAGTAATTGGTTCAGAATGTACGAATTAAAACAAACATGTTTTTCCAATGCATTAAGATGTTTTAATATAGACTTGTTCAGTATGGTCAATAGTGCTAATAATGTTGTGTTTGAAACGAAAATAAGATGTGTTTATTGTGTACAATGTCATAGTAGATATTGATATTTATTACAAGTTTGATAATTTTGCAGGTTGCAGGTGTTTATGCTTTATGATACAGTCGTAAGACTACCACAGGAAGACATGTTTTAGTCGAAAACAATTAGTTTATGGCTTAAAAATTAATAAATATACCTTGGTCATATGACCAAGCTCTGATTATCCCGTCTGTAAGTCGTTCCCATAGGCTTTCTGGTGTGTCACATATCAATTCAAATATTGTGACCTAAAAGAAAAACGATGACATTTCTGCTCACGAGGTCAGCAAACACATTTAAATACAAAAACATACACGCTTATAAAAGTAAGTTATACATAAATGATTATAAACTATTTCATTTCATAACTTAAAGACATCAGTTATTTATACGAATGATAATCATGATCATATGAACTGCATACGTGTACAAATATCTTAATTGCAAGACCGTCACAACCGAGCCCATATCACCATGAACCCTTGATTTTTTTCAATTAGAATTTGACATAAAAAAAAATGAAGAAAAATTTAATATACAAATTATTCTTTAAAACGAAGGATTTTTCACAAAAAATCAATTTTATTTTCACTAGAAATTTAAGATATAAATATATCAATGAAACAAAGAACCCAATATGTGTGGCACATATTTAACAAATATGTAAAACAAAATAAGAAAAATAAATTACCAGCCAATATCGTTTGGCAATGATATGTACAGCTGTTTCAATTTTCGTATATACGTCCTCTGTTATTTTTCTATTGAGTACCAGAGGAGAAACTTTTCGGAGGTTTCGCATGCTTAAAGAAAAAAAGAATATAATCATGTAATAGCAAAAATAACAACAATCAGTATTAAATATTATTAAAATAAAAAGACAATCAGATGAATAAGAATGACAAAGGAATTAAAAACAACATAATATCGATATAGCATGCAAGGTAAGAAGAATTACTATTTTCAGAGATCTAGAAAAATATAAGGTAGTTTTTTATTAGACAAAATCCGACAAAAGTAAAAAAAACACCACAATATAGATAGAAAATTCTTGTTGAAGTATACATCAAAAGAGTATAAGAATATTGCTTTTAAATTATCAGTTGGTACAGTTGAGAGACATATATTCCCATATGCTAGAATGTGATACACAACGTACATGTCATTCTGTTGACGTATCTCAATAGAGGTGCACAACTTTACACAGCAAATCTTCAATTATGAGTAATGATGATAGTGAGCCTTTCGATATAAGCACAGCACATGTTACCATCCCTTTATTATGGTAAGGTTTCCTTGCTCAGTATTAAGATTTCTATGCTGTGTCTTTCAGACTGTAATATGTCTTTTGTGTTGCTTTTCCGCTTTTCGATATATCGTTGTCAATTTTGTTTTCGACTTATGGTTTCAAATATTCCTCTGATATCTTCTGTACTTTTTTCATTTGTATTGTAGGTTCTTGCAAAACTTTAAATTTTAGTACTAAGTGAAGGTTGAACTGAAAGTAACTATAAGATTCACATAATTATATTTGAAGGTACATGTTTATCCTTACTCTTCAATACACATTGCAAGTAAGTCAGATACTCCTCCGGTCCCTTTTGCAACCACTACTGATATACCACACTGCACCGCCTTAGCAACATGTGATAGTGTGTCTAAATCCCCGTTCACGACAACCAAGACAACTGGCACTCGAACTGTAATATGACAAATGTTTGAACTATTTGCAACTGTACCCTAAGCTCATTACTCAAAAGTATGATCAATTTAAATGAAACTGATACTTGAAGATAACTGCCAAACATTGAATATGCAAATTTGTCAATTTCACTTTTCTCCTACTATCCCATCCATCATGGGGTTATAAGGATTTTTTTGTAGACGGAATTTTATTTTTTTACATGTTCTTAAACCTTTTCCAACTGATGTGTATATTTCGGTAACCAGTAATTCAGTGGTTGTCGTTTGTTGATGTGTGACATATTTGTTTTTCACTCATTTTTTTAGCATAAATTATGCCGTTAGGTTTCGCGCTTGAATTGTTTTACATTAATTTTGTTATTTCGGGGCATTTATAGCTGACTATGCGGTATCGGCTTTACTCCTTGTTTAAGGCCATAAGTCCTATAGTTCTTCATGTCTGTGTCATTTAGTTTCTTTTGGAGAGTTGTCTTATTGACAGTCATACAACATTTCATTATATTATTTATCTTCAATTTTGTACAAAATGACTTCTTTCAAATCAGCAATTTGGCATATTAATTCATTCATTCTTCTAGACCTGAATTGTCACTTGCCCCATTTTCTAACCCTGCCCCACTAAAAGGTCAATGTCTAACGTTCAATTTAATATTGAAGTTTCAAATTGATAAAGCATTGATAAACATGTTGATTCACATTATGGGAAACAGTTTATATGACGACAAATGCTTTATTTTGTACATCAAGGTTGATATTCCAGTAGCAACCTGTGTTTTGTGTTGTTATTCAATTATGACGGAGTTGATATGCATGTTAAAACATTTAATTGTAGAATAAAATGTTTGTCCTTTACGTTTACGATAGTGATGATGATATACAACAACAAAAAGTATCTCATGGTACATGTATATAAAAAAAAAAAAATAACAGTAGAATGTAAACAAAAACTAAATTGTTTACCTTTATTGCCTGATTCATCTCCAAATTTTACGTGAAAAGATGTATTAATATTACTTTCTAATTCTAGAAGTTTTATATTATAATCACGAGAAGTGATTTCCGGGAACAGTTCTTCTTCATGCTCTTTAAGTGGTGAAATCTGAATAATAAAAAATGAAAAGACGATAACAAACTACAGTGAATTCAAATAAGTGCGTGTTTTTTTCTGTTATTGGAGAATAGTAAGATTCGAAGATATAAAACATTTTAAATCAATTTTGATAGCATCATTCCTATGAAATATCTCAAAACAAATGGAGAATGTGTCCATTGATCACAGATGCCCCCGCGCCTGTAAACATGCACGAATCAATGTTATAATTATTGACATAGATTCTTAACATCCCTTCTATTTTGTCATTGTGCTATGGTTAATTGTTGTATTCTTGTCTTCCGTTTTTGCTAATTGGCTTTGAGTATATGCATGTTGTGTATCTTTATTGAAGAGAAGCGAAAGATACTAGCGTGACAGTAAACTCTTAGATTGAAAATAAACTGACAACGCCTAAAAAATAGATAGACGAACAAACAAATAATAGTTCACAAGACTCAGCATATAAGACTAAAGACAAGCAACACGAACACCACCAAAAACCGGAGATAATCTCGGGTGCTTCAAAAAGTAAGCAGATCCTGCTACACAGGTGGCACCCGTCGTGTTACTTCTGTTATTACAAATGCGGTAAATATTGATATTTTTCTTGTTTTTAAAGTGATTAAGATTATAACACAATGGTGACTGATGTATCCCTGTATTTTACATTTATACCTGTTGTGTCTGTTTTGGGTGTTCACACATCTTTGGAAATATGAAGAAACTTTATTTGACTGTCATAAAAGTAAGGTTTACCTAGCTACATTGTATAAAACCAGGTACATTACACCATTTTCTACATAAGAAAATTTCTATACCAAGTCAGGAATACGACATTACGATACAGACTTTGATTTTGCCATTTTATAATGCACATTCAGTTTAGAACTTTCCTCGCAGTTTGGTATTTTTGTCATTTTGTCATTTTTGGTTTAGGCAAACTGCAGTCAGAAAACGCAAACAGTAAAATTCTTTATGTTTATATGCATGATGTGGTATAACTCATGAAAGATAAAAGTGACGCCAATTAAATTCTAAATTGATCTGAGTTTAGTAGAAAAAGGCATTAAGTATAAATTTTATAACTCTTGGTAAAGGCAAGCTAAAGTAAGAAAACGAAACCCAATGCTTGGGACGTACAAACGAACATGACGAAATGGGACGAACAGAGGTGACACGATTATTTACATGGCAATATTGACTATTTTCAAAAACTTGAAATAATGAATGCACATAATCATTTC
The DNA here is from genome assembly GCA_019925275.1 of Mytilus edulis. Lineage (NCBI taxonomy): Eukaryota > Metazoa > Mollusca > Bivalvia > Mytilida > Mytilidae > Mytilus > Mytilus edulis. The sequence goes on along the minus strand of CM034351.1, from coordinate 61,404,539 downwards.
TGAATATACAGTATGTTGTTTTTAAATCAAACATAAAAACATGTCATTCGATCTCCAAGATATTTCTGAAGTAAATTAAAACAGAACAAAATTCAGTGTTTTGTCGGAAAAAATGTGAGTACATGACTTAATAAATTCAATCATTTTTGCTAAGTTAATCCTTTAAACTGAGTTTTACCTCTACGTCATTTTCAAAATACCGATATTCTATTTCAGGAACATCCTTTACTACAATTTCTTTGGTATTCTCAATTTTCCGCATCCATTTCAATTTTCTTTGATGGTAAAGAAATCCACATCCTGTAATAATCATTTCAATCAGTAATAAATCGCATGAGAGTAATTGTGGAACTATCCAATCCTGGAACGGTAAGAATCAGACATGATATGAATAAACTGGAAACACCCGTACATGTAAGAGTATATAGAATCTACGCCAAGTTCCTCTTGCAATAGAATACACATTTGACAGATCGAAAGAAGTAATTCAATTTTGTTTTATGAAGAGAAGTAGTCAACGTCGTTATAGGAAGAGACCTTATCATACCTTGTATCATACTTACAAATGTAGTTGAAGAAAACCACACTAATTAAGAAAAACAAATCTCTTAAATGACATCATTATGATGCTTGTTTTTTATTGACATCTTAATTTTTTTACGTTCGGAAGAAGTGTTTTAAAAAACTTGACATTTCTTCTGGGACTAGAAATGCGATTGTTAACTCTACTACTATGCCCCGATATATACATGTGAGGAATGTTCAACTAAAAAAAAAAAGAAAATTGTATTGAACACATACATTTTGTCAAATTGGTAATAAAGGAAAAAACAATTTTTCAACTTCAAAAAGCATTGGAAACAATCTGCAGCTGATTTGGGATTATCTTATAGACAAAAACAATAAAATGAAAACATGGGAATAAAAACGAAATGTTTCTGTCAGTTGATAATAATCTTCTATAGCTGTCTTTCAAATTTTCATTTATCATGATAACATGACAGCGTATTAAAAGATAAAGTCGAAATGTGACATAACCTAGTGAGCTGTTGTTTCATTTTGGCAGTCGTTCAAACAACTAGATCTGAATCATTCAACTTGAAATTAAGATTTTATCATAAGCTAGTAGGCTTGTTCTAAAACATGTTCTTAAGATATTAATGCATAACCTTTTAACGAAATTAGCAAAACTGATGAGATGCTGACGATGACAGCAAACGTCTGTATTTACTTTGCGAATTTCGAAAAAGCCCAAAAAGTGTTATTTTCTAAGATACAACTGTAGACGGATTTGGCTACAATAAAAGATTGGAAGAAAAGTTCAGTAGTGCAAAAAAAAACAAAATCTGAATGATTAAATTGAAATAATTAAAAAAAAAGATATTTGTCCATAATATAACTGTCATTTTGTAAACACAACATTTAACTATGTTCGTTTTTGATGAGGGGTTGTTACTGTTTTCTGTCTTTCCGGTTTTTTTTTAAAAATTGTTTGGGCTATGCATGCTATAATAATCGTCTCTATATTTTCTTCTCAGGACGATTTTAACACACACATCCAACGATTATATAATCTTTCACATCAATAAAGTCTACTTTCTACAAGATATTCGCAAAAGGGAAATTTTCACACATTTCACGTGATCGCTAAATTCGTACAAATAACCACTGCGTGAAAATCTAAACGTAAAAGTATTCCGCATACTAGTACATGTATCTGTCATACTCAAAGGTGTCACAGTGAACAAATATGCAGTTCCATACTGAGTAATTGGTGATATTGGTATGCACCTATGAAAAAGCAACTTGATTTGTGCAGGTTTGCAAAAAACATATAATACGAAATATTGACCTTAATGTACATTTTAGTTGAAATTTATTGTATACAATAGATATAAACATTTCAATACATACTTCCTGCTCGTATACTGATATTCTTAAATGATTTCAGTAAAGTTTCTTTGTCCTTTTTAGTATAACCGTGCTTCAGTTTGCTGTATTCACCAATAACAGACAATACAATTCGAGGATTGCCTTTTATAGCATCTAACGATACTGTTGATGCTACTGATGTACCCACTGTTGGTGTTTCTCTGGTCTTAAGCTTGTTGAGGAAAGGAGATAAAATTATTGAATTTAAATATTTATATTTGAGATGCGTCTTCCTGGTGCACGCACAAATATAAATGTATTTATGTAAATAATTCAGACTTTGATGGATTTTATAACATTCACAAACGATAGATAAGAAAAATGTTGGTCTCTTTTGTAGATGTCTTGAAATATTGAAACAACAGTAACAAAATCTCCGTTGAAATATTTCAAACCCGAAATAGGGAAATAGATGTGTTGATACTCATTTACATGAGGTAGATGATTTGTATCCGACGCAATTCAGTTAAATGATAGATAAACATTTAGGAGATAACTGTATTGTATTTTAAGCTCCGACGGCATCAATTGGGGATTTGATGGTCGCAAATTAAGTTTACTGGAGACGCATTAGCGGAGACAGTAAACGGGTATTTGCGACCATCAGATCCCCAATTGATGCCGTCGGAGCTTAAAATAAAATATTGTTATCTCCATTCTAATGAAACTGACAGAAAACAACGTTAAAACATGTAATAAAAATTTGTCATATGCCGTCTGCGCTTGCGCGTACGTCCCATAGCATCAATTGTCAATTGGTGCCATGTAAATAAGTGACGTTATCAAAATTAACGTTACAAACGTTGTTGCATTAGAATGATTTTTGGTTGTGTACATTAAAAAAAAACTATGATTAATTTATAATGATTTCCTTTCATTGGTCATAATAATTACTTCTTTGACTTAAAAAAACCCTATTTTTACATGCCAATGAAACGGTTCCTGAACAGATTAATTATGAAAATTTACCGGCTCTTCGTTCTCTTTTTGCTGAACATCTGCAAAATCCTTCACGAATTCAGCAACTGGGTGTACATCCGTTTTACTGTATAAAGGATTGATCTCTACAGACTGGAGCTCTGATTTTACAGAGGTTCTGGTAGTAGTGTCACCACTTCCCAATGAGTCATCACTTGCATTACTTTCTGTGTCGGAGAGAAGAGTCTAAAATAAAAATAAGCCAGATATACAGTCATCAATGATTAACTATTTTTTATTCATTTTTTCATTTGAGCGAATGCTTATTATGGAATATGACAGTTGTTTTCCATTCGTTTGATGTGCATGAGCTTTTTCATTTTGCAATTTGATTAGGGACTTTCCGTTTTGAATTTTCCTCAGAGTTCACTATTTTTGTGATTTTACTTTTCACATATCGTACGGAGATAAATAAAGGGGTAACACTATAATCGTACGCAGTATATGGACAGATAGTGCTATAAAATAGGCAAGCAAATGTGCCAATCTATTACGATGTATAATATTATTTTTCATGTCATGTAAAAAGAAACTTTCAACAAAAATTCCACAGTGAACTCGTTAGCTTTCATTTTATACCGAAAACTACCAACATACAGTTTTGAACTTCACCTATTGATAAAGATACAGCTATGCTTAGGACCTACGTTCTAGTATGCTCTCTATGTCCGGGCCAAATTAGTTGATTTATACTTAAGGAAAATGTACAGTACATGTAACTATGGATAACATGTAGGGGGTTTACATTTGCATACACCTCCGTCACCTGTTTACTGGTGAATACTTTTACGGGATCATTATTAATCAGACAATCTGTCTGTACGTATTTATTCTTCGTTAAAAGACACTTTAGCAGGAAAAAGTATTAAATTGTTTTTATTTTTCTTTTCAATAAGGTTAAGACGGCACTTCTTTATGGACAACAAATCAAAGTGTGATAATTTACAAAAAATGCGTTATCGCAGAAATTAATACATGTATGAGCCAAGACCAAAAGTGTATTGAAAAACTAAAGTGTCATACTTCGTATTTACTTAACTTGAATATGTTTTGATGGTTTATTTTGTCTGTGTTTAAATCTACATCTGATTTGCTTTGGAGTCTGGTGTCTATTGTACTGATACTGTTTTGTGTTTTGTGGGGATCGGGTTATCCAAATACCAAAGGTAGAGTTGAGGTTTTGGCATAATTTCTCTTTGTTGTGTTTTTTGTCATTATATGGTACAAATATACCAAAAAGGGACAACAAGTGCTTTAATATATTCTTAATAAGCATTTCTAATTGATTCAACTGATAATCTTTTCCAATAGAAATAAGTACAAAATGTTGCATACTTTCATCAAATTTATACTTGCCTCTGACTCTTGAGGTACATAGGATGTAGATTCATTTATCTAATAAAAATGTAAAACTAGAAATGAGATATCAAGTAACAATAATACAGTCTGTCCGTATATGTTTCTTCGTTATCCTCTAATGATAGATATTTTAACAAACATGATTAAATATTGGAAAAGAATGCATGTTAAAAATAATATTTTGTTAACACATGCCAACTCTCTCTCAAATACATTATCAAAAGCAGGGAAGAATTCTTGGGCGAATAGTATTGATGCTATCTTAAAATTACTTGATTTAAAAGAGTACCAAGTACTCTCATCTAAAATAAACATTAAAAATATGGTGAAAAAGAAATTATATTCAAAGTATTGCAACATATGGAAGAAAGAATTATTTAATGAAAAAGACAAAATAAGACCTCTGGAAATAAACTTAGAACTTATCGATTATTCAAACCAAATTTTAATTTTGAGCCATACTTATTAAAATTACCATATGTTCAAAGATGTGTTTTAACAAGATTTAGAATTTGAGCTCACAAACTTGGAATAGAAAAAGGTCGTTATTTTAATATTAAACTGGAAAATAGAATATGCAAACTCTGTTATGAGGAAATAGAAGATGAGATGCATTTTCTTTTAACATGTCAAACTTTGGATAATGTTAGAAATCCCTTTCTAAACAAAATAAATAGTAAAAATAAAAATATTTCAAAACTTGATAACAAATCTCTTTTAATTTGGCTAATGGGAAATGAAGATACAAATATTTTGATATAATTTGTCAATTATTAGAGGTTTTAAATATAAACAGGAATACAATATTAATTTAGATTTCTCTATATAAAGATATAGAATGATATGTATGATCATATATATGTTCCGGACCATATGAGTATTTGGACCATACGCGTATGGTCATGACCATATGCGTATACTCATATGGTCCGACCATACGCGTATGGTCCGACCGTACGCGTATGGTCGGACCATATGAGTATAATACTCGTTTGGTTATTAACGGGCCGGACCATATGAGTATTTGGACCATATAGGTATATTTATTTTTCCAAATTACATTATAAACGTTTCAATAATACAAGAACTTTATCTAAAAAAAAACAGTGATGGTTTAAAACATGACAATTTTTTAATTTTATAATAAAAAAAACTACGTAAAAATTTAATATTGATGCCATAGTTAGTTTTCATCGCTAGTTACATTAGTGCATGTAGGCTTGAATGACATTCACTTCCACACGGTATCATAGCTTTTTTGCATTTGCAAGTTTTGTGCACGATCTTTATCATTTACACATTTTGTTTGCGAGTGAAAAACAAGCCTTTTTTGCAGCTGCGTACAGTGATACCGAGGTCTTTGGCAATTCTGATGTCTACAGTGTTTTTAAGAAGCTCTAGATCTCAAATATCGTAAAATGGTTGACTGCAATACACCATCTTCACAACACAACTTAAATAAACTAATAGTATGCTACTTTCCAGTGACTTCTTATGTAACAGTTCATTAAGAAATTTTTGGAATTTAATTTTTTAGTCGACATATTGCCATTTACTCGTAATAACAAATCGGTTATGACCATCGGTAATGACCATCGGTATAAAATGTGTTTACTTTATATTTGACAATTAAGTAAAATTAACAATGTGAAACTTCTTATTTTTATTTAGCTTATCTTTTTATTATAATAAAACGATAAAATTACCTATATGATAGCGTCTTTTGAATGAACGGTCATACCATATGAAGAGTTTAGAAGTATTAAAAGTAAACTGTAACAGAGTGTTAATTACCCCGACCATACGCGTATGGTCCGACCATACGCGTATGGTCGGACCATATGAGTATATACCCATATGGTCATGACCATACACGTATGGTTCAAATACTCATATGGTCCGGAACATATATAAAATGCATTTACATATTTATTTCTTTACATTTAATAAATTATTAGTATACTATGAGGTGTGCTGTCCAATAAACATGATAAAGGGACCAGAGTAACAGACAATGGGTCATATTATATATTTTTATTATTACAAGTTGCTTACTAAATTTGCTTTGATATTTCATATTAATCAATTAAATCAAAATTAATCATATATCATGTACTTTGTTTAACCTATTTTTTTGATTTACTATACATTATGTTTGAAAGTTATATTGTAATTATTCTGCTCATTCTGGGCGTTTTGATTTGCAAAGAAAATATTTGTTTGTTTGTTTGTTTGTTTCAAATATAACATTTTGATTTCTTTGAATATTGCAACTTATCAGATCATATACAGTTATTGTGAAACCTAAGTAAATGTGTGTTTCTTTTCCATAACGCCTAAATTATTTTCCATAAGCGGTAGGGTAACGATAATTCTTCCGTTTTTTTAAAATTTGAAGATCCCATTAGAGGTGAATATTTGCGAAAAAGGGTAGAGAATAAAGATTAAAACATTCAAACAGTCCACATACTGTCAATTCAGGTCATATAAAGCATAAAATACGGTATTGGTTGTACTCAATATCAAATGCTATAATTGCTAACATCCAGGACCTTCAGTTTCTGTTAATATTCGCATAGTTAACAATCACAGTACATTTAATACTTTTGAAGTAGTTCAACCCCACACTTTTGAGAATAATGAGACCTGACCTTTTAGGTATCACAATAACTGTACAGAATTTTACACCGTTGTTGAAAATTCATACACCCTGAGGCGCAGCTCTGATTACACCAAGATAACGAATTTATTTCTGATGAACAATTCCTTTACTCATTTTGAAACCAGGATGTAAAATTGTAAAAATGGTAATAAAAAATTTCCACCGTAATATTTTTTCAATGTCCATGCTGCTGCACATTGTCAAACACTCTTTTACTTTATTTTTTGAAAAATTCAGAAAATTTTTGCGTATTTTTTTTCTTTCTTTTGGCAAAATGTATTTAAATTTTTTTTTGACAAACAAAATTTTATTTATCCCCGGTTGAACAAGAGTGGGGTGTTATTTACGCCGGTGTAGTCAACCAATCAGATTGCAGTATTTTTGCTGCTTAAGAAATAATTAACTTTATAGACATATAAGAGATTATTTTATCTCCGACATTTTTGGTACAATACCAGTTGGAACTGTGTATTTAAAATGGATTTTTATCCATACTCTAAAATCTGTATCAGGAATAAATAGTTCCTACAGAAACATATAAGGATGTGTCCTTCAATGAGCCACAACCGAAAACATCTATGAAATGCACGTGTTGTATTCACTGTCGATTTTGTCAGTAAATGCATTAATTTTCAAATATTTACTAGTTTAATTTAAGTGATGTGAGTGCATTTACGTAATGTTCAATTTATATCCCGACATTTCATAATGCACGACAAGAATAACTTAAAACAATATATGTCATGCTAGTAATCAAATATCTAATCGACAGAGATAACTTACCTTGACTGAAAGCTTCACGTTCTATAAAAAATATATAAAAACCTCAAATCAGAGTACACTAAAAAAAACCATCTGTATATCGAATAACGGTCAGAATAAACACAAAACTTTGAAACATGCCTTATGATATTAAAATGTTAATAAGACTGGGAACATTAGAGGTTATGAGAAGACCATGTTATTGACCTGCCATGTGAAACAAATCTTCACAAACTTTTCACCGTCATATGAAGCTTAGCAATAATTCAAAAGGTTTTTTGCGTTAAACACTAAGCTTCCCATATATCTTTTCTTAGAAAAAAATGTACTAGTGTAGTTCAGGGGCATATGCTATAAGAAATAACACATTCTAATAAAATACAACGTATTTCGATGAAATGGAAGTGAACAAAAATAACAGTTTATAAAAACTTTCAAAATTGGTTAAAAAACGAAAGCCAATAAAATTGAAGGAATAAAATTAAAAAAAACATCAGTTTTCTTACTAATAAATAACAAAGAACATGGTAGTCGTATCTTGTACACATAAACACATACTGTGTGTTTGCTACCAATGGATACACGAAAAACTATTATTATAGAAATAAAAATGCCAGGATAACCCATACTTGAAAATTGTTTTTTTTTTAGAAATATACAAACACTTTTGTTGTTGCTAGAATATGGAAAAAAAAAATCGTTTTGCCTTTCAAAACTGAAAAATTGTGAAATTAGACATAAAACATTTGTTCATTGACACTCAATTTCTTTCAGTTTGGAAAGAAAATTCGCTGCTTTGTAGACTAATCAGATGGTTGATAGTTACACATAAACTGCGGTGTTCGAATTTCAGAAAAGTTTTAACGAGACACAGAACAACATGGTATTTTGTTTGCATGACTCAACTATTCATAATGTATGCTTACAGTACTTGCAACCTTAGGCGTTACTATTTCAACCATCAGTCAGCGGTCATCGATCAGTCACCGATCAGTCAAGTTCGCGTCAAACTCACGTCAGCAATCCGTCAGACTTATAGTAAAAGTAATTGACTGATCGGACTGATCGGACGGATAGTACCGATCGACCTTGATGACGGATTGAACTTTAATACGTCACATGATAAACTAATGCAAATTACGGAATCTTAGTTTCGTTTAATCTAATTAAAATGGCGACTCTTGAAAATCGAACGTTCAATGATACATTTTGTTTATTAATTATTTAGCAAAGTTTTATGAATTGAAATGAAAAGAAAACCTAAATTAAAATATCATCATTAAAGAATGGTCTTTTTCGTTTTATTTAGGTTATATATTTTCAAAACCGGCGAGTTCTAAAACGGTGTCTACATCGCGATTTTTATTTCATTATTTTCCAAACATTCTCGGGAAAAACAAAATGAAAGAATCAGTTATTGAAAAATGTAGTCTATTTTTTTTCAATATTTAAAATTTTTGTATCCTTATCATCATAAAATTCTTAAAAAAAAACTTATCATAATCACGGACTTTCTATATTCTCGTCACAATCGAAGCAATTAAAATAACAAATTACAAAAATAACTGCTGTATTTTTTAACAAGAAATAGAAATAATTTTAAACAATGCAAACAACATTACATTATATTTTTCTGATAGTCTTTTTTTTAATAAAAAAGATAACTACTCCTAAACTATAAAAAGTAAAAAATCCAATGTTGGTAAACATAAATATATTTCTTTAAAAGAAAGAAATAAGCAGATTTATTCTTGAATAATTCACATTTTCTACAAAAAACATATGAAATATTTGCATTTTTGCCAACACGTACAAAAAAATAATATCTCTTTCCTTAAAGTAAACATAATTTATGAAGAACAACCAATCCTGATGGACAAAAAGTAATGCAATCATTTATTTTAAGTATTTTAAGTCTCATTACATCTCAATTCTAATTAGCAGACTTGTCTCAAGATAGTAAAATAACTGATTTCAAATAAAATAGTATCATCTTTAATAAAAAGAGGAATAATTTTGGTTATTTTAAACAATGCGAATAAAATTTTAGTATGATTTCTCTGACATTCCTTTAATTTTATGAACAAAAAAACTATTTTAAACTATAAAAAGTACAGAATCCAATGGTGGTCAATAATTTTCAGTAAAATGAAGAAATATTTGCATTTTAGGTAACGCGTAAAAAAATTTAACATCTTTTTCCTTAAAGTAAGCATGTTTTATGAAGAACAGCCAATCCTGATGTACAAAAAGTACTAAAATCATATGACGGTTAATAATTTGAATCAAAATAAATCAAAAACTGCATTCTTATTCCACAAAAATAAAAGTTTAAGTATTTTAATTCTCATTATATCTCAATTCTAATTAGAAGACTTGTCTCAAGATGGTAAAAATAACTGATTGCAAATAAAATAGTACAATATTTGATAAAAATAATATTAATTTTGGTAATTCTAAACAATGGGAACAAACTTTTAATATAATTTCTTAGACATTCTTTTAATTTCATGAAAAAACAACCTATTCGAAACTATTAAAAGTTCAAAAATCCAATGGCGGTCAACAATATCCTTTTTTGTAGAAATAAGTTCATGTTAACAGAGTCATATAATACAATTATGTATTATATGTCTCTGATGTTTATAATATTTAATACGAAAATATTAATCAACACAAACAATTTAACACTCTAAGCATCTAATTCTGTTAAACTATTTTTACTTTTGTATTGCAACTAATTTTATTACAAATTATAACGTGTAAATTAAGGTGTCTTCGTAGAGGTCCGCGTTCATCGATTGTAAACACTGTGGAGTTCGGTTTACATAAGAATTTTAAATATATACGTATCCGTCTGATCCGTGCATAAATTTAATTTACTGATCGATCGGTGACAGTTGTCAGGGTAACTCTCACATAGGTTATTTGACTTATCTGACGGATCCTATGGGTCACCGATCACCGATCACTCATCGATCAGTCAAACATCCGTCAGCGATCATTCACCGATCAGTCAAGTTCACGTCAAACAGTAACGCCTAAGGTTGCAAGTACTGTACGAGGTGAAACGTTCAATAATATTCAAATTCCAATAATAATATTTTTGCCTATTTTATAATTCTACGGATTTGAATCAAATTAAAACCATTCTTGATTTTACTAACCTTTTATGTGTTTTAGCTACAATAGTACATTGTTGTGGTAAATAGTACTGACTATATACTGCGTTAAAAAACTGACAATAATGATTATATTACGGTTGAACTCACCTTTTTCCTTTTCCTTGTAAAGCCCTACAACATATTTGCTTTTTAAGATAGTGTACTTAATTTTTATTTAAAGAACGTCAAACAGTACTTTGTTTAAACATGTTTAAGTGATCGTATTTGTTTGTACAGTGTTACTTACATGTTACCCGACACTAAGGATAAACAATTTTTTTCGGATAAAGCAGTGTGTCGGAATACTCAGGTTTTCTTCGGCAATGAGTCGCATATTTTGGTACAATGAAAATGTGTCGGTTATGGTGGCTAGGGCATCTTAATCAAATTGATAGAATTTTTGATAGTTGTCAAAATGAAGTTTTTATCATGCTTTTTCAAAAATATATTAAAAATTATGGGCCACTGGACTTTTTTTCACGCTACAGTTTGTGCAAAATTGTCAGATTTTGTTTAGATTATGTATGGGAAATCAAATTGTGTGGGAATAAAAGAAAGTGTACTATTAGAACTTTAAGATAAAATGTGAGAACATTACTGTTATAACATGCTTTCAGATCAGAAAAAGAAAAAAAATACGGTCACCGAACTTGTTTTCTGGCTACATATCGAAATAGGCAAATTCATAACACTTTCTATTATAAAAATTACTTTATCTGAGTTATCTCTCCTTATTTGGCAAAGTTGAAAAATCAAATCAAACACAAACAAGGTGTTTTTCAGAAATTACAACAGTTTTCATGATAAAACACACAATTTGTCTTTATTTATATCAAAAGTCTTTACATAAATTACATACAACTCTCAAAATTTGCACATTTCATCGAATATCTTGACCAAAGTTATCTGCTTCTTCAAAATCCAAGATGGAGGAAGACATACAAGCCACTTTAACGCAGGATGTAGGAATACTCAGGTGTCGAATTAAGCAAATAACACTGTATTCAATGTTTTACGCCTCAACTGAAGTTCAAATTGACCAGTTTTTACGTTTTAAACAGAATATTATGCTAGATGTTGATCTACATATGTACAATGAAAACACAGATGCGGGGTAATGTATCAAAAATACTGTCATAAGTTGTATGAAAAACAACAATTAAAAACACAGAAAAAAATACTAGCATTAAGACACATAGGATGTATTTTACTAAACCTGTTAGAAAAGTTGACAGGAAATTACGTTGACAGGAAGATGCAAAATGAGGTAGCTCACATGAATTTAAAAATATCTTGAAAATAAATACGTCATAACTGTAAAAATTTAAGAGTATGGAACTCAATGCAAGCACAGGTAATTGTACATTTTTCTGGACCATTTACATTGACAGATCAAGTCGAGAGGTAACAAACGATCTCCAAATGAAATCAAGTATTATTTTGAACTTACCGGATCGGAAAATTTTCTAACAAACCAGATTTTTGCAGCATTCTGAAAAGAGAATCAAACTATCTTACATATATAATCTGTCATTTTATGAAGTTTGAGTCATCTTCATCTTATTTCTAGTCGTTGCTCATCACCATTTTGTTAAGAATAGTTTATGACTGATGAAAAAATTTGACATCGCAACTCTCATCCACCCGCAGAGAAATCACGTGCAAAAGCTGTCGAATCACATTTTAAAATGTTAATTATGCTAAATCTATTTTGAAAAATTAAATTGTTATTGATATGCACAACAAATATCTAGTAAACATGATTAAAACATACAATTACGTCGGGTTTTATCAGTTTGAAAACTTATGATTACAAAAACGCAATTATGTTTTTCTCCTCTGATTTTCGCCGTACACTTACTTATATTCGGAGCATTGCACTAGGATTTTTTTCTTTTTATGAATTTGAGGAATCAATTGTTTTTTTTATGAATTTTAGGAACCAATTTCACCACTTTCGTTCATTTACAAATGTTAAATCTTCGGTAAATCCTGGATTTTTAAGTTTGAAAATACATATATAACGATTTCGAATATCTTAAAACATTATCAACGGGAGAATTTGATAAATATTAATATAAAAATATTATATTTGCACATCATTATAAAAGAAGACGACGTTTACAAAAAAGGACAATATCCTATTGCACTTCTGAATACAATTTGATAAATTAGGACAAAGTACTTACAGGTAACGAGTCATCTTCACCGTTGGAATTTGCAAAATACCTTGAAAATGGCAGTGCAAATCTCTAAAAAGGAATCATGGCTTTAAATTAAAATGCGTACTTCAGATAATATAAAAATACATCGGGGATGACAGTGTACTTACTTGTTCAACCCCGCCACATTCTTTATGTGCTTGTTCCAAGTCAGGAGCCTTAAATTTGGTTTTGTCGATGTTGCTTTATATCATATTTGATTTTCGTTCATTATTTTGTACATAAATCAGGCCATTAGTTTTCTCGTTTCAATTGTTTTATTTTTTTCCCTTTCGGGGCCTTGTACAGCTTACTTAACTCAGAGGCGGATAATGAGGGTTTTCAGGGGCAAACAATGGTTGATTATATAGGGAATCACAGGCAAAAGCATGACTGGACTGCCCCATTCTTAGGAAGTCAGTGGGCCTCCTTAAGAAATGTGTTGATTCGCCTTTCAGTCTGTTACTGTATGCGTGTTGCTATAAAGGCTATACGGTGACCACTAGTTGTAAATTTCTATGGTATCTTGATGAGAGATTCTCTGGCAATGTTACAACATATGTTCTTACTTTAATATTTACTGCTGATGAAACTTGTCACATGTACTTATCCAACAGATCTTTAACTGAACAAAGCTACATGTAATAATGTCAAACAATGGCTAGACATTACGTATTAGTAAATAATGGAATATTGGGAACTAAAAAAGATAAACGAAACTACCTAGCTTTGACATCCTTTATTTTATGCGGGTTTATCCTTTTAGTTAGTCGTATTCTATACCGTGCACGTTTAACTACTTGCTAGACCACTTATTAATGAATCATCATTGTCCCAAGTCCGGAAACCTGTAATTCAGTGATTATTTTTGGTTCATATCTATCATATTTGTTTCATGTAAATTGTAATGTTAGTTATTCACGGCCGACACTCGGCTAACCGAGACATTGGTCGGTTAATCTATATTGAGTAGCACGGCTATATCGGCGGTTGGTCTGTTAATCGGGTTGGCTAAAGTCTGTTAATCAGGTGTTATCGAGAAAATCATTGAAAGTTCAGCATGTTTCATTGTATACATGTAACTATCTTAATATATTTTCATCAAAAAAAGTATTCATGTCTAACAAAACAATTCAATGTACCGAATTCAGTGGTGTAATTATTATTTTTCTAGCTAAGATGTACGATCTGTAAAATGAAAAGGCGGGTTACTCATCAATAAATTTATACACATTTTACACACATAAAATGTACACAAAATGACACATCGGTTAAATTTACTTGCATTCAATATTTTGAACATCGAAAAAAGAAAGGCATTATGTTTGTTAACCATATTGATATAATTGTGTGAAAAATCTACACGAAAATCTGTATTTTGGTGACATAAATCATTCTTTATTTAAAACCTGGTCTGTTAATGGGTCGGATGTATAAAACCCGGTCTGTTAATTGGTCTGTTAAGAGTTATGAATGGTAATAAAAGTATAATTTTATTGCTATATGGGGTGTTATCGGATCAAATGAGTAGCCTCAAGACGAGCGGCTAAAATATACGAAAACAACACATGAGCAATTAAACATAACATTACGGAAACAACACATGAAATTGAAAATTGATAAAAAATGGTTTCAAAAGTTTAATATTAAAGTAATATTAATTTCATCCAAGAATGATCGCATATATCATGTTGATTCTGTTTAATTGTCATGAATGACACAAAATTGTCATCTACATTGGTAACCAGTATATAAATCAGAGATAAACGTCGTAATTTAACTAAACATCAGTAAGTAAAATATATTGGGATGACAAAATATGAAAAATAAAGAAAGAATAATGAATAAGATAAATAAAATGTAGAAAAAAATGACATACCAATTTAAAGAAAACAGAAATAAACAATACCCCCAATCCGGACCCTCATGGTATACACGAGAATCTGGATGGAAACGCAGAATATAGAATTATATATAAGGACAGTAGAGAGTGATAAATTACCAAAAACGAGAGAAAAATAATACATTTGTACTTGTTTAAGAATACACACATGAAACACCGACGGCTGTTGAAACAGTAACGGATTGCGATGTACTTATATTGGTGACAAATTCTAGAAGTTTACATGCGGACAACTATGGTAGCAGGTTAATGTCATTTAGCGATTTAGCGCTTTAGCGTTTTTGCCTTACATATTATATATGGCGAAAACGCGAAACTGCGAAGTCAAAAACGCGAAAACGCGAAACTGATTTCTCGTTTTCGACTACGCGTTTTCGCGTTTTCGACTTCGCGATTTCTCGTTTTCGACTTCGCGTTTTCGCGTTTTCGACTTCGCAATTCGCCTTTTCGCGATTTCGCGTTTTCACCCCATAGAATATGAAAGGCGAAATCGCGAAAACGCGAAATGGACTTCACCGGCCACCATAGACAATTGTTGTTCTCCTCTGCACTTATGTAGAAAGGAACTAAACGGAATAAAATGAATTGAAACTTAAAATAACCAAATGTAGCTGCATTCGCTCCTTTCCGTTTACTTCTTTAGAGTGATTTTTAAACAACATATGATTAAGTAATAGAAGAAAAGAACCAATTAGATGATGCTGAAGAATTAGGGTTTAACGTCCAGTGACAAATATCATGTTCATATGTGAACGAGAACACGTTATATGTACCCTGTGTTGTACTAGAAAGACACTTTCAGTCGGAATTGAGAACGTGCTACTTCAAACAGACACAAAAATTAAGGCTGATTGAAAACGTCAATAAAAAATACATCCATATTCCAGAGGCCAATCCATATCACGCTATATTGAAGTGACACACCCTCCAAAAAAATGCAAAGAAAGTCAAAATAAAAATGCTCTTTCTAGGATACTGTGACACCGTATTGTCATTTTTGTTTACTCAGGAACATCTCATTCTTAAATTTTTTAAGGGGAAAATATAAAGGTAGCAAAATTATTGTCGTGGCTAAATAACTCTTAACTGACACAATTTCAATTGTCCAACCCATAAACAGACTTTATTCCCATAATTTTCACTAAAACGTGGTATTATTCACGTAATTTTACAATTATGAATTATTTACTAATGTCAATTCATTTTTTAGAACCACAGTACTATTTTTTGTCCTTTAAATGATATCTAAATTTATTTGTTTCGCCTTTTATTAAAAAAATTGCTATGCGTATAAGCATAAATACTACATACTTGCGCGACGCCTTTTAGTTTTACTGAAAACTGCGCAGACTAAGAAATGTTTTTACAAGTGCAAAATGTTCTATGATAGATATCATTTTGTTAGAAACTTTTCTTTTTTTGATTTGGTTCTTATAACATGCCAAAAATCTGTATATTTAACAGAGTTTAACATTAAATTAAGCGTTTTACTCTTAACAGACGTATAACCAACCCGATTAACAGACCAATCGCCTATATAGCCGCATACTCAATATAGATTAACCGACCAATGTCTCGGTTAGCCGAGTGTCGGCCGTGTTATTAGGCATTTAGTTTTATCGTTTGAAATATGTCACGTTTTCAAGTCCTTGCCTTTTGAAGCTGTTAATACGGAATGTGTTTCTTTTTTCCCATTGTTGATGGCAGTACGATGGTATATAAGTATAGATTATCGGGTTTTCTACACATTGATACGTAAAGTATCAGCCGTGAGCCACAATATGTCTGAGCCTTTTTTGGCGAACGAGCTTATTTTCTAACGCGTCGCATTGTGTCGAACGGTTGATATTTTACGAAATCTTTACGACGAAAACCCGATTAACTGTTTATCGTTCTATAACTGGTCTTTTTACCCTAAGCTAGTTTTAAGCTTGACGAAAGCAAAATTAATAACGTCTCCGCGTACATTGTTTCGTCGTTGATAACGTCTCCCCGTACATTGTTTCGTCGTTGAAAACTTCTACTCAGACATTGTGACATTGCTGATAATGCCTGCTCTCGTCTCAAAGCCGTGATACGAGAATTCACGAGCGACTTAGCAAGGTAATATAGTCGTAGGGAAGGACGATAACTACTTACATCTACTCCATTTTAGGGCTGGTTGATAGTTGCATCATTGGCTACAGACCACATCTCCTTATTTACTTGAACACCAGTAAGATTTAGGAACCACTGATATATGTATTGCAAACAAGCTCAGGGACATACACATTCGTTGATAACTTCTACGCAGACATTGTGACATCGCTGATAATGCCTGCTCTCGTCTAAAAGCCGTGATACGATAATTAACGAGCGACTTAGCAAGGTAATATAGTCGTAGGGAAGGATGATAACTACTTACATCTACTCCATTTTAGGGCTGATTGATAGTTGCATCATTGGCTACAGACCACATCTCCTTATTTACTTGAACACCAGTAAGATTTAGGAACTACTGATATATGTATTGCAAACAAGCTCAGGGACATACACATTACATCAATAACAGCTAGCGGTGATCATAGATTTTTTTAAACCCATAAATAACTCGTAAATGTTTATATTTACCGAATTATTTGTCATAATTGGTGATGATTCTAAACACTTGAATAGTCGTAGGATATAATAAAAACATCTGAAAAAAAGAATGAAAAGGTGAAATAGTTATTTATAATGCTGATTTTCAGACATATTATCTGGTGACGTAATTATGTTTTAATTAAACGTAATTAAAGTAAACCACCAGTTAGAAATTATCTTTAAGTTAACTTATATCTTAAGGCCAGTGGCACATGTACTTAAATCAGCGCCGCTAACGAAAAAAAGGACAGTTTACTGTCGTTGCTATGAAAGTTTTTTCTCATACGTCAGAGAAAAATATTTCCAAGGCGTCTTGAGAGACTCTGCCTCATCGAAAATGGGAGAGTGCTAAAAACACTTTATGAACATTTGTATATTAAAAAAGTGTAGTAATGATAAATAAAATCTCCTTACCGAGTGATACAGGTATTTTCACCCAAGGAAATGAAAATAACTTAACAGCGTGTTTGAGAGTAATTTCTGTGTTAGAAGATTGAGTAGAATCATATTTTTTATTGATATATATTTTTTTTTTTAGAAATGTACGAAATATTATGTTTGATTAAATTTATATTGCAAGTATTACGCATTGATCTCTGAAACCGCTAGCTATGTATTTGCAGTTCGAACAAACTATGGATACACACTCTATTAAAAGTTAAAAAAAAAACCAATTTTATCATTGAAAGGCATAATAATTCATGGACTTTTGCTCGACTATATACGATTTTTTCAAATACACTTGACAATTTTATAGCTGTTTATATTGTAAAGAAGTTTGTGTTATGAACTATAAAATATGACCATATATTTCGATTTATTTTTTTGGGTTGTTATCAATGGTGGGTCAATGATTCGCTGATCGTTCGCTGGATTACATGAATTGATAAAGATTTGAGCGAGAGCAGTTAGGTGTCTTTGTTTCAATGACTTTGTGAGAAAAACAAACTTTCGACAAGAATACTCATTAAGATTAAAAAAAAGTTAATCACAAAATAAATACAACTATTAACTGTTAATTTATGTTCATACTTACCAAATGCTTTAAACTGAGGGTGTCATTTCAGGAAATTATTATAATCGGTAAAATAAGCCAGTGTGCCTTGTGCTCGTCAGTTCTCTCTGTAAAATACAATATTTCTACTTTCCTTTTTGTAACGTAAAAGCTATTTAATATATTGTACATTGTGTTGTAAATATATATTTATTAACAATATGGATAGCATTGTTCTATTACAATGCTATTGTTTTTGTTAGTTTAAATGCATGATATTTAATTTCATATCTCAATTCAATTGTCAGCTATAACATTACTTTTTGACCCACTTTTGTTTATGTACACATGTACGTATTAAATCGATATTTGAGAGTGTTGTACCTTAGGAACCCACATTTTTTAAACACTGCAACTATGCATGTTAATTTTAATCCCAACCCGGAGAATGTTATAAAAGTGTAAACCATTTTTTTTTACGTTTCTGGCATATTCAAGTAACATGAGTAACAAGATCAGTGAACAGTTTTAACTCTTTACAACGTGTGGCGTGTTTCTATTGATGATAATATGTAGATGATATTTCAATATACTGTTCTTTATATTATATGTCCCACACATTTGTGTTTTGTTACTTTGAGTAGATTATCATGTTGTCTAAATACTGATACGATTGCATTAACTGCACATTTGTATCTATTTGTTATCTCATAAGCAACACGACGGGTGCCACATGTGGGGCAGGATCTGCTTTCCCTTCCGGAGCACCTGAGATCACCCCTAGTTTCTGGTGGGGTTCGTGTTGTTTATTCCTTAGTTTTCTATGTTGTGTCCTGTGTACTATTGTTTTTCTGTTTGTCATTTTCATTTTTAGCCATGGCGTTGTCAGTTTATTTTCGATTTATGAGTTTGTCTGTCCCTCTGGTATCTTTCGTCCCTCTTTTGTAGAGTAGTAGGACAATATTTCACTGATTTTCAGTTTCATGTTTATATGTTTTATTTTATATTACACCAAAAAGTTTTTCATTAAAAATGTTTTAGACTCACGTATTAAATTTTGACTGCATCAGTATGCTCTAGCAATATGAAGTCATCTATTTCAAATGTACCGGTAGTACACAGGCAACCCTTTCTCACATTAACTTCACATGAAAAATTACATGAAAAATTTCACCTGAGATTCACCTCCAACGTGCTTAAACATGCAACTTACGTGAAAATTTGCATGTGAATTTCACGTGAATCGAGATTTACATAATTCTCATGCGAAATTTTTCACATAAATTTACGTGAACTTTTCATGAGATTCATGTGAAACTCACATATACTGTGTTCGTGTTAGTTTCACGTATACATAAGCTCGTTTATAAGGTGAAGTTCACGTGAGCTTCACATGAATTTAAATTCTCGTGAAAACTGATGTGAGTAAAATTTGCCTCTGTAGCATGCTTTTATATGCATTTTACTGAAACGTGAATTATATTGTAATTTAAAAAAATGCACGTGTTACTACACAATCGGAATTTTTTTAATTAAGCATTATTCTCGTTTTTCTATAGATTAGACCGTTGGTTTTATCGTTTGAATGGTTTTACACCAGTGATTTCAAGTCAAGGCTCCATGTTGAAGGCCGTACCTTGACCTATATGGTTTACATTTATAAATTGTTACTTAGATGGAGAGTTGTTTCATTGACACTCATACCACATTTGCCTATATCTATTAATTTCTTTGTAAACGTTTGTAAATTTACTTTTAAGAAATAAAAAATCCATTTATCATCTTTGAATATAAGATCTCATAGTTTTTATCAAAATAAGTAATATTTTAGGACGTCTTTGAAGAATAAATTCCTAATAACGTTTCAATACTGGGACTAGTCGGATGCACAACTGTAATACAATGTGCCACCATTATTACTCGAAGTCCGAGAAATGACTGTCGCTTAGAATAACAGATGTAAATTCAATGACAATTTTATTTTGTAATATCCATCAGTTTATGGTGCTCAATTTACACTTTTCATAAACTGTGGAAGGTCTATTATATTATTACTGAGAACTTTCACATGAACATCCTCATAACCTATATCACATATGCAAAATAAAAACATAACTAAACTTAAAATATTTTTTACACCACTACTTCTAGAAACAGAAACCACAACTTATTTTTATTTTAGTTTGTGTATTCTTTAAAAGAAATGAAATATGGAATATCATTGGTAACCTAGCTATGGAAAACGCATCACCAATAATTGCGCTCTTGATACACTTACAGTTTGCAGCCTAAAACATGAATAATGGCATATAGTCTTGACACTTACACAAGCGAGATAGCAAATTACGTTCGACTTTTTCCGGAACCAGAAATACCCAAGCAGAGGTATACAGCATATATACTGTATCTACCTTTATCACTGTGTATCATCGCCACCGGAAATTGGGTACTAACGAAGAGGAGAGAAATAGAAAAAAAAAGTAAACAAGTTGGAATTCATTCAATTTAAAGCATTTCCACTCATTTGATGAGGATGCCGCTTGAGAAATAATTTTCTGATATGTAATTCTTGAAACTATTAGGCCGGTAAGTACAAAATTGTGACAAGATTTTGTGTTATACTCCAAAACTTGCCACTTAGTACCGGAAACTTTCGAGATCGATCGTCCTCTGTCGCCCCATTCTCAAGATATTGAACTGTTTTTCATTGTTTTTCCAGACACGTTTGTAGATTATTATAGTGTGGCATCATATTTACTGAAATTTGTTGTCAAAAAGATTATAGACCATACAAAATACAGTCTAGGATACGGCAACTTGCTCGTGTTGACATATTTACTGTATAGCAACTTGTTTTCAACTGTATGGCAACTTGCTAATTTTAAAATATGTATTTGCCGTCCTTTCAAAGAAAATAAAGTATTAAGTTCAAATATACGGAAGCGTATTTACGAAAACGTATTAGCGCCACACATTTTTTTTTTAATTTTTCTTCCTATGTTTGCGTTTTAACGCTATAATGCAAACCTAACGCAAACCTTTGCGATATAACGCAAACCTGCAATTGAAGATACGACACAATTTAATACAAGTGGTTTAGAAACGTGTAAAATGTTCGTAAAAGCGATTTAAAATATGCATTTTGTACTTTAATTTGTAATTTACACAATTTTATGTATTGTTATCATTCATTTATGTATTCATTTTCGTTTGAATAGATCCAAGTAAAAGTTGATCGCCGGATTCATGTTTGCTGTCTTGATCATAACTGTGTCGTGAATGGCTAATTTTCGCGGGCTTTAGTGATGACACATTAAATCTGTACGTGTTCTTTTCACTGACATCGCATCTTTATTACGATTTCATTTAAAGAATTTATAAATACATATTTTAATGATTTTGTTTCAGGTTTATTAAGAGGTCATTTCCGGGCAATTGTAACATACTTTTAGCATATATGATCATTGCAATTTTTATCCCGTCATTATTCATTGTTCTCTCAATTTCTTTTTTAAAGTGTAATATTTGCCACTGGAAGTGATGTTATCAAACATTCATGTAAATCATAAAAACTGTATGAACTCGAATGGTTTTATTAAAACACATATTAAGAGATAAAATATTGCGTTGTAATGCCCTTTGAAAGGACGTGTACATCAGTTTGTAAAGACCAAAAGGGGCCTTTAATTTTACGTCTAGGTAAGGCTTTTTAAAAGGTGTATATTTTAACTAGTCTCATACTATTGCATTCAATTATTTGTTTTAATAAGATACTAGAACACACCCGCGAAATCGCGGGCATATACAGCTTGTAAACTGTTGTAGGATGAATTTTTGTAAATAATGCCCGCGTCACACTGTCCCGATTTTTATATACGATGGACACCCGAATGCGAAAATTGTAAGTTCGTACGAAGTTGGTCCCGATCTCGTTAAAATACCAAAAAGTGACCGAAGCAAGTACGATGAATAATGAAGTCTATACGATGGTGCCGAAATTATATACGATAGCAAAAGATGGACATACGAAGGTTAACCGAAGACGGGTATTTAAGCTTCATATCTCAGCCGAAGCCTACACGGTGGATCACGAAGGCTACACGATGGATTACGAAAACTACACGATGGAATACGATGATGGCGCGATGGCCATACGATGTCTAAAAGACGTCGTGTACACAGAAAATTGGTTGCTCATTTTTTTTACCTGCTGGTTCTAAAGACAATATTAAAGGTATTTCCAGTTACTGAATGTTTTGGTTGATTTCTAAAAATAATAGTTTATGTATCAAATGTGCATATTCAATTTACCATTTTCTGCATGTGTCATATACAAATATAGTGTCCATATTTGTCCCCAATATGTTACATACGAGGGGGTGCCACCCTCGGCATTGCCTTGTTTGAACTGTAAAATGTTTGCACTAGTCTTAATAATCACCCATAATTATGCCCATGTTTACTGATCTATCTTAAAGGTAAAGTAATGGGTTCGTTGATCCCTTTTATTCAAAAAGAGCTCTTTCAAGGAGAATATCATAATAATATAGACAAAAGGAAGGATGTAGGGAAAGCAACAAATGCGGCAAAATATGACATATAGGAAACAAAATGGTTATGGAGTAAAGTTGGTTTCCCTATATACGTATACCTGCAGTGTTGGTGTACGAGGCGCGTTTATGATTTTATGTTACTTGATATGATAAATTGACAAAAAATAATATTTTACTTGTAAAAGTAAGTACTGAGCCTGTAATAGCTGTTCTTCTTGTTCCATTTGAATTTATAGAAACAACGCTGTTGTCTTTCTTGTTCTCATAGAATCATATGATATGAGCTCCATGTTTTGTGAACGTCTTTCTTAACTGTCGTATTAGACTGACCAGTGCATATCGCGCATGGCACTTTTAATGTATTTTAGCGCGAAAATTAACTTACATCTAGCTGGATTTATTGCCGTCGTAGTTCCATCTTGTCGCCTTCGTACTTTTATTCGATGGCAACACGACGGGATTACGAGGTCTTCACGAAGTCGTGTTGCCATCGTAAGACCTTCGGATAGCTTCGTGATTCATTCGTGTAGACATCGTAATGTTAAAACTGCCCGATGGAAACGATGGAAACACGAATGCAATACGATGTTCAAAGATGCATTCCCGGTGACATTACGATGGTGAGGATGGTTATACGAACTCAATACGAACCCTCAACATCGGACGCACCTTCGGGGATTTTTTAACATGTTAAAAAATTTAGAACCCTTCCCGAAGTTGTCCCCGAAGGCTAGAAAAAGTGGCCGATGGTTAAGGATGGTTAAAGATGGCACTACGAATAGCCCGATCTGGATACGATCAGTCCCGATTTTGAAAATTTCCATAATCGTGTTGCCATCGGCGTAAAAATCGGGACAGTGTGACGCGGGCATAAAAGATATTATGACTGGAGAATTTCATATAAGGTATCAAAAGCCCTAGCTCTCTCTTTTTTCCGAAGTCCGTTATGTGTTTCCTTTCTGTTAAATTCAATTATTTTTCGTGTTTCTGGCCTTATACCACAATTATTCTTCCGCTTTGCTCCAGTGCATTTTTTGGTAAAAGTCAAACTAAATTAAAAATTTGCACCTCTTCAAACATGAAATAAATGAAACTGCTTACAGACCATTATTATTCTAATAAAATATGCTTCTAGGACAATCCATCAGTGCTTTTTCTTTTAAAAGCCCTATTAACATGCCAATGGTAGGATTTGAATCTCGTATAAATGATTAAGGCTCATTTGAGGGGTGGTCTGACAGGCCCTGATCCCGAAATCCTGGACATAAAAACATGAAATCCCGAGGTGCGTATTTTAACGAAATTCATATGCCGACATCCCGAAATTAAAAAAAAAATATTCCCGCATCCCGTAAAGATAAATCCCGAAATCCCGAGCTTAAAAACACCCGATTCCGACGTCCCGAATAAGTCCTGCCTCCCTCTAATCTCTACCCTACTTTCATTTTGGCCAAACACATACTTTCACTTTCAACAATACATTTTTATGCCCCATTTATGGGAATTATGTTTTCTAGTCTGTTCGTCCGTTCGTTCGTTCGTTCGTCCGTCCGTCTGTCCCGCTTCAGGTTAAAGCTTTTGTCGGGGTGGTTTTTGATGAAGTTGATGTCCAACCAACTCGAAACTTAGTAAATATGTTCCCTATGATATGATCTTTATAATTTTTATGCCAAATTAGAGATTTTACCCCATTTCACGGTCCACTAAGCTTAGTAAATGATAGTGCCGAAGTGGCATCCGTACTATGGACACATTCAGGTTTAATCCACCATTTTCTACATTTGAAAATGCCTGTACCAAGTCAGGAATATGACAGTTCTTGTCCATTCGTTTTTGATGCGTTTTGTTATTTGATTTTGCCATGTGATGATGGCCTTTCCGAATTGATTTTCCTCTAAATTCAGTATTTTTGTGGATTTACTTTTTCCACATGGTTTACTTATTTCAATATATATATATGCAACTGGTATGACCCCTTAGATAGTAAATATTTCAGAAAAAAGTAGACAGAATACAGAGAGTCTCTGTATATAATAGTATTATAATCGTAGTTTACAGGTGGATAAACGCGAAAACATAATTGTCTCTAAGGAGGTATAATAGTTGTGGTTCTTGCGATCTAAAAACCATGATATTGAGAACGCTCTGATTGGCTTTTTTTTCATTTTTGTAATCTATCATACGATTGGTTGTTCTTGTGCATGTTTAAAACCTGAAGTCTTATATATGACTAAAAGTCAATGTGATAACGGAAACAATATCCGGACACCTATTTTGTCGTTTTTCTCCCAAAATAACTCAATCTGAATAATCATAAGAACGGATGACAAATGCGACTATGCATGTTTCCTAAAGAACACAGAGGCATGATGATTAATTTATTGTGGAAGGAAGAGAAGCGACACACAAAATGAGGTCTTCTCGTTTAATAGTATAGATGCGAAAGCTAAGCGTTATAACAGATAAAACAAATAAATGAATGCAATAGATCAGGGTAAGACTGAGATATTTAGTCATTTAAAATACTCAAGTAAAGTTAATAAGTACCACATATTGCGAACTTTCATTTTTAGAATGTTCCATTTTCCCAGAACCTTTGATATTTTCATAGGTATTACTTGGTTTGTCTTACAGTTGTTTTTGTCTTTAAATTTTAAGTACAAAAATATGTACTCAGGCGCATAATTATACAGTTGGTGTAAATTTGTTTCGGTTCATTTATTTAGACGTCTTTTGGTTTTATGATGGATTTGTACAAATGTATCTGTTGCTTATACACTTTTAACACCAAACGTCCATGCATCGACGTAGAATGATTCAAAAACATATTGGTGCATTAAAAAAGGGAACCATGCATTTTATATACCTCTATAAAAAATACAAAAAAGCACAAACGTCACAAACGCTCTATTTAACATACATGTATCCTATGCTCACATTTATATGATGTCAAACCTGATATTTCTGATATACTCTATATATAGAGAGTTCTTTTTATGAGATGTTAATTTTTCGATTTTTTTAATTTACGACTATATATACTGAAATTGAAAAAAATAATTCCTCCATTTTTTGTTATTCACATATAACCATGATAACTATACTTTTTTTTTCTTCTTGGCTTTAAAAAAAAGTTATTAATTTGAAGACAAGTGAATTTGGTGTCAAAGTTATGTGAAATTATGTGTCTTATACATTTTTTGTACGCAATTCTTAAAAAGTAAAAATAAATTAAAAAAAAAACGAACTCTGAGATGAAATTTCAAAACGGAAAGTCCGTAATCAAATAGCAAAATCAAAACCTCAAACACTTCAAATACATCGAATGAATAACAACTGCATATTCCTAACTTGGTACATTAAGTTAGCTACATGCATAATAATTTAGGTATACAAAAAAAACCCATAGTATTTAAAATCTAAAATTTATTAATTTCCTTTGCATAGATTAACAGTCATATTGCCATAGGTGGAACACTTAGTGGTTTCCGGAGCGCATCAATTATCGCCTGCCAGAATATTTCTTCTCCAACTCCCTCTTTGAATCTTAAATATGGAGTGGATTGTAAAAGAGTTTTGATAGAACTGGTCATGTGATTAGCATCAATAGTTCGAAGCATGATTAAAACACATGCATCTTTTCCATGGTGACGTCTGCGTTCCTGCACACAATAACATTCCCATTGACACCACTCGCTTTCTGCGAAATCATTACTCATTATTATTACGACTTTCCACGACTCTTTCATGTATTTGTCAACATTTTCTGAAATTGGAACACCGACATCAAAATTACGATGATGAATGCAAAGCTTTATACCTTCACGTTCAATTCGTTTAACAAACGATGCATGGACCCATTCTCTATCTGCATTACAATAAACAACAAAAGCATGGAATGCAAAGTCTTGCCTGTTGTCTAATTGTAAATAACCATCTTTTTGCAAACGATGTAGTCGGAATAAGTAAAGATAGTTCCGAATGTTAGTGTGACATTTGTAGACAGAAAACATCAAAACTAGTATGAAAAATCCAGAAGTAGATAAAACTAGTGTCATTGTCAAAAGTGGATTCCATGGAGTACATATTACTTCCGTTGGATTATATTCTTCTAGAAGCGTGTCCTGTAGGTTTTCTGGAAACGCACATTTGTACCCTTGCGGATAGTTAGACAAAAGCGAAGTGTTGTTTTTTTTAATCCAATTACGGAACCACATGAGATCACAAGTACACATAAGAGGATTGTTTGAAAGATCAAACTGAAGCAGTCGTTGTAAGACTTCAGATTTTATAGATGTTTTATTTAATAGTTGAATTTGATTTTTTTGTAGGTTTAAAAACTTTAAGTTTATAAATTTATCAAAAGTACCATCAGGCCAATATCGTATTATATTCCCTTGCAGGTTAAGACTTTCCAATGATACCATTTTTGAAAATATGCCACTTGGAAGTTTGTTGAGACGCATATTCTCAAGGTTTAAAGTGATTAAATTTGGTAGATGTTTAAATATTAAAATTGATGTATCACTGTCTGAGGCCAAAAAGTTATACCCTAAGTTTAGCACTTCTAAATTTAGAAAATACTTAAAAATACTATTTGGATCAAAATTATGTATGTTAAGCTTGGAATCAAAACGAAAATTGTTATATGCTAATGACAACAACCTAAGAGTTGAAATATTAAAAGCAGCGGGTCCAATTGTTGTGATTTGTTGATTTTTTTCTATATAGAGTTTCTGAAGGCTAGGCAAAACAACAAAGGCATTATCATTGATGGATACAAAACGGTTGGAATTTAATATCAGGATTTCCAAACTAGGTAAACAATAAAAATAGGACGATTCAAGGATAGACAGGGAATTAGAACCTAGATCCAATACTCGTAAATTTGGAGATTTGCTTTTACATCCATGTGATTGACAACAATATCTATTGCACGTACCACAACAGAAATTTTGAAATTCGTCAATATAGTTTTTGCTTAGATCTGCTATTTTAAGTGTACATTGGCCTTGAAGGTCAAACGTGGTCAAACTATTTCTAGACATATTTAGCAATCGTAACTTTTGTAAAGGTGCAAATACTACGAAAGCATTTCTCTGTGCTTTATTTCCCGAAAAAGATGCTTCGGTTATATTTGTCTGTCCAAAAAATAAATCTGGCGGTAGTATTTTCCAATTATTGTCTTCGAATCTGACTATGGTAATGCTGTCCTTTTTTAACTTAAAAAAGGCGGAGCGTACGTCTAAATCATATACCTTTGGTTCCGCAGATATCTCAAAGTTTCTCAGCCATTTCAGGTCATATAATGTGTCCCTTGAAAAATGCTCGATCGAATTGTCTACTAATGAGATATGACGTATTTCCGTTTTAGTTACGTTAAGCATAAAATGTCTTGTAACGTTTGTGAATTTGTTACCTTTAAAGTAAACATTTTTAACGTAATCTGGTAGTCTAGGTATGAAGGTCAGATTTGTACAAGTGGCTTCCTTTCTTTGGCTACTACATTCACAGTAAGGCTCCAAGCATGGTATTGATGATGAACCGACATGTAATAAAATGTATACCAGTATAAACTGGGGAAATATATGTTGCAGTTTGAAGATTACCAACCTGAAATACAAAACATTGTTGTAAAATTAGAATGAATAACATGTTTGCTCCACCATTTTCTCAAATTTAGGCAAGTTTACGAAATTAAAAGACGCAACTTTTCTAGGCCCCAAACTAAGTATGGTTCCTGGTCAATATACAGTTATTAACACTGCTCGTTATTGAAAATTTCGATACACCAAACATAGTTCTTGTACCTCATACATTTTCGTATTAACCAAAATTATCAGTCCAAAAGTGTTCTACAATGATCAACAGTCCTGCATATTTTATTTGATATCTAAATTACCAATATATAGAGTCAGCATAGTATGATGTGCACACCGATGCATAGGAACTAGTTTGTTTTGAATATGTACTACTTTCGGGTATTTTCCTTTTTAACCGGACCTGAGTTGATTATATAACAGCTTATATAGTATATTCAAATTATCTGCCCTAAACCTGTGTCTTTTTCTGTCAAGTTATCTAGCATTTATCTCGATGTGCTCCGTGGCTGTCGTAATGTTTGTAATGCTTTGGCACCCTTCAGTGTGATTGTCAGGCTATATTATGACAATACATAAAATTGAGAATGGAAATGGGGAATGTGTCAAAGAGACAACAACCCGACCAAAATAAAAAAACACAACAGCAGAAGGTCACCAACAGGTCTTCAATGTAGCGAGAAATTCCCGCACCGGAGGCGTCCTTCAGCTGGCCCCTAAACAAATATATACTAGTTCAGTGATAATGAACGCCATACTAATTTCCAAATTGTACACAAGAAACTAAAATTTAAATAATACAAGACTAACAAAGGCCAGAGGCTCCTGACTTGGGACAGGCGCAAAAAATGCGGCGGGGTTAAACATGTGTGTGAGATCTCAACCCTCCCCCTATACCTCTAACCAGTGTAGAAAAGTAAAAGCATAACAATACACACATTAAAATTCAGTTCAAGAGAAGTCCGAGTCTGATGTCAGAAGATGTAACCAAAGAAAATAAACAAAATGACAATAATACATAAATAACAACAGACTACTAGCAGTTAACTGACATGCCAGCTCCAGACTTCAATTAAACTGACTGAAAGATTATGATTTCATCATATGAACATCAGGCACAATCCTTCCCGTAAGGGGTTTAGTATCATACCATCATAACATATATGAGAAGAACATAACCCGTGTCATGCCAACAACTGTTTTTAGAATAAATGTGTTTAGTTCCGACGCAAAGACCTTATCAGTGACTCAATATTAACGCCAAAATATGCAATCTTTAATGACTTGACAACAGTATCGTAATTATATCCCTTCTTAATAAGTCTATTCAAAGGTTTTGTAAGTTTATGAGGTGAATACTGACACCTTTGTGCTTTATAAAGAATATTTCCATAAAAAATTGGATGTGAAATACCTGAACGTATAAAAAGTCTGCATGTTGAGCTATATTTACGAATGATGTCTTTATACCGATGATAAAATTTAGTAAATGTTTTGACTAGTTTGTGATATCGAAAACCCTGGTGTAATAATTTTTCAGTAATACATAAATTTCTCTCGTTAAAATCTAAAACATTGTTACATACACGAGCGAATCGTACAAGTTGAGATATATAAACACCGTAAGATGGTGACAATGGAACGTCACCATCTAAAAACGGATAATTAACGATAGGAAATGAAAAATCATCCCTTTTATCATAAATTTTAGTATTCAGCTTTCCGTTAGTGATATAGATATCAAGATCGAGGAAAGGGCAGTGGTCATTGTTAGTATTAGCTTTATTTAAAGTAAGTTCACCAGGATAAATTTCATTAATATACATACTGAAGTCGTCATTATTGAGAGCCAAAATATCATCCAAATATCTAAAAGTATTATTAAATTTGTTTATCAGATGTTGTTTTGATGAGTCTTTGCTTATTTTTGTCATAAATTGTAACTCGTAACAATACAAAAAGAGGTCCGCAATAAGTGGTGCACAGTTAGTCCCCATTGGAATTCCGATAATCTGACGATATACGGAATCCCCAAAGCGAACAAAAATGTTATCTAGTAAAAATTCAAGGGCATATATAGTATCAAAGCATGTCCAATTAACATAGTTTTTTTGTTTATTGCTACTAAAAAATGACCTAAAAGAGTTTAAACATATATATTCACATTCTGATTTTTTGAATGCCCATTTAATTAGGTGTGTGAATTTTTTCTTAATGAGAATGTGAGGCAATGTGGTATACAGGGTAGAAAAATCAAAACTTTGAACAGATTCAAAATCACCAATATAAGCATGCAATTTATCAAGTACTTCCAACGAGTTCTTGACACTCCAAAAGTAATTTATTCCACTATTTTCGAAGGCCTTATTTGAACAATTTATTATAAGGTTTTTAATTGTACCAAGTGTGCTGGTAAGAATAATAGACAATTTAGTAGTTGAACAATGGCTTGAAGACGAAATAAATCTATATTTGTAAGGGGTTTTGTGTAGCTTCGGAAGCCAATACATAGTTGGGACTTTCATTGTATTTGGCTCTGCTTGTAAAGCGGTGGCTAAAAGTTTATGTTTGTTACAGATTTCGTTTTCTGAAAATGGAGTCAGTTGGAATGTTGGTGAATTGGTGTTTTCCTTTTTCAGAACCTCAATGTAAAATTTACGTCAAACAATAATAATATTATTAGCAGCTTTATCGGCCGGGACAAAAACAAATTCCTTGGCTAATTCTTTTAGTTTATGTTTGATACGAGAAATAGGTTTATTGTGGTTATTGTTAATAGTAAAATGTTCTTTAAAATGTTGAATACGTATATCAACTATCTTCATTACTGAATTAAAAAAAGATTCCAAAGATTTTTTGTCAGCTTTTTCCCGTTTTATCCATTTCATACAGTAAGTATGGAGTGAGTCGTGGATGATATTACGACACTCATTCCAATTAATAATTGACGGGGGACGATATTTAGGTCCTTTACTGAGAAATGATTTTAACTCTCGGTCTTGAACGATGTTAAGATCTCCTGTTATAACATGGGAAATGGGTCCATAAATATATTCGGAATTACTGCAATTACATGAAGTCCGTGTATTTTCACTGATATTAACATCTTTACACAATTGACTATAATTAAACACAAATTTCCGGGTAGATTTCTTGTAAATATAACAAATAAGAGGTAGCTCAGTATTGTCAAAATATCCGGGAATTTGTTCTTTAACAGAATGGTCGTTAAATATACCGGCAATATTTACGAAATCAAAGCCTTTATTGACATACTTAATTTTAATAAAATGTTTTTTATGATCTTCAGGGCGATCAATTTTGGGAAATAATTTAGAATAACAATATGCCATAATAATTTGAACAATTTCATACTTAGGACTGCTATATGAAATTGTGTTGCAATCCTCCAAAATTTTATTTAACTTATTAACCGGTAACGAACAGAGTTTTGTTAACAGATAATGTCTGCCGTTGTTTTTTGAAATAGAAATTAGGTCCGAAATATTGGTATGATTGGCCCAAAATTTTCTTTGATTGCGATTTGTTCTACAACCGTGAGAACGGTTTTACGAACAGTTTTAGAAACAATATCCAAAATGTTAACGGAATTGGTTCTAGATATATTACCAATTCCCATGATATTATCATTTAGACCGAGAGGGTAAACTGTCTGTATTTTTTTAATCCAATTTAATTCAATTATTTTCCGTGATCGTACAAACTTTGAATGCGATTCACCAGGCTGCTTATTTACTACTTCTAAAGGTTGAACTGCTAAATATTTAAAAGGATGGTTGTGCTTCTTAAGGTGTTGGTAAATGATACTTTTGAATTTATTAGGTCTTTTAAAACGGTACAGATGTTCTTGAGTGCGTTTTGATAAATATCTTCCAGTTTCTCCTACGTACTGAATACCACATCCCGGTTTGTTTCATGTGAGTAAATAAATAATACTGTTTGTTTTTCAAGTAATATCAGTTTCAAAATTTAAAGAAAATGTGCGACCATTAAACGTGGACCTTACCGTATTGTTGGTGGAAAGACGGGGACATGTAAGTCATTTTTTGGCATGACACTTATCGATAGAAGGGTAACCACGATTTTTATTGTTAAAAATGTTAGCGATGGTAGTATTTTTAGATAACCGATTTTGAAGATTGAGACGTGTAGATACCCTTTGAACAAGTTTAGTATTTAGTATTTTTCCGTTTCTTAGCTTCATAATTGTTTTGTTAGTGAATTACATAATAAAGGAGCAAAGATTGGCGTCCAGAATATGAACCAGCATACAATAATTAAGTTAAGTAAAAGTGATAAATTTGTTCGGCTGAAAATGTCAAACGCTATCAGTATTAATTACCCGAAAAAGATAGTGTATATCAGGGTAGGACTGATGGCTGACCAATTAGTAGAATGGGGCTGAATATTGAAATACTACTTGTTGATAAACATTCCTAAAGTAATGCACTAGAGCAGTTCTCGGTCGGACACACACTCCATAATCTAGTATATTATAAGAGCATAAACCTGAAGCACGGGGAGGCACTCTACTGCCTCCACACGGCACTAAAGACAAACTCTGTAAAAAATAAAATTGAGAATGGAAATGGGGAATGTGTCAAAGAGACAACAACCCGATCAAAATAAAAAAACACAACAGCAGAAGGTCACCAACAGGTCTTCAATGTAGCGAGAAATTCCCGCACCCGGAGGCGTCCTTCAGCTGGCCCCTAAACAAATATATACTAGTTCAGTGATAATGAACGCCATACTAATTTCCAAATTGTACACAAGAAAGTAAAATTTAAATAATACAAGACTAACAAAGGCCAGAGGCTCCTGACTTGGGACAGGCGCAAAAAATGCGGCGGGGTTAAACATGTTTGTGAGATCTCAACCCTCCCCCTATACCTCTAACCAGTGTAGAAAAGTAAAAGCATAACAATACGCACATTAAAATTCAGTTCAAGAGAAGTCCGAGTCTGATGTCAGAAGATGTAACCAAAGAAAATAAACAAAATGACAATAATACATAAATAACAACAGACTACTAGCAGTTAACTGACATGCCAGCTCCAGACTTCAATTAAACTGAATTGAAATGATAGGGAATTTTGATAAAATGTCTGTTATAATTCTAATTTAAGTGATAGACAGGTTGCCGGGGCAGAAAATAAATATACACAACAATATACACCATTTAAACGAAACATAATGGCTGTTGTTGCAAAAGTAAAAGTTCCTGAGCTATTTTAAAAATCGAAGCGAGAGGCTTTAATTATTGATGTGTAAAATACAGGCAAAAATGGCTGAAAAGTCAAATTTCCAAACTTCGTGTTGAAAATTGGCTTACAAGGTTATTAGAAATACAGGTTGCCGGGTGGAATTTGAAACTTGAATGTCCAAAGAATAAGCAAGTCCAAACCTTGTATGTGTAGTCATTGAACTCTAGGTTCCCACGTAAAGTTAAAATGTCCCTATTTCAAGAAGAATAAACTCACGAAAACACGAAAAAATCACTACATTCGCGTTCATTGTTTTGATTTTGACCGTCTGACAACTTTACGGAAATATCAAAGTGATTGTAAATAAGGACTCTGTGACGGGCAACTTATAATATCCGTGTTTTAAAGATTTTAATGATATCAAGCCAGTCCAGTTCAAACTATTATCACGTGGTACAATTCTCATTTACATATTATGAATATTAATTAGCAAAAGCACTACTAATTTCTGGCTATGTTTAGCTATATTTAAAGCATGCAGACCACATTTGTAGTACCAAGAAATTAAACTACTTGATGCACAAATTATCACGTGAAAAGTGTTAATCTGTTGTTGGCAAATCAGAATAATGCATGTACATCATGTACATACATTTGACATATACATGTAATGTAGTAAATATTTAAATGCTTTAACATGCAGAAAGTATGAAATGATTACCGGTATATACTCGTCCGTCAAATAATAATATGATAGTAATCATTATAAGTTTATGCCTTCGACTGTAACCCTTGTGCCTTTAGGAAATATATCTAGTTGACCTTGTTTCTTGTTCTAATATTTCATTTCAGTTACTGTTAAGTATCGAAGATGAAATAGTTACTGATATGCAGAATAATGCTCTCATACGAATACTAGTATTTGTGTCAAATCACTTTTATTTTGCACCTACAAACGGTAGCGTACCGATGGTATCATAATTTTACGTGTTATCTTAGAACTAGTTTTTTGTAGTTTGAAAAAGAGGTTTACACCAATTCCATATGCATCTCTCTAAGAAGACTGCCTCAGTTCAACACCAAAGGGGTATCGGTACGTTCGAAGTTAGTACGAGCGTATATGATGATGTTGTTTATGATAGTGTGTACTGTATGGACATGGCTTAGTCGTTATAAGGATACTGGATGGATGCAGGATAGAACGAGATCGGTTATCGTCCAAAAGTATACCCCTAGAGTAAAATGTTCTGTACATTGACGTCTCTTCGAATATCTTTTTATCCGGATACGTATTACTGAATGTGCAAGTATTTTTACTTATATCTGATTATCCTCACTGGCTGGTCGTAAAAAAATAGTAAAACAAATCAAATAGACTGTAAACATGAATTGAAGTTTCTAAACCATCGGCAATTGTTTTGAACGAAACGAATGTGGATTGAAAGTTTATACTATTCTCAGATAAGTCCCTCTCTATATGTTAATGGTACAGGCAAAAGGTGAACGTTTTTTTCACTACATATGCAACCAGATTTAGTAATAGTCAGACAGTCTTTCAAAAGCACAATATAGTTTAGTCATTTCAAGACCTGATGTGAGTTCTTTCATTACCAGGCATTCATGTTCGAACATCACAATGCAAGATCATAAAGAAATAAGCAAAGTGTATGTTTGAGAATGACGAACATAACGTTTCACAATAACGTGTCTATTCCAATCATGTGGTGTCTAATAATAACGCGTTAGACATGTACATGTTAGATATTCAAATCCTAATTAAAAATAAACCATTCAAATTTGATATCCGAATGGAACGCAGTCCAACCCTAAAACATGTATTACGTTATCTGGTGAATGTAGAGGTGTCATTACTGCAAATAGAGTTTGCAAGAGATTGGACATTGACCATGTTGACCCGCTATTGCTTTATGAGCCAATATCATTGCACTGTAATAAGTTTGTGACATTATTCCAACATACAATTATATAGAAACCTATTCGACCATTACCTCTGTCCTTTGTAACATTGTAGCATTACCTTACTTTCAATTGTTTTATAAATAGCATTAATAGTTTGTAATACATGGTAAAATGCTTATTTTCATGTTGTTAAAAGGTGCTTGTTGAGTATATAAAGATTGATAGAACTTCCTCGTTTGATTATCTTAAAAAGTATTAAACCAACGGTCAAATCTAACGACAAATTGCAACAGGGGTTATTTCATATGGCATACTCTCTGGAAAGGCATTGGATCATGGATTCAACCATCAGTTTGAATGAAGTTGTTGAGTTGTATAAAATGAAAACTATACGTTATAAAGCGCTTTTCTTGGTCTACCTTCATCGGGAACTATCAAATCCAGGTATTTGAAAGCTAAGAATGTACAAAATAAGAACCAAAACTTTTGAAGAGCTTTATAACGGCAAAGTACCCCAACATTAGCCAAATCCATCTAAGGCTTGGGCAACTTTGACGGATGGAGTTGAAACCTAAGTTTGTTTTAATAACTTCAAAATTTATAATCAGACAATTTGTCTAATGCTTAGTTTGTTTATGTGTGTGGTACATTTTAATGTTGTGTTTCTGTTGTGTCGTAGTTCTCCTCTTATATTTGATGCGGTTCTCTCAGTTTTAGTTTTTAACCCGTTTTTTTTCTACCGATTCATGAGTTTCGAACAGCGGTATACTACTGTTGTTTTTATCTTGAAATGCATATTATAAAAACAGCTTTTATTTACATTATTGACAGTAACTACAGACACAAACATCGACTGCGTGATTCGAGTTAATTATAAGAACAACAAGGGCAACTTTACATATTGTACTTTGGTGAATCATCTACTGAACAAGTTAGATATGATTAATATGTATAGTATTAAACTAGTAAAACGCAGGATCAATAACAATTATATATTCAAATATCTCTTCTAGGTAAAGGCAACAGTAGTATACCGGTGTTTAAAGTCATCAATCGATTGCGAAATAACCAATCCGGGTTACAAACTGAAACAGAGGGAAACTCATCAACTATCAGAGGAATAAAGGAACAACAGGAACACTGAAGTGCAACAAAAACAAACGCCAACACACATAGAAACGAACTATTTGATAACAATTGCCATATTCAGAACAAATGGTGGGTTTAATCTAGTTAAGGTAGCACTACAGTCAGAATTTTCTGACTCCAATCAACAGTCTTTAAAGATCAATTTCTCCAAAACTACTCAATGGAATTTTAAAATCTTTAACTCATTGTAAAGCTGAAATATAACTCTTTCTAGATTTATATATAAATTTATTTTTGGTTTGATTAATTTCAAAATATAGCTCATTATTGCCAAAAAAGTGGTCTTCCAACTTTGATGAAAATGGCACATTCATGTCAAATGGTAGTAAAAATTTGTTTTCATCCCTTTAATCAACCATATACAATCTCCAAAACCGTGTCTTAGATTGTGATATATGCCTTCAGTAAGAAGATATATTGATTTAACTGCTGGGTGCCAAACCTCATTTCACTTTTCATCTTTGGAGACC